>JBBBVU010000009.1:13125418-13141001 GCA_037177055.1 Atherinosoma microstoma | reverse complement strand
GAAAGAAAGAAAGAAAGAAAGAAAGAAAGAAAGAAAGAAAGAAAGAAAGAAAGAAAGAAAGAAAGAAAGAAAGAAATCACGATAAGTTTTTGAGCATGTTGACTTAAATTGATCTTTTTCTCTTTTCTTCATTTCCTCAGCTAGCTGTTCTTTTTTTTTGGTCATAATTGATACAAATTTTTGATGTTGCTTTCTTTTTCAACATGTTTGAAATAAATCATAAACCACAAGTTACCATGGAGATCTCGGAATATCTTAGGACACCACATATTACATTTGTGGAAAAAAAGACATAAAAGTAATATTTTATGTAGAATGATTGGTTTTACATAAATATTTTAAAGCTTCAGTAATGAGCTGAAACACACTGACACAGAATATATGAGATACTCTCAGACAAAGTGATAAAGAGAGGCTTCTTTTCAACCTTAAAAGTTCTTAATGAGAGATGAAGGGAAGAGAGCTGGATGTCAGAGGACAGATAAGAAGAAAGATCTGTAAGAAAAGTCAATAGGACAAGGAGACAGAGGAAAGGGAAGACCCCCAGTAGCCCACACAGACCCAACCTGTTTGCTGTCTGACCCACAGCACTACTTATGAATGGAAGGAAATTGTCTCCTGACAAAAAAAGGAAAAAAAAAACTATTTTAAAAGCATGAGCAATAATAATAGAATCAGGTCAGCTTCTGAGAGCAGGACTGCAGTCTATATGAGAAAATTCAAGGGCAAGAAGAACAAGAAAGTAGAAGAAGTGAAGTAAAGAACGGACAAGAGATAGAAAGGTAAAAGGACAACAAGGGAGGTTTGTTTTTATTAGCCTTTAATAAATATCTGACAGATTTCCTGAGGAAATATCGCAGATCACATGTAAAATAGTTTAAGACTGATGTCAACTGCAGCAACATATGAAATCTATTAGTGCGGAGCCACAGCAGACATGGGGTGAGAGGGAGTGAGAGAGCAGCAGAAGAGCAGGGAGTAAGAGAGAGAGAGGGAGCGCTGCTGAAAGTCAAGCAGGAGAAAAAATCTCACAGCCTTTCCAAATTCTTCGAGAGGTAAAAAAGTCAGCCAAGACGCAAAATCAGAAAAAGGAGGAAAAAAGAAAAAAAGAAAAGAAAAAAAGAACAGAAGCACATGCTTGCGCTTATGCACACACACATACACACACACACTTGAGCACTGATCTCCACATCCTGCTGGGTTCGGGGCCAGCAGTGAAATGAGTGCCCAGACATTGCTGCCAGCCCCAGGGAGGGATGGAGAGTGCAGACACACACACACACACACACAAAATAACACACACTCACACACAAAATGATGGAGAAAAGAGGAAAAAAGAGTAGAGGATTGGCAGGAGGACAAGCCTGCCAAGAGTGCTACCATCTGTAAAATAAGATGACTTCAGGACAATGTCTTGAAACTTACCTCTTCATTCTGGTTAACCTCTTCAACTAAAATTGTTTACCTTAAAATTTGAGCTCACTGCACATCAATCCAATTTTCCCTATTAGCCATGAACACATGTCTGTGTTTATAATTCTGAATGAAACTAGTATTTTTAGAATTAAAGTTCAAAATCCATCTCTGCCGAACAAGAAAGTTCCTCCCAACAAGACAGTGGAGTCATAATTATGCACAAGTCTGGGTTACTGAGCAGTTCTGCAGAGCACATGTAGGGTAATTATATCTGTTAAAAAACTCATCACTCTAAGACAGATATACTTAATGCCATACAAGCAATCGCTAAATCTCTCAATGGTCGCACACTCAAATTCCCACCCACACACACGCACACACACACACACGAAGTGGTGGTTCCGTATTTTGGAAAAAGGAACTTGTACCGGCCCAGTGGTGCCAGTATGTCTGTGGCAGCGTTGCAGCCATGGTGTTCCGCCACCCTCACCCTTGGTCTTCACCAAGACCCAAACCACAAGCCGATACCCACAAGCCAAAAAGGCCTGGATGAATGTACCCACACACACAAACACACATGCATGCACACACCTCACACACAGTCAACCAACCACACATACCAAGTAAAGAGGTAGAGTTCTGGAAAATGAGAATGAGTGAGGTTTCTGTCTTTCGCTGTCTTTCCTTTCCCCTTTTTAATCATCCAGGCCTGAAAGGGCACACAGAGTTCAGTGGGGACGCGGAGGCTTGTAGGCGGGGTGCTGCTGCTACTGAGATGAGCAACAGCCGTGCTATACTGTCTAGTATGGGAAACTGTGGTAATGACTGGTTGGAGATAAATCTGTTAACGGGTACGTGAGTAAAGGTGTGTGGGCACACTCAATAGATATTACAAAACTCCAATAAATGTTACAGCACACTGTGAGGAAAATGCTCTTCAACACAGAATTTGGGATTAGATGACCTATTCTGATTGAGTATAAAATTATTTTTGTTGAAAAAATAGCTAATCCTTTCAAGTATTTGTGCTGCTGTGAGCCTGTCTTCTAATACAGCTACATTGGGGTGCTAAAGTCAGAAATTTGGGGATTCAACTTGATGGTTTTAAAGCAATAATACATTATTTTCTGACCTTAAACCTCTGGGCTTCTGACTAATTTTGATGGCACAATGACATTTATTATTCACATTTCTGGAGATGTTGTTGGCCTGCAGCATCCTGGGGCCGAGATACTGCACTTCAAACTTTTTCTTCCAGCCCTGTGCAATACGTGAGAGCTACGTCACACAATAGATAATGGATATCAACGCAATGGGCATTTTCAATGCACCCCATGGCGGATTCCGCAAATAAACGCAAGAGGGCGTCATTGGAGGAAGCAAATAAAAGAAAGAGGATAAGTGACAGAGCAACAGATAAGACAGGCGTCCACATCGGACCGACTTAAGAGAGCTCAAAGAGACAGGATGCAAGGCAGATGCCAAATTAGTTTTCGTTGGGGGGCGACAAAGTGCAAACATCTGCCAAAGGTCAGTAGTGCTGCTTTAAAGTATCCATGGCGCTGTGAGCCTGCTCTCTGATATAACCACATGGGGGTAAAATTAGAAATTTTGGGATCAACACAATGGTTTCAATGAGAGGGCTGTCTGGTGGAGTGGTTGCTAGTAACATTGCCTCACAGCAAAAAGGTCCCTGGTTCAGACCAGAGCTGAAGCCTTTTTATGTGAAGTTTGCAGGTTCTACAGCTTCTTCTCACTGTCCAAAAATGTGTGCGTTAGGCTAATTGGTGTCTCTAAGATTGGCACCAGGAATGAGTGGTTGTTTGTCTTTCTGTGTTGGCTTGGTAATGGACTGACAACCTGTCCAGGGTGTACCTCACTTCTCACATTGTAGACAGTCTCCCCACAACCCTGCATTGGAATTAGCAGGTGTAGCAAAATTAAGGAGTTCTAAGAAAAAGATAACCACAAAGTAAAAATATTTCATAAAAAGTATAAAAATTTGGAAAGTTACTCATTACGGAAAGCACCCAACTTAAAAAAAACAACTTTAACTTTTCTTTTACAAGGTTTTGACTTCAATGTGTAATGCAATGTTTTCAATGTTTAATGACATAATGCTTGTTGCAGAATCTGTTAGTCAAACCAGTGAGTTTTTTGGCGGGTAGAAAATTAGTATCCAAGTTAGCTACAAATCCTTTCAAATTGTAAATATTCTCTGTTACTTTCCACGTCTGCCTCTTGTTTGAATGTGTTTATAATCAACGGAGCGGAATGAACTCCGCCTGCAGCAAAAGCATCACTTCACTTTGAGCGTGGAACAGAGTGTACACGACCCAAGGTGTCCATTTAAATCTTACACCCACAGCTCCACATCTCACCACGTTGTGTGTATATGTGTGTGAGTGTGTATACTAAACGCTGAAGGTTAGGGATCCTGCATGTGTTCCCCTAGTGGTGTAATGGCCCAGTGGAGTAGAAAGTGATGAGAAGCTGGTGTTTGAGCCCAAAGCAGGCCCTTATATGGAATGCTGGAGCTGTTTTCTCTCCTCTCCGCTGTCTTGCTTCTCTCCAAAAGTGCTACAAGGTCGGAAGAGAAGAGGACATCCTTCCAAGTCAACATATTTACATATTTGCTGCGATGTGGGGATATTTAGCTGAGTGTTGGCAGGCGCTGAGGTGGTCAGCCAGGACAGCTGAAAGTGGACATCTGGGCCTGGGCCTTAGCTGCACCCTTATCACCCTATTTCTTACAGACAAAACATAATACATTTGATGGTCTCATGCAGCTCATTAGACATCTAAAGATGTTATCTTTAGCAAAAACTTAGAATGAACTTATGCATGTAGAGCTAGATGTAATGTATAGCCATCATCCATAATGTACATTAAAGTTTTTAAGAGCATATTTTATGTTTAATCCCAACTGCTATATTGTAGCAAGTTTTACAACAAAGATTTTCTTTCATGATTATCATGCCAAGCCATGTTATGCCTTGCAATATCTCATCCATCTTTTTTTCAACAGCTTGGGGAAGTGCCCTGGGGAACCCCTCATCATCTTCTTCACCCACCACCTCCACACACACAAACACCTTCTTTCCCTTCTCTCTTGCCCCTTCCCTCCTCGCTCAACCCCATAGCTCTTGCAAGGAACACAGCACCATGTTTCTCTTGGCAGAACTCTGCAGGCTGTCCCTGCGTGCCTGAAAAACCAGCGTTCTCCCCCTCATCCCTGCAGCCAATGTGCACATTTCTCACATTTTCTGCCTGCTCTCTGTGAACAGTTCACTTCAGCCTCCCCACAACATCCAGGCTCCCAGGCACTGCAGGACAGGGTGGGACAGATATGTCCTCTCACTTACATTACATCCACATCCTCCCTGTCTATTTTCCTCTGTCTCCAAAGTCTCACTTGAATTCACCATCACTGTTCCTCTCTCTGGTGGTTATTTGCCCTCTTTGCTTTGTCTGAGAACGCCAGGTGTGCGACTGTATGAGCCCCATCATGTGACGAGGGAAAGCTGCTAATATAAAATTTTCTGAGCTAATAGGGAGGAAACCGAGTGTCTGGTAGGCACTGTCTCGCTGACAAGTGTCAGTTTGGGGGCACACAGATGTCTGAACCAGTTAAGAAACTGACTTTTAGATTATCCCAGCTGCACAGGTGCAAGATACAAGTCAAATACAGGAAGTAGTGTATACACTAAAGGTGAGGGTAAACTTTCAAGAGTTGAATTAAATACAGAGAGGCTGGGTGAATGTGTGGTCACACACATGAACGCATTTGAGATGAACTGGGTCTAATTCAAGCAGCTGGAATTGAATCCATTTCCCTTTAACTACAGAGGATGGATGTTTAACCTCTATCCCACACACTGGGCTGTTTGGCAGCGGATTACTCTTGTATTTATTATTTAATTTATTTCTTCTAAACTTTAATTTAAACTTTATTTCCTCTGTGAGTCTGGGGTCTGGGCATTGCTACATAAATGAACATTCTGAGAAATCAAGGAAGGGGGGGAGAAACAAAGGAGGGGGAGTGAGCGGGGGAAAAGAAGAAAAAAGTGCAGCCTGTCTCTTGGGTGCCCTTTTTGCCATCCCATTTCCTATGCATCTGGTCTGTGTTTGTGCGGAGAAGGAGTGGGGGAGCAAAAGGGGGACGGCCGTCTGGGGCCGATTAATAACCAGTGATTTATAGGAACTTTTATAGAATAATACAATAAAAATGTGTGCGTACGTGTGTGCTAGCGCATGTGTACGCATGCATTTGAACGTGTGCTTGCCTCAGTGAGAGTGCACACAATGCTTTTCTAATTCTGGGGAATCAAAAACAAATTATCGGGAAAAAAAACAGGCAGTGTTCGAGATAAATTGGGCACAGATGGAGGCAACAAAAAAAAAGAGTGAGGGGAAGACACTTAGAGAAAAGAGCTCCAAGAGGAGGACCATGAGGAATAGAAGGGGTACAAGAGAGAGTGACAGGGCGAGGGCAGGGTAAGGTGAAGATGTTATGAAGAGAAGTGAAGAAGAGGGAAGGGAGAGGACAGAGGAAAAAGGGTGAGCAAGAGGACAGGGATGATGTGGAGGAAGAGAGGAGAGTGGGAGGAGAGAGATCAGGGGAGTTCCCATGCCCTGTGCAAAGGAAATGGGCTTAAGAGAGGGGGTTAGTGTATATTCTCTGTGTGTCTATGTATGCAAGTGGGCAATGAGATGAGCAGACCTTTCTGGCACAGGACAGTGTTTCCTTGCCAAAGTGTGATCCCTGCTAATCCCCATCCATTTTCATCATTCTGTTACACAGAAATACACAGGATCCTGACTGCTTGTGAGCTGGTGGGTCTTTTTTGTCACACTTTAACATCAAGCTGAAAAAATAATTCTCATGCTACTCAACAGAAATAATGCCTCTCCAATGTATGGAGAGGCATTAATGTATGTTTTATAGTCACATTTATTAGAGCAGTTCATTTGATTTAATTCTTAAATCTAGCTCAAGATATTCCCGTCAATAAAGAAAGATATCAAATAGTTCTGATCAACCTCTTTTTCAAACTCAACACAAGATCTATGAATCAAAGCGCCGGTCTGCATATGATGCACTTACGAGAAATTTCAGCATCATATCAGCATGACCATGAGGAATGCACTGACTTATGTCATATGTCATATTTTGGTGTCATTTACTGGTCTGATATTTTGAGTGGGAACTGATTGGTCATAGTATCATTCAGACTTGAGTAACTACAAGCTCCGACTCTGCTCTGGAGTGGACAGTAAGAGTTGGCAGCAAGCACTTCCCAATATGAATGACTTCCTGTGCTGTGGGCCTGGACTGTGGCATCTGTCAGCCCTCCCTGCTCTGTCACTCCCTCCACCTCTCTCCTATAGTCTCCCCTCACAGTCCACTAGGCCTCCCTCCACTCTTGCTTGCTTTCCTTCTTCCCCTTTTTTCCCTTTGCCCTCTTGCCCACTCCCCCCTCTCTCCACTGGGGCCTGAATCACACAATGTTACACTCAATTTGCTGGCAAATCCTCCCTCTCTGGAAGCTCCGGAGTTCTCTCCCACACCTTCCTCCTCCTTTTCTCCCTTCCTTTTACCATCCCTTGGCACTGTCACCCACACACTAGTTCCTGTTGATCCCTCTGACCCCTCATGGCCTCCTGGGCCTAATACTGGTTGCCCCTGGGTAAGGGCTAGAGCCAGGAAAGACACAGAGGTTGGTGGTTCTTGGCAGGGCAGCAGAAAACTGAGAGGGCCTTCACTGGAAACTCCATCAGTGGCAGAATCACTCTCATCTGTGCTTTACTGAGAAGTAAAAGGTTGGCCATGCACTTCTAGCCCCCGAGTATTTGTCTTTCTGTCAATTTTTTTTGATGTCTTTACTTCTTGACCAAGAATGACATTGTGGGAAATAATTCACTCAGTACAGAATAATGTGGCTTTGGATTGTGCTGTTGATCCATTTAAAATGTGACGTAAACATTTTAAATGCTCCCGCATAGTTAATTATAATAAGTTTTATTATCACTTCTATCATGACTAACTGTTTTTTTTTGTAAAATGCATTGTCCTTCTGTTGAGAGTGCATTGCACAATGAATGTGCTTCCATGAAATAACAGCTCCACAATCATCAAACTAGTGTTTAATCTTTGCAAGACAAGGGTACAGAGTATCTTGTCACAGTTCTTGTATTCTGGACTTAACTGTTAAGTAGGCGTAGTGTTTTTGTTTCTTTTTCTACATTTTCTCTTTTGAATCATAAAGGCCAAAGTTCCAGTCATTCAGTTATGAAAGTATTGGGTTTACAGTTTTCATTTTAATGAGCCAATTCGCCAGTGTTTGATGTTTTTCTGTGAAGGTGACAGTATTCTTTGAGAAAAAATCTGCAAAAGTTATTCCATCATTGTACCTGAACATGCATCTTCTCATCCACTGACCTTTGGCTGATGCTAACAAATCATCATCTTTCATGTCAAGTGGTTTCCAAGGGAAACAGTGGCAACATATATTTATCAGAAAAAGTTTTCAGTCAACTGTCATGGTGTATTCCTGGTTACCTTGGTATTACACTTTCTTAATGAGAATATATTCTCTTCTGCACAGCATGACGTGTGAAAAAAGAAAGAACTGCTACAAACAGTTGGGCTCAACATTCTCTGTTTCCCTCTGTCTTTGCTCTCACACTGATAGAGGTCAGTGGACATGCTTCTCTCTGCAAACCACAGAGACGACTGTTATCTCTACAGATGCAAAAGACAAATCATGCCGCAAGAAAGGCATAAAAGTGAACTTACTTTCATAATCGTTGACAGAAAATATATCTTTGAGTATGTGAAATTGGACACACGTGCCTTCCCATGCAAAAGTGGCTGCTAGAAGAAAGGGGCAAAGTACAATACGTGCACAAATCAGGTTGACTACGTGATGACCTGCCACTGTGTGTATCTGAAAGTGTGTGCCTGTGACTTTTCGACCCAGTGCAACTGCAGAAGAGTGCGTATGTGTGACCACACCGAAGACAGCACACAAAGATAGCAAATGAGAGAGAATTTGAGAACAAAAGGAGAGACAGGCGTCAGAGGTGCAGCAGAATGCCGTCTGCACAAATGTGGGTATGAAAAGACACACGCGTATAGGCACGAGTTTGGAAGTACACACACAGCAGGTTGAGTCAAAGCCACACACCCACAGGTTTCACTTCTGCCTAATGTGGCAGCACTTTTAAAACACCAGTGCACAGAGGTTAAGGTTCATTTACAGGTCAGGGCACACACACTTACACCACACAAGGTTAGAAAACGTATGATTTTATTTGTATCATGCATTTATAGTTAGAGGTGTAATAAGATGTAAAATATCAACAGAGAACAAATGTGGAGTATTGGGCACAGATGCCTACTTTTGTGTCACTTATCATAAGAAGTCTGAATTTAAATTGTATGTTAAGTACACTGACTAATCACTCTCAGCATGAAAGGGTGAGTGGGCCTGCAGGGCACCAAAGGAATCAGAAAGCACACACACAGAAACATAAAAGACACTCACCAAATACACTCACACACATAAAAGATCAGTGGAGGCATGCGTTACAGTGCCAGTGTATGCGAGTTGCTCATTAAACGGCAGGAGTGAAAAAAAATCTGTCAGAATCAAAGTTCGGGATGCCGAGCTGGTTAGAGTGCTAAGACTTGCCCATATTGCTAGAGGGGAAATAAGCGCATGAGAAAATGTGTCTGTTGTGACAATACAGAGCTATACTGAGATGAGGAACTTGACCCTGGGAAATAAGCTGTGTTGTGCCTCATTTGCATTGTCACACTATCAGACTATTTCCTAATCAACCTATAAGAGCTTAACTGTAACTTTATGACCTCTGGCTGAGGAAATAAATTCACCCAAGTATGGAGAACCTGCCTTTATCTTAAGATCAGTCGTTTTAACACCAGTCTGAAGCATGTAAGCATGTGTGTGTTCCTGTTTGCGTTCAGCACATGTGACAAAGTGTGTGTTAGAGGGTCGGCAGGGGTGAGAGCAGCGCTGGTTGAGGGGGAGAGGCTGCGGGTGTCTGAGCGATGGACAAGTCTTTCTCATGGCCTCTGAGCCCTCTCTGGACCCTACTCTCATCTTGCGATTGGTTAACTCCGAGACGTTGTCACTGAGACCAGACAACACACACTCACACACACTTCTTGTGTGACAGAAGAAGAGATGAGGAAAGACAGAAAAAGAGAAGCAGCCAGAGAGTCTGACACAAAAGCAAACAGAAGACAAAAAGAGAGAAAGAAAGCCGTAAAGAAAAATGGGTTAAAATGAGGTGAATGTCATTGTGTAAATGTTTCAGTTGGTCTCAGTGTTTATGCAGCAACACAACCAGCACAGAAAGACCAGAAGAGACTCTAACCCTCTGCTAAAGGAAGAGCCTGCCCTCTGCTGACAGCATCTTGAACTATACATTAAAGAATAAAAAAATGTAACTAGTCATCTAGGCTTGAAATTGACTTGTTAGATGATAGTGCCTCTTCACTGAAGTAAAACAGGAAACAGAGGATGAAGCATCAATATTTTTCCATTTTCTCAGAAAGAAAAGAAGACAGATGGTTTAGTCTGAAGTACTTCAAGCAAATTTGAATTTGACCAATTTAGCATCTCTGGGAAGCAGACCCCTACTAGGACATCCTATTTGTCAAAGAAAATGTTTTTTTAATGCTACAGAACCAAAAGGGGGCACACATTTATGTAAAAACCTCAGTAAGGCTATTAAATTTCACAAGGGAATGCATTTCATCCTCTTTAATTAATGTTGTTTGCAGTTTTTGTAGTGAAAGCATTGGACTGCTACAATACCTGTGGTCTCTCCTTTTCGTAAGCATGAGGAAAAAACTCAAAAACGACTATAACATACGCCACAGCAGTTAAAAACGTTCCAGCAAAAGCAGAAACACAAAGTGTTAATAGTCTGAAGTCTCCTGTTCAACATATATGTCAAATATCTTTATTTTTTTTTTTAAGTTACAAACGTTCTTTAAGATATTTTAGCTTTTTTTCCCTATGCAGTTTTAACTGTTAGTTTTAAGCAAATGTTTGTATAATAAAAGAAATTAGAGATCTCAAAGAACTTTCTCCAAGATCTCAGACCTCACTGATGGAAAGACAATGTAATGCAAATTTTAAGAATTAATGAATACTCTTATTCCTCAAAACTGAGAGGGAAACTCATCCAGGCAGCTGACTGATACTCTGATAATTCAGAGAAGTGATACCCACACAGCAGGAACAAGCTATGAGAAAATTTCATAGAATCTCTGTTCATCAGTTAAACTGTATAACACAACATGATAAAACTCTGTTTAATAGTGTAGAGACACCTGCACAAAAATGATCTTTTTCTCTGCACCCCATTATAAAATTCATACATTCAACATAAATTTGCATATGAATATCTAAACAAGCCTGGGGCTTTTAGAAGTCATATCCTGTGGACTCATGTAGTTAAGCAGAGCTTGCCACAATAAGAATGGGATGTTTGGAGAAATTATGCATAATTTCATGAAAGACTTCTTCAGCTGTAAAGCACAGATGTAGTACAATCATACTTGGGACTTGCCCCACTGCCAGTAGCATGAGAAAAGCATGAGAAATCTTAATTTTACCAACATAGTATTTTAAAAAGACATATGCTGGACGATATTATAATATAAACATCTATAAAATATGTAGATAGACCTCAAAGTAGTGCATAATTTTTTAACTCAAAAGTACTGCAAGATCTTGGAGATATATTATTGCCAAATTTTAGCATTGAATCCTCTATTGTTTCTATGATGTATTCCTAAGAAATCAAACTATCTTTAGATTAGGAAATCAGGCCACAATTGTTCAAGCATTTTCAAACAAAAAAGATTAAGCATGCTCAAAACCTTTGCATGCTTCAGTACAGTCCTCTCAAGTTTTTTTTAGGAAAACATAAAATGGAATATTTTTGTAATTGTGCAAAAGCACAAGGTCACTTTGAAATTCATGTCTTTCCAAATGTAGCTGAGCACATGAAAATGTAATTAACCAGAAATAGAAAAACTAACCTAAAAGAAATAAGCCCCCTTAACTAGAAAAACTGAACAAGAAGAGGAGCCGCACAGTGATAACACTGCACCTTTATGTGTCTGACACAGCCAAGCCAAAGCTGCTTCAGAAGATAGCAGTCTGTTTAAAGGTAGCCTCGGGCACAGAAAACCAGCCATTAGTCAAAAGCTAATGGCTGTCCTTAATATGCAAAGTCATATGGACAGACATTAACAAGGCACTGACCCAGAGCAGGAAGGATTAAAACAATAGTTTATACAGTAGCCTCTGTGGAGCTGCTCATAAATCATCTTCAGTATCAACACAACATAAGAGTGTTTCTATAGATTATACACACTCACTTGTGGGTGTGTATACACACACCCACAAGCAGGTCTGGTACTTTAGCGTTAGTGTGAGCTGTGAGGTGTTTATTCCACAGACAGCTGGTAATCCCACTGTTAGGTTAAGTGCTGCCCTTAGATATATGAGATTTACACACATCATATACGGACACACAAACACACACCTACACGTATAAATGAATGTGTTTAAAATACAGTGAGTGGCAACATCATTCATTCCAAAAGCCATTGTGCTTAACATGGGTTAAAGTATGCATCCACTATCAATAAAATCCTTGAAAAGATCAAAATCGTCAGTGCTTTTTTCTGAGGCTTTCAGGATCAAGATCTTCCAGTCCTGATGTTGTTCTCCATCTCATAATATCTTAAGCAGTTTACATTATTTGAACATCAGCTTTCAATGCTAACCTTGGGAACCTGTCATACAGACAGTATATCAGAATCTTTCATGGACAGTATTCATTTCTTTGCCTATTAATATTATGTTAGGTTAAAGCCATTATTATGTATTCTTAGTAACGTCTACATTACAAAAATGTGAAACTGACAGTTTCACAAGATTTTAAGAACAAAGTTGAATAAATGTATAAACTCAAATAAAGAGAAAAACAATGTTTTCCTTGTTCATCCCACTCATTTAAAGGAACATGCTGGCCTTGCCAATGAGAGAGCAACGCTCCTGTGTGATTGCCGCAGAAAGGCAGTAACCCTAGCAACAGCTGCTAAGGGGCTGCTATCTTATCTCCCTACCCAGTGATACCCATCACTCGCTCTGCCTCTCTCTGCCGTTGTGAGTCATGATAGTGATCGTCAGCTTCCTGTGCAGCAACAAACAGCACACTAGTGTCACCACAGACATTCTGTATTGGTACATATGTTTTTGCTGAAATGACATGTTGTTGTTGATTTATGTGTTTTCTTAGACTTTTTTTTAAACATTTTTTTTTATTCTTCATAATGCCTCCTACATGAAGTCTGTTACCTGGAAAATGTTTGTTCAAAAGAAGTTTTCTATAGTGTCACTTCTTTAATGTGGTTTTTAGTGACTTTGACATTTCCCACAACAGGAGATAAATGGTACGTGTACGTGTACAAAAGTCTACTTCTGCTTGCACAGACCAACTTATGGTCATCACTGCTGTGAAAACAAGTCATGTCAAAGCTTGATTTTTGCAACAGAAGTTGATACCAGTGGAATTATTTTTCAGAGTAAAACAAAACAGATACAACTTTTACAAACAGTGAGTTCATGTGTGATCTTTAATACATAGAACAAGCATATAAAAATGTGTGCTTACATATTCTTATAGTATTAATCACACTTGCATCATTTGAATAATTTCTTTACCTTTCCAAGTATATTCCTCTCAACTTTAGCTGTCCATCTGTCTTAGAGATACATGCATACAGGTGGAAGATTGTTACATTGTTATGGGCCAACACTGTGATCCAGGGGCTTCCAGGATCCGATATGCAGAGAAGATAAGGTCTGTTTGAAAGGCCAGCTACTTAGCCAAGGCCCATTCATGGCCAACAACAGCTGGCTTGGCATACACACACCTTCATCTGTCTGATCTGGCCCCAGACTTTGACAGCAGATCATAATCGCATCCATTCAAGATTCAATCACTGTTTCTGGAACTGTGAGAAGAGTGAATGAGAAGTATGCATCTTAGCTTAAGCAGATGTGTTTCATTGATGTTGAATGACTTCTTAGAGAAAAGTGTATTTTTATTGGAGAGGTATGGGATATAAAGTCAGTGCAAGTCCAGCTCATGAGCATTAGCTTTGTGTATATGTACACGTGTGTGTGGCTTACTGCCACGAAGTGCAAGCACAGTTCAGGATAAAAGAAAACCACAGACACGAAATAAGATCACCAAGTGTGACCAGAGATAAGTGAACACACAGACTCTGAGATGCCAAAAAATTTCACTGCTTCCCTTTACTCAGAAACACACAGAGATAGTACTGTTGCTTGCTGTATGAATTCAAAAACACATCATGCTCTTCATAGTGTCATCAATGTTTTAAAAGGGACAATTAGTTTTCCACTCTGACATGTCTTTGTGCTGCTTTTAAGAGGTTAAGAATGTGGTTCCTTACTATAAAAGTAACATATGCATTTATTTAATGAATTGTGCTGTTCTATCAACAGTAAAGTTGCTTATCATATATTAAAAGTCCACTGTGTAGAATTTGTGAAAAAGTGATGAAGTTTCATGTTGACTAACCCTCCAGTTCAAAGAAATTTAGAAACAACAGCAGAGGCTTAAATTGCTATTAAAGCAAAAAGACCCATCTAAAGTGCATAAGTGGTTCCTCACTTGTGGGCTCCTGTAGAAATATGGACGTCTATTTATTAGGATTTAGATTTGAACTTGAATTTAAACATAAAAATGTATATCAATTCAAACCCTACCCAAATATTTGTAACTTCTGAAACCAGTTACGAGTGGGCACAAGTCAGAACAGATGGTAAAAGCAGACATACAGCCAAGGTAGAAAAGTGAATGAACTGTGAAAAAGATTTGTAGACCTTAGATGGACACATTCTCATTTGTCATGAAAAAATGTCCTTTTCAATGTTCATGACATTAAAAAAATCTCACTATACAAACACAATTCCTAAGTATCATAAATTTGGAGTGAAAGAAGAAAGGAGGTGACAATGTTTGGTTCCAGGATCAACTTTTTAAAAGCTACCTCATATCAACATTTACATAATGATGCAAAATGGAATTAATCTTGTCATACTCCTTCAGCTAAGTGAATGTGTTTACATTTTCTCCTACTCAACACAATACAAGTGTTTCCCCCCTGAAGACAAGAAACTGAGAAAATGCACAAGATGTTCTCCTGTGGGAAACAATATCTAAAAACACATAAATGCAGTCTTTACAACATGATTCTCTGCACTTTGATTGAGATAAAAGACATTATTCTGTCTTCATTTACAAAATGCACATGCAAACACACAAAGAGGAATATTCTGAATGTGTCTGCACTGATTCAAAACTTCTGACTACATTCTGTGGGAAAAAAGTATCACAGTGAGACAGAAGGTACAAGAAAATACTGCAGCTGATTTTAGATTATCTCATTTGGCTCATGACTGCAGCTTCATTTATCTTGTGAGCAAAGACTGTGACATTTATTGCAGGAAGAAGGCCTTCCAAAGGTTTGAGGGCATGGCAAAAGCACAGAGATGGAGACTGTAACTGAGGCCAGGACAACGCTAAAGCTTAGAGGGTTTGGGACCTCTGGGAATTGGTGAAGCCCTGTGGAGCCAGCGGTGGCTTAGGCTTCTGCCCTGACACATTCACAAACACTACACAACCATTTGCACAGACGTGCAAACAAATCTTGGCATGCGGTGTCACTGATCTTGCATACAAACATCACAAACAAAGACACAAATGTATTTTATATGGGCATGCATGCAAACAGAAACACTTTCTTGGACTCATTTTTGATACGTGTAATTGTGAATGTATGGATGGGTACAGTGAGGTCTAGATTTAGCTTCTTCACTTCATAGAAAATGAGACCTGTCAGGGATGATCTACATTTGTGGCGCAGTATTCCATGGACTGTAATGATGTATAAAACATCCAACAACCACTGATTTACTTTTGCTTTTAATTATTGCTTGGCTCATGCATGCATGTGTGTGTGTGTGTGTGTGTGTGTGTGTGTGTGTGTGTGTGTGTGTGTGTGTGTGTGTGTGTGTGTGTG
>JBBBVU010000009.1:13076676-13095515 GCA_037177055.1 Atherinosoma microstoma | reverse complement strand
CCCCCCCCCCCCCCTCCCCCCCCCCCCCCCCCCCCCCCCCCCCCCCCCCCCCCCCCTCCCCCTCCCCTCAGAAAAGGATGGAACGAAATCTATATTGGTCTAGCCGGGAGGACCTACTGCAGGAAGCCCTAACAGAAAAACAGGAAAAGAGGAGAACAGAGGTGAAAAGAGAAGAAATGCTGTGAAAGAAAAGAGGGAGAGGTTAGGTGAGTGTGAATAAAAAATAAAAAAAAAGCACCAGCTGGTCTCCACGGAGGTAGCCTACATAGCTCGCAGACAGGGTGGTGGTGGGGGGGCTGTATATTAGAGAGATGGGGAGGTAGTGGGGGGGGGGGACTGAGATATGCAGCGATAGGGAGAAAGAGGAAAGAAGAAAAAAACAGAGGGAGTGGTTGAAGAGGCGAAAGTGAGAAGAGAAAGCAGAACAGAGGCAGAAGAAAGGGAGAAGACTGGCAGAAAGAAAAGTGTTTACTCTGGAAAATGCATGAGAGGGATGAGGGGTGTGTGGATGTAAACAGCTCCAGGGAAGAGGGAACAATGGGAAAATGAAGATAGAAAGCGGCTGAGGCTATGGGGGTTAGCTTTCACAGATCAATGCTATTCACAGCTTCGTCTCTGCTGAGGCAGTGTACCCTCCCATGTCCCTAATCCTTATGAGAAAGCTCTGACAGAAATATTGACAAATATGCACTGAACTGCAGTGTGTGAAAATTAGAAAAACAAATACTAAGTGAAGGTAAATGTCAATAAGAACATACCAATTTGAGTTGTGAGTTTAGGATTTAAGGCAAGGACAGAAGGGTAGATGGCAGACATAGAAAAAAAAATGCGGTAATCGCTTTAGGACTTTCTAGGGAACTGTACTGCATCAAATTCCCTTCTTGTCTAGTTCCCAACTTTCACATAGTTTCTGATATGCAGAACTGTCTGCACCACCGATTCTCCTTTCACTCTGTTTTCAGTCACAAATATATTCCACCCCTGGGCAAACACACTGCATTTTCTCATTTTCAAATAACTTTTTTTTCTTCCTTTTTTTTAGGTCTCTCCCCAAAGAGTGAATTCTTATTCATCTTTCTAATTTGAGAGTCAGCTGAGTCAGAAACATTAGCGCCCAGCACCAATCTCCAAAGACCCAAGTCTGCTGAGTTAATACGATGAGTGGAATCTGAGATGTGACCTTTAAGTCGATCAGCTGCTATTCCATAATCAGAGACCTTTAAACACTGCAGATGCATCAAAACTGCTGCAGCCCATATAGACCTGCAGAAAGCTGTCAGTTTACATGTCTGTAAGCATGAACAGGTGGTTATTTATACCTTTGCTGTATTTTCAGTTAAGCTCAAAATTATTATTACATGCACCAAATGTTCATTCACAGTTAATTTTAATAGGCCAACAATGTTCTCCTGGTTGGAAATTAAAATGAATTATTAATGAAAAATGACAGAAAGACACTGTTGGAGATGGTAAAAATGCTTTCTACAAAATGATTCATACCCTTTATCATTATTCAGAGAAAAAAATCCTTTTTTTGAGAATAATCTGACAGTTTTTACATTTCTCCACTAGGATTGTGGACTACTCCTCTGTACTGACATTACAGTCTTTGAGGGTGGGAAGTTTTCTTGTCATCACTCTCAGTCTTTAGTTGGCCCTACAGATCCCTACAGATTCATGACTGGTTAACTTAAAAAATGCTCATCTTGGGTTTTTGTGTTTTTTTATTTCTTGACCACTTTAGTTGTTTACTTTGAAAAAGTTCCTCGTTGGAAGGCCAAGTGTTGCCTGTGGCGAAAATATTTTACAACACTTCTGGATAATTATGTCCAAAATCTTAATATAATATTTACAAATGATTTTCTAAGGTCCAAAGAAAAACCTCGAGGGCCATCTAGAGGAATTTAATACCACCATCTCAGGGTAGACATTTCGGTGAAACTGCATTAGGCTTACTCTTATGGATGTTGGCCAAGGAGGACTCTTTTTCCCCAACAAAGACACATAAAAGACAGCTTCACCGTGGAAAAAGCTCAACTGAATAAAGAGGGAAAACAATTCTGTGGTTTGATGAGAAAAAATGTAGTTTGAATACAGGGATGTGGTTGTCATTTGGCAAAATGAATAAGAGGTATTCAACTCCAAGAATACCATCCTCACAGTCAGGCAAGGGGACGGGAATGTGATATTTTGGACTTCTTTGTGAACTGGTGGGCTCGGTAAATGTGTCAAAGCAATTCTTATTGTGAGAAAGTGACAACCCTGAGAATCTTCAAGAAAACTTCAGGCTATGGAAATTTCTTTTGAATAAAAAACAATACAGACAGTTTGAATAATGTCAAAATGTTTGTATTGTTTTACCGAGTGCCATTCAGAATCTGGATGGAACTTAAGAGCAGTATGATAAAAGTCTTCAAAACAAATAGTCTGTAATCCCAGTAGAGATGTGCTGAAACCTATTGGCAATTCTATGAATTGTCTAGGTTCATATGCTCTGATGGCAAATAAATTCCATCTGTTGTCCCTTGGCAGGATGATGTCATTTACAACAATAAAAATAACAATATTGTACATTAACAATAATATTAAAAAAACTCAACATAAATACAAAAAACTATATAATGTAAATTTGATCCCCATTATTGCACATTCCCCATTATAAAATGCATTATATCAGTCAATAAAATAAGTCATAAAAAATGATAAATTGCCAATTATAGTGTGTTACCGATCCAATTACAGCTTACATGTGATTCCACTCCTGAGTTTTCAGGTTTCTCTTGAATACAGACAGACTGGAAAGTTCTCTGACTGAAGGTGGAAAGCTCTTCAACAACAAGCTGCCTCGGACAGAACGCGTGTTTTTACTAAAGGTATATTTTCTTAATGGCTCCACACAATCACCTCTGCTAAATGCTCTTGATGTATGTGTTGTGTAATTGCCAGTACTTCTTTGTTTAATGTATTGGCTCAATGGTGGTGGAGCCAAACCATGTAATAATTGTGCACATTGCGTTTTTGGTAAAGAATGAACCCCTTCAGACTGTATGTTGGTGTAGATTCTCAGTCATCCAGATCATGGTAATTGTAAAGGCTCTAATAAAGCCAACTGGAGTCTTATTTCTTGGTTCCTGAAGAGGTTTTACCTCTCATCAGAAAAGCTTCTTCAGTTTTACAGGTCAAGATTCGGTGGCCCATCTGTATCTCAAGGATCAAGGACAGTATTGTCATGTACACATTTTAGTCAGAAAAGACAATTACACTTTTTCTTCAATTTGTCAAGGAAACCATCCATGTTAAATTGGAAAAAAAAAAAACTCTGAACAGGGGAAGTAAACTCTGATATAACCTTGCCAGCACCTACAACAAAACTTTGGTCATGCAGGTAAACAACTCACAAGTGACAATGACTTAAATGACAAACAAATTGGTCAGATGAGTCAGTGGCATCGTGTGACCTTAACAACTCTTGAATTGTTAATGTTTATTTAACTCTTATAAGTTGAAATTCCAGAACCAACTACTTAGAAATGAAGAGGCCTTTTGGATAAGAGGTAAAACATCCTCAAAAACCAAGAAATAGAAGTCCAGTTGCCTTTGTTCAAGCTCTTATTAATCTTATTAAATCAAATACAGAAAAAAATCAAGAGTAGAACTTAGTATGATATTTAGTAGTGAAATCAAGAGGATTTCTACACACTCAAGGGTAAGAAAAAAAAATCAAAGTGCTGGAAACAAGAAGTTGTGTGATCTTAAGAAAAATCACTTATCAGTGAGACCTTTAAAAGAACAACCCAATCCTCAGGCTCAGTAACAATATGTACCCATAAATTTGGTTAGCTGCCTACCTGAGTATACAGAGTGTACTACAAATCATTTGGATTTTTTTTCCTCCTGATGGGAAAAACATATTCCAAGAAGAAGACAACTCCAGGATTTCATCTGCTTCAAACTGTGAAACAGAAGTTTTGAGAGCAAGAGACATAATCTTAACATATCAAAACTCTGGTGGATTGGCCACCAGAGTTCAGACCTTAATCCTAATACATTATCAATACAAAATTGGGTGAAAAAAATAAAACTTTTAAAAGAATCTGATTCTATGACATTGCGCTTATTTCTTTTATTATTTAAAACTCTAATTCTAATAACTCTAATATTGTCTGACAGCCTTTTACCCTTTGTTTATGTAATTTCTAAGCAGAAAAAAATTACTGATAAAATATAAATTTGACGAATGATCAACATTTGGCATGCAATACGAATAATTGTGGGCCTAACTGGATCTGTGTATATCATTCCATTGTATCCATTGTCACAATGTGCACATGTAAAAAGAAGAACACTCAAATGCGCTGTAAGGGTTTGAGAGGGGGCTTTGATAAATGAGCAAAAACTCTTCTGACTAAATCCGATTAGCTCTGAGCGTAGAGTCGGAGAGGAAAGTAAGACAAAAAGCGGGGAAGGGGAGGCAGAACATCGTTCTAAATAACAGAAAGCTGATTGGCAAACGAAGCAAGGAGGGACTTTCAGAATTCAAAGAGGGACTGAATCGTGCATTTCAGTAAAATACGTAGTTACAAATAAAGTCTTACCCCCAGAAAGGGGTCCAAATTGTTTTTCAGTCCTTATGTAGCATTCAATCAAGCCATTACGTTAAAGCGACAACAAAGACATAGCTGGAGAAAAGCAAGAGGAAGAATGTGTAGAGACTGGAGGAGGAGGCCCAAGTCGCTCAGACTTATTTCACAACTTACACACAGAGGTTAAGTGTAATAAACAATCAATGAACAAAACTTTGATTGGCACTTCTACTGTGAGGATGTGTTTACTTCAGCGGAAAATAAAACCTTTTAACACTAACAGGGATTAGAGAATCAAGAATCAGGACTGGAGAGATCCATGCTGTGACATATAAAAGTGAAAACACATGACATTTGCTGCTGCTATGCAATGTGAACTCCAGTCTGGGCTTGCTGCTTCACCTGCTGTGGACCATTAAGCCCCCACACTGTGAGCAGGACCTCCACCTGCATGACTCTGCTTCAATTGGACACACACTTTTCACCCATCGAAAGCAAGAGCAACTAACCTTTCAGAACCGCAGGGGAAAGAGCGGTCACCTTTAATGGCAAACTTAATTGAATTAAAACATTTTCATTGAAATGTGGCCCAAGAAAAAATTAAATAAAATCTCAAACAGAAAGATAAAGAGGCTGAAATACACTGGATGGCATTTGCTGTCTTGCTGAGATAAATTTGTGTGTGTGTGGTGTGCAGATATCTGTACAATAGTTTAAAACCAGCTTGGGGACAGCCTAATTACACACTTAAGAGCATATGCTAATGGTGGCTCTCTTTCCATGGGTGAGTATGTGAGTGTTTAATGACAGAGAAAGCCTGGGGGTGGGCTCTTCACTCTGTGCCGTGTCTGCTAGTGCTGAGGAGCTGCACGTACTCTTCTACCCCCCCGTATATCTCTCAATCTCTTCTCTATCCCTTCAGTCCCATCTTCAACACAGCTGGTTTTAACACAGCTAAAACACCTGATGGTTTGTATTGTCTACTGTGGCTCATATGGGATGCTTGTGTTCTTACAAATTATGCTCAGCAGACAGGGGGTAAGAATACAAAAAGAAAAGAAAAACACAGAAGAACAAAATGTTGTGCTGTGCAACAAACTACCTTTATTAGGGCTGATAATTTTCAGCTTAAGTATCTACAGTATGTCTGTAGCAGAGAGGTGTTGACTCAATTTCATGGTCACTTTGGTGGCTGTGGTATTTGGTCTTTTTGATTTATTTTGTGTTTTATATCCCATTTTGTAACAGTGCAGACTTCAATCAGCCAAATATCAATTACATCAATCACTGGCTAATAATATGACATCTAATTTGTTGTGTTATACTGATTTTGATCATAAACTGACAATATTTATTTACTTGGTAAAGGTTTAATAAGCTAAAATGTCCCTTGAAACAGTTTCTTTGCCAATTTGTTTTGTTTTTTTCTATACAAAACAATATTTTTTATGTAAAAAGTAATAAGTATCATCTTGATATCATGTGAAAGAATTTGTGCCCATTAAAAAATAGTGTGATGAACACCTAAAAAGTTAAGTTATGTTTTATAATGCATATTTCATTCCCTACCATTCAAATAGTATTAAATATCTAAAACAGCTGGGACCAGCCACTGGATAACCAGCTTAATTGTTATTTCAAGATCAGTGTTGGCTTGGAACTTCACAATCACTGCATCCCTAGACCAAATAAAAGGAAGACATCTAAGATAAAGGAAATGCTGCATCTGATGGCATTTGTGGATTGCCTTCCTGATCCATAAAGACCCCACCTCACCACCTTCAAGGTGCAGAGAATCTATTGCTTATATCCAAGAACCAGAAACCAGGTATTCCTCAGATGTTTTTGTGCACACCCTGAATAGTCAGAGCTGTTTTAGCATCAAAGGGGAACTACTACTCGCAAGTATTTATTTATTTTGAAATTTAGCTGACTAGAAGAATGCATAAAAGGGATGTTACATTAAGGAAAATGTAACTGTTGCAGTGTACACTGCAGGACAACAGATCATAGTCATGATGTCACAGCTGACTGGTGTTTAATTCAACCCTGTTTACAAAGAGCTGGGGAACTTTGTACAATGGAAAGCTGGGTAGGATGCAAATACTTGTGATAACATATCAGATTGTGAAATTGAAACATTTTAGTGCTGAATAAGCTCAAAGATATTCAAAGACACAATTTGTCTTGTATAGATTCTTCATGTTTAATTTTTCAAAGAGTAAAACATTAGTTTAGGGTCAGTCTTTTACTGTGGAGCCATTCTGTTATACAGCCTAGGGGTGGGTAAAGATATTGATTAATCGACGCATCGCAACATTACCCCACCCAATTCAATATCGCTTTGCTAAAGCTCTGAATCGATTCACGTCCTGACCCGTGGGGGCGCTGTGCGTGTTATTCATGTTGTATGGATGGAAACTGCGTTAGATCAAACAACAACAAAATGGCAACCAAAGCAAGCAGTAGTGCAAAGCCAAAATGAAAATGAAAAGACCTTCAAGACACATTGGCCAATATTTTATTCACAACAGAACATACATAAAATAACAAATGTCTAAATTGAGACTTATTTTGGAACCTGTAGCAGGAATCCCATTTGACAATGGCTCATTTTGTAAATACAATTGTAGAAGTTCTCTTTTTAGACTAGATTTCATTCTTTGACGTTAACGTGTATATATAGGACTCAACATTGATGTTACCTTCACAGATTATCAACATCACTTTCAAAATGTGCACTTACGCAACCCCACATCATCACAGCTGGGAGTTTTTCAAAGTGCAATGACAACATCTGAACTTTACTTTGGTTGCTGGAATCCAACTTTTTTTTTTTTTTTCAAAAAGAGAAAAAAAAACGTCTTTCGGTTATATAATTTGATATATTGTTTTTGCACTTGTTTCATTTGAATATTAGGTTTAGCCAATTTGCAAACAGTGCATTAAGTCTTTGTTTAAATCTTACACAGCATAGCGGCTTTTTCAGAAACAGTTTTTTATCTTAGCTCTTAAATTTGTATTCAAAGCACTTCCTTTACATAAAGGCTATACTTGCTGCTGAAAAAGATCCTGTTGAAAAGCTTTTTTGTCTGTAATGAGGGTTTGTTTTGGTTGGGTGAATCGTGCCTGAATTACATAATTTTAGAGTTGCACTCATACGTCAGTCTGAAGAGCGGAGCCAAAAAAAACAACAAAAAAAACTAAATAACGAATTGCTTTTACCACAATCGCTTTCTTTCCAAACACAGCCCCCTCAACTACCTCTGCATCTCTCCATCTCTCTCTCTTTTCAACTCAATCTCTCTTAGACCTTCTGTCACCATCTCACCCACTCCTCCCTCACACATCACACCTCTCATTACTCCACAGTGAGAGGCCAATCCGAGGGAGGGTGAGCGCCTGTGCCTGTGCGAGTGTGATTGGAGCTGTTGCACATCAGTGTCTCACTCACCCCTGGTCCATCTTCAACTCTGCTCTTGTTGCTGGATGTCAGATAAATCAGACAAACTGATACTTGTATTCAGAGTACCTGATATTTCATTGAAGAAACCTGAGGAGTCTATTTCTAAAGATAGCAATGAATGCTTCACTGGATAACAGTTCTAAATGGTGCAGAATGTTTCAACATATGCTACTGTGATTTTCAGAAACATGCATTAATAATGAGATATGTGCATACATCGTGGTTTTAGTGTATGAGGGAATGAGTGTTATCAAATCAGGTGGATTCAGTTTACTTAGCTTCAGGTAAAGCAATATGTTATGTAACTATATAATAATTATGAAAAAAATAAGTGACTGTGAGCAAGGTTATGAATTCCTTCGCTTTTTATTATACCCTGACCTTGATGCAAAAGTATCCAAAGTGTTTAAGTGGATTATTAATGAGCAAAATATCTTTCTTCTGTGCACTCGGTTTCAATGCTGACAAAATTGTATGATGTGAATTCCAATTTCGTTTCTATTCTATAACCTCGAGACCTCTGTTTGTCAGCTGTGTTGAAGCACACATATTATGCTGACTCCAAATTATGTGTGCAATTATGCTTACAGCATACATTTCAAAAGTTGCTGAATGACTACTTGGTTCATCACAATGATCCGGAAAACACCCATCGCAGTGAATATAAATGATTTCTGTCAAAAACACAGACATGATAAAGAATGTGCAAATGAAGAAAAAACTGAGTTTCAAGCGTCCACATTGTGCTCATCAACAGTCATAATTTTATAGTCAGGTTTCACTAGAAGATGTTAACATACTTTGACGTAAAAAAACACAAAAAACCCCTAGTATCTTTTACATACTGTACATTGCTACCCTTCTCTTGTCAATGTATGTCTGCAACGCTCCATTTCACCCAGACATGCCCAGTCTTCTTGTGATTGGTGGGCTGAGTGGCCAAAAATAGTGGTCAGCAAAACAGTTGCTCATTGTTTGATAGAGAAAGTGCCAAAGTAACCGTTAGTCAGGCATTATGCAACTTTGTTTCAGTGTCATGTAAGGGAAAAAGTCTGGACAACAAACAAGGTATTGTAGGCAGATCAGGTGCAGCAGCTTCACTGAGAGAGAATGACTCCCAATGGAATGGTCTCAAAGCTAAATTTGCATATCCTTTACATGCATAAACAACAATGAAATAACCCAAACACAAGTGCAAAACCCATAAATATAATTATTTATAAGGTGAGAAGAATTAAATTTAGAACTAAATACTGTAGGAATTTATGGTGTTAGAGAATGTAAACACAACCAAATAGACTATGAAAAAAAATCTCCTCAGGTCTTTGCAGTGACAATAGCAACCTTTTAACTGCATGAGAGAAAATCTTCATTTTTCACAAGAATGTTTTAAAGTGTTGTGCTTTGAAAACATGAGGGGGTTGTTAGGGGAAATAAATCAAAATCACTTTTCACGCTTCAACATCAGCCTCAAACCAGCTACAGACCAATTATGTGCTAGATTTGTTTTTAAGCAAGAGCCCATACTTTCCCATTGCCCATACTCTCCTTTTTAATTCATCTACTTTGGAGCAGTTGGGATTCAAAAGCTCTTTTAAGACATGGCATATGTAAGATTACTGAGTTAATAAATCTGTTGAAGTGACAGAATCCAGTCATTCAGACTCAGGTCACACACTGAAGTACCTCAAAACTTCATTTGGGCATACAATAGTGTCAGAGAAAGCTTCGGTGTGCAACATTTGCTGCTCTCATCTGATTGGACGGTACATTAAATGATATATAATCACAGGCGAAAAATTTAACTTTCAAAAACATTTCAGGCTGCCATGACAACTCATTAGCCTAACGAGTTTGCAGCAGTTTTTGAAAGCTGAAAAAAAAAGGTAAATATAATGAATATTAATCTGACCCAATGAGATTGCTGTTCTGACTTTTGAGGAAAAATAAGCTGAAGAGATCGATGCCCATCAGATGAACGTAAAGAAATATACGTTTTAAAGCTTAAGTAAGACATGCATTAGTCTTTATATGAGTGGAATTTAATACTCACGCTTCTACATCTGGCATTAGATCCAGTTTGCTGGGGAAAATCTCAGAGAGTAGTACTCGAGTGAAGGACTTGCCCAGAGACTGGAGCTTGGACTCCAGGTGCTGGTGAGAAGATGTGAAACAAAAGGATCAATGTAGAGGTCTGTAATCCACACATAAAATCCAATTCTCTACAGGGTTAATACTCTAGTATATAAAAAAGTAAGTTACAAATCAAATAGCACACAAAATTCACCTCTACTGACACTACACTCAAATAAAAGGTATTTGGGAGGTTTTGCTTTCTGCTGAAATTTCAGCTAGAAGACTTTTACTCAGATCTTAGTCTTTGAAGCATCACAGATGCATCTATTCATTTACTGCTCAGCCAAGTCTACACAATACTGACAGTGTAATGAGCAGAGCAGCAGCGAGAACCTTCCTCTCTGCCATGTTCTTCAACTACTCCATGTATTGTAAGACAGCTAGGATATGTAATCTGCCCGTTCTCCTTCCAGTAACCTGTGGTCATTATGCTGCTACGGTAAAGCATTAACATGATGACCCTGGCAATCACAGGAAACTCCGTAGTAGACAGCTGCTTTGTGTGCTGGAGTTTACAGTCTTATCAGCAAAGATGCTGCTGGATGGCAACAAATCTGGTTGATCTGGTGGAAAATCTTTTCATCACAAGTGAACTTCAAGCGATCAAATTAACAAAAGTAACACCAACAGAAATTTTGTGTTTCGACCAAAAGTCCTGTAAGAATCAAGCTGCCTTACAAGGCAAACAAAAGGCATTTTACTATGTGCTCTGGTGACCATTTTTTGCCTACAAAAGAAGCAAAGTAATTCACTTCAGCAACTATAAAAGTACAGTTCGCCTAAAGTTTAGCAGAGATGTTGAATCGTGTAGATGAACTTTGAAGGTAGAGGTGAAGCGCCTAGACGGTTTGGCTGAACGAAAACATCCAACCTACATCCTTCGCATTAAAAGCTTAACTAACATATTTTGGAAACACGACAAACAAGAAAACACAGGGCAAGTTTCTACCCAGGGGTTTACCCACCTGCAGCCAATCAGAGGATCATCGAGCAGTGATGTCGAAGCTTTAACAAAACTCAATGCACTGCTTCTCTCCATTATCACAAAATGTTGCAACTTTCATTGTATCCATATTCAGTCTTAGAAGCAGGGCCTCTACACAATGTCCCATCTCAAAGATATTTCACTGTCAGTGATCCCTCTTCTTGTGCAGATTTCACAGGAAGAACACCTAGATTAATCGTGTTGTCTTCCATGTTGCAATGCACTAGACAAATAAATAGGCATAGCTGAAGATTTTTGTCAAACTTTTTGTCCTCAAGGTGAGTTGGAGCTTTGATCCCTTGAGTACAGGCTCTGACAACATGGTTCACATATCAAAAAATGAATCTATTTAGCAAGTTTCAGGGAACTCTTCTCCCTTGCTGATTTGGCCTTTGAAGTTTTGGGCAGTGGACTGCGGTGTTATGAATGCAGACAGCAACCAAACGGAGTGAAAAAAATCCCAATAATGTTCCTTTGGTGAGATAAAGGTAAGCGCACTGCTGATATCCACTGTCCTTCTGAGGATTATATGACATTTCTATGACTGTACTGTTATCAGAGATAGTTCTGTCCTCTCACTTGTAAGGTTATCTGACTCCCGCACTTCTTAATCTCTACAGATCGCTATGGGAGAGCTGGAGAGTTTTTATTCAAATCCCCCTTTTTAAATCCATCCTCTCCTGCTACCCTAAAATAAACTTTTCTTTAAGGTTTCCTTCTCCTTCAGGTGGACATTTTCACATCAGTGCCAAATCTTGGTTTTTAAAAACAAGAGGAGAGCTACAGTATAAGCCTGAGAAGGTGTACTGGCTGACGAAACAGAGGGGATGTGGTTTTAAATCTTTTACATCTAGCATTTAAGTGATGGGCAAGGATACCGTAACCTATAACCATAGATGCCATGGATCGTGGACAGCCTGGATTTTCTGCTATATCTTTTATACTCTGGAATATCTTTCTATGGTTGGTTATTCTGACTTGTGTTACTAAAGTGATAAAAGAAATTGCTCAAAATCCCTTGCAACCTTCCAAAACAAGATCAAGGATAAGCCTTTCTAGGGATGTTTGGCTGCATCATCCTAAATGTGAAATAACAAGCTGTCAGTGTAAAGACTGCTTGTCCTGTTAGAGCTACATTTCACCGAATTAGATATTGCAGAAACTCACAATGAAAAACTATTACAGGCATGACACAAATGGGCTCAGGACAGGCAGACTTTGAAACGAGGAGGCAAACTCACCTCTAGGACTTTTGGGCTGCCCTGTCGACCTAGCGTGCCCAAGATCAGGCCCCATCTATTGGCCAGTCGAGCCTTATCAATAGCCTTCAGCCTTAAAGCACGCATGGCTTCGTGGTCGTAGTACTCCCTGGAGAACACTTTACTGTACGGGTCATATCTTTAAACATAAAGAAAAAACACAAATATTAAACATAAGTGTGCATAAACATAAACGGACAAATTATATTATGAACATCACCAGCTGTTACTCAGGGATCTATCCTGAGGAGAGAAATGTAAGAGAACAAAATCCAATCATAAAAAGCCATCACATATGACAGGAGCTGGTGCATGTTAGGAAAAATGGAGGCATTTCTGAGCTTCTAATCTCCTTTTCTCTGGTATAAGGGGGTACACTTTAGATTAGAATCTTGTTTATGAGAGTGACTTGTAATCTGTGTGACAGTGCATATGTGTATAATGAGATGATTTCACTTTGCATGCAAAAAAGACCTGCAAAACACAACTTGACACTCACACCCTGTTGTCATAGCACTGCAAAATTATCATGAATGCTGGTGATTTTAACATTTAAATAGCACTGAATAACATAACAAAATCCCCTTCAATTTACTTCATTAAATTACACATTTTTCTCTTCAAAATTGTTCACTTTTATCATTTGTTTTTCAAACTGAGCTGTAAGCTTACTTTTTATATTTTCATTGCCTCTGGTTAAAATAGTGTGATGTTTTGCGCATCGGCACAGAAGAGATGTGAATCTGACAAACTATGGTACCATTTTGTTTTATATTACCTGAAGGCAGGGATATCTGGGTTCGCAATCATGATTGACTCCAAATGAAATCTTCCATCTCCAAGATAGCTTTAGTGGGGAAAAAACAAAACAAAACAGATAAATAAAATTTCTGAGGTAAATGACATGAGAATAAAATATAACAAAGACCTCCTCTGGACAATCAACATTCAGTGTAAACTGATAATAAGCAATGACTTCCCATTAACTTTCTCTCACTACCTTTTAAAATCTATTAGTTTCTGGAGCTCCTTGTCAGAAGACGGCAGATGGTCTATGGGTGAGGTGGAGGGCAGCCCACCTATGCTGTCTGGGTTTATGACCCTTACGATAGGAGGATGCAAGTAGCCTAAAACACAAGCTCTTCCAATTAACCCAGGGTCTCATGCTGGGGATTCACCAAAGCTCGAGCACAGACAGAGTTCACAAACGATAAATGCACAGCAGCATGTTGGTGCCTAAAAAAAACAAAACAAGGTCTCTTACATAAACCCCCTTCAGGGAGCAGCTGAGAAGAATTCCACCGTTAGTGTGAGGGGGCACAGGTTGGTACCCGCTCTGAGTAGGGGAGATGCAAATAGGCTCACTGATTGCTTTCTGTTTGAAGCTGCTTAAAACATGCTGTGGGTGGCTTGCCACACAGGCTACCTGGAGACATGACTAGCCCAGACTTTACTTGTAGAGTGCGTTTATGCGAAAATGCACAACTATCTCTCTGTATGCATCTTATGTAATGACGGTGAATGACAGCATGGGATGAATTTAAGCACAGTGCATGCTGCAATGATTCTCTTTGGCCCTCATATAATTATGTCCACAACAATAAGCCTGCTGTGCTTCAGGCACTGTTGTCCTGAGAGATCTGTCCCTGTAAGAGTTTGCTGTCTCCCCATGACCAGAGTCTTTGCATCGATATGCTATTGTTGTATCCTAAAAACTGCTCTTGGTATAACGAGAAACGTTACGTGGCTTTGCATGATCATCTAATTCACATAATCATATTGTTCTATTATAAAAATGAACTAGAGCACGGGAAACAGATAGAAATGGTCCACTGATCTTTTCTTTAAACTCTTTTCAGTGCACATTTTGTCTTTTAAGACTAAGACTCAATGCTTCTAGATGGGCATCAAAGACTAGAATGCCATTCACTATTTATAATGCTCAAATAGTTCAAAAAATGCAATTAAAACTTGTGCACATACCATTTCTGAAGCACTGACTCATTTCTAATTAATGTAAGATAACCGAAAGTAAAATTTTAATGTAATACTTTATTAAAGGTGGTAAAAAGCATGCATTGTTCAGAATAGGAATCTGTGCAAAGATTAATCTATGCAGCTTTTTCTTACAGACAGTAAATTATCAGTTCTCCCATTGTTTCAATGGTAATTAATTAAAGTAAAAGGAAACTCAATTACACTGTTACTCTGTCATGAAGCTTTCAGTATAGCTGTCACAGCACACTGAAACATTTTCTCTGTTTGGTGCTGTACCAGAAAGAAAGATATGGTCCATGTCAGGATGAAATCCTAATCATTTTAACATGTTGCTAATGTTTACAGTATAATCACTTGTGGATGTGAGAAGGCAGACCAATTGATTCTCCTTCTTAACACTCCTGCACAGTACAACTGACACATCGAAGAGAATACATATTAGATTAGTAGGTGAGAAACACAAACTCTTATACTGCTTTTGTTTCCATCCATCTGTATAACAAAGCTTGCCCACGTGCCATTTTAATCTCATGCGCTGGGAGGTTTTAATCACATGGACTGGCACCAAATGTGTGCAGATCAGACACAGGAGGAGATGCACCTATGCATAATTAAATCAGGAGAATTACATTATCTCACTGTGCGCAACAAAGCACAGGATTTCTCTACTGTAGAGCAGCGTGAGCGGCAGCGCATCGTCACAAAAAGCAGCTGTGAGGATGTTGTTTGCTGCTCGGACCTGATACTTTGCCAGATCCCTCTGTTCTCTGCAAGTATCACACTGAAAATATTACACACAAAAAGGTTTCTGTGAAAGCACAGAAGACTCCTGACTGGATTTATCATGTTTTTCACTAGTAAATGAAGGAACATGAAAGAGGCAATCACACAAATTTAATTGAATTTATAAACAAACTGTGATGTGCATGGGTTCATCAATACTCACCATGCACATACCACGGTAGGTGTCATACTTTGTAAAAAAGCATTCCCTTTAAACTTTGGAAATTTGGCAAGGATGTGGATGTGTTGCAGTTTGAAACAGCTAAAGGTGTCAGGCTATATCCAATTCGATGATTTTTCACAGGAAGGAGGTATTTTTAGTCTTGCTGTTCTGGATCAGCATCTGGCTGTGACTCGCTGCAAAAAGCACACAGACATTGGTACTTAGCACTGCCAGCTATGACTCGTGTGACTGGAGGATTGTCACACTAATTATTACTGACATAAGTGGGCATGGCATTGCCAGAATTAATTATCAAAAGCTAAGTGGGAAGGTAACGATGCCTGAATGAGTCAAGAGATAGATAATATCTACTAACTAACTTTAAAAAAAAAAGAAGAAGAAAAAAAAATTCAAGACAGGAGGCGAGGGAGTTCTTACATTATGGCATCAACGTGGCAACCCAAGCGAGGGGAGGTACAGCCCAAAATTTCTCCCGGTGACAGAGGGCGACACTGTGGGACAATCACATCATACTCTGTCTTCAGGGCGGCACTCACAGCCTGTAACATGGAGGGATGAGAAGTGCTTCAAATTAAAGGCTTTAAACAATTGGAAAGGTTTGTCCAAAGTTGTAATTCTTCTGTATGTACACATATTCAATGGATTTGATCACTTCTGTGATCAGTGTTTTTTGTGAACGCTAAGAGGACAGAAAATGAATGGAACTGGGAGAGCACATGCTGACCTAGAATTTTCTTTAGGTTAAGGTCAGTTCTTGGTCTCACCCACTGCAAAACCGGAATTTTATACTTTTTTAATTATTCTGTTGTATTCTTTGTTATCAATGGCTTCCCTTTCAATTCTTTCAGCATAGCGTGATGTCCTGTTAGTATGATCTTGCCAGTTGCTTAGTTCAAAGGAGATTGCGACTGTGAATGATCAGTAAGGGATTTTATAAAAACATGAAAAGTACAGCTGTTTCTGTTATTTCTTTAGTTAAAGTTTTATCTGTGGCTATTATTGGGGCTCATAGGCTTGTATAAAGATCACAACACTATTATCAAGCATTCAAAGCAGAAACCTTGGAAATTCCAAGCGCTCACTTTTATTTATTATTTATTCAGATCCAGAAAAACACTGACAAATACACTGCCCACTACACTAAAAATAAATGTAGAAGAATATCAAAGCATTAATTGAGTAATAATTATGTGCTGAAAAAAGTGCTTCTAATGTTTAAAAAAAAAATCAACTCTTCTAAGCACCTACAAAGTTAGAAGATAAAAGAACTATCATTACAAAAAAAGAATTTTTCAAAAAAAGTGTGTTTCAAGGTGGATTGACAAATTGAGCGATCCAAGGCTAATTTAAGGCAGTTCATGGGGAGTATATGTGTACTCTCCCACCCACGCAGTGCAACTTCAACAAGGCTACACACTAGCAGAGAAAAGAGAAAATGCAGAGAAACATAAATGCACACACATATGCATGGATGCACTAAAAAAACAAAACAAACACAGTAAAATATTACCCAAAAGGGTAGAGCACAATTTAAAAATAGAGGTGGTTAGATTAGTGAAGGCCCACAGTAGTGTTGGTTCAAGTTGGCAAATGAAAGCAGCAGAGCACATTATAGAACAGGGAGGCAGCAAGCCTGAAAAAGGGATATTAAAGCTTAATACTATAGCTGTTGCCACTGCTTATGTAAAGAGCAGTCCTGAGCACGATGCTGAACTGAGAGGCCCTCAGAGGTCACCGCACCTTTCAAATAAAAAATAACTGCTGCCAGATTTGACAAACCCACACTTGAATCGAGCTTAAGAGTGTTCATAAAAGCCTGGAACCACATATAAAAAAAAAACACTGTATAAATGTTGAGATGAGAGTGTGCGTACATTCCTGTACAAGTATACAAATAACATCATATAATACCCAAAAAAAAAAAAAAAGAGAGAGAGAGAGAGAATTCCGATTCAGTCTGTCTCAGCCCTCCTTGACATAAGGATGAACTCATTCACTGACACACTGAATCAGACAGAAGCCGTGCTTAATCACCTGCAGAGCTGCCACGAACTGAATAGTGCTGACGAGTGCCAAAGATTGTCCAGGAGGGAAGTTGAACTTGACCGTGTCCAGGAAGTGTGCATTGTCCATCTGGATATCCACAAACACGTACAGCATCTTAATACCTGCTGTGGAATCTATGGGGACTGCAAAAAGGCAAAGACAAAGAAAAGGCAGATGAATAATTCACTCTATTATGTCAGGTAAGCCTGCATTATATGCAATATTGATAGGGCCTCAAACATTAACATGCTGCACGTTCAGATGCACAGCTATACAGTAACCGGTGCACGCAGATATATAACTCAGTCTGCCTCCGTATGATATAATTGAAACTCATTCAAATCAAGTCCCAAGCTCATGCAACAACTGATGCAAAGACCTCAATTATTTAGGGAATGAGAGGGACACATCTGATTGCTATTAATGCTATTAATTTCACAGGCCATTTACCATGCAGCCGAGCGTAGAAGGCGTACCTAGACACGTGTCAAGTTCGATGCTGAGGACACGAGAGTCCAAGAAAACAGGCGGAAAGGGCGCAGATAAGACAGTAGAATTATTGTTTGTGTTGATCATAGCAATTATTCCTCCTCTTGTGCTACATATAATTCGCAGGTCAGGAGCAATGGGTACTTTCTGGTTTGATTAAATAAGTGGTGGGAAAATTTTATGAGCCAGCGCAGCTAGCTTGTAGGCCTATATTAAAACAAGAGAGATACACCGTAGCAAGGTGCAGAACATAGAGAGTGAAAATAGAAGGAGACATTGCTGTATTCACACAGGACTGAAAGCAGATGGGACAGAAACAGGAAAGAACAATGAGAAATTCTTACAGAAGTAGGCTGAAAAACACTGAAATTTCATGTAAAGGCGGGGGTAGATGATTTCAGAGTCAACTACATAAAGTTTGAACGATTTGGCTCTTTTTTGCCATTCCTATGGAAGATTGGATAGGAAAAAGTAATAGGATACTGAGTTACTGAGTGTGAATGTGAGTTGCCAATTAACTTGAAACAGAAGTGATGAATGGGAACACAGAAGAGAAGAAAAGGCAAACATAAGGACGGACGTTAATAAAGCTGGACATATACTGGGAGAAGAACAAGCATGTCATGAGGCTACAGTAGAAAAGTAGGTTGGAATAAATGAGTAAAACACTCTACTGAGAATAACAGCTGTCTGTTGCTTGTTTATAGGCACAGCCAAAATGTAAAGGGCAGACCAAAGTGACATCGATCTGTGTACACATTAGCATGGAAGCCTGCGTGCACTTAAGTGCTGCAATTAGACATATTGTCAGAGAAAGAAAGGACTCACAAGTAGCATTGCTGGTTTCATCCTCATTTGCTATGGCAGTAAGTTGAACATAGCTGCTTATTATTGCCCAAGTTATGTATAT
>JBBBVU010000009.1:13033026-13047149 GCA_037177055.1 Atherinosoma microstoma | reverse complement strand
AACAGTGACCAACACTTTGATATTTGAACTGTTAGGGAAATTTACATTCTGATCATTTTCGTATACATTTATCTTCATATTAGTGCAATGATTTATATTAATGCTGAGTTTCATCTGAGAGTAGTGTCAGACAGCACTCATATTGTATGTTTATGAAGACTCTGCAGAATCCAGTCTGACTCTAGGCGAAGGTTAGTTTAGGCTATAGTCTTGACTCCAGCTGCAGTCTTATTTGAGGTGAGAGTTAGTTTTGACTACTTCAACCTGTTTTCATGTACGCACTATCCACACGCTCAGCACTCGCAGAGATTGGTTGAGTGGCGTGTGGGCTGAGACTTTGAGTAGAGTAAGAAAGGTCTTGGGGGAAGAATGAATTGTAAACAACTTCTGCAGACTTTTGTACTCTGTTCAACCTGTTTTCCTGCATAATAAATGACATAAAAGAAGGCTGGGACTTTATGGATTTATTTTTTTATGAAGAATTTTCACAACAGAGCCAAATTGGACACTTTATGTGTGGAACAATGTCAAAAAACTAAATAAAGTTTGTATTATCTCACAAGAACATGTCATATTAGCAAAACAGTCTAAAAAAGCCGATCAAGAGACTGTTTGGACTGCAATAACCGGTAGGCCGTATAGATGTTTTTCAAAGCACACACTTTGACTTGAAATAGGAAACTGCCTTTGTGGATGCTCTACAACTAACCAGCATATAGTAGCAAATATTCAGTGGAAATTAGAATGAAAGACCTGTATATCTTTTATCCATGCATACACTTCAGACTCACTAAATGTGATGCATGTTAGAAAAAACCAAAGCGTGCTAATTTAGACATGACACTAGATGTTCAGACTCCACCAGATTAATGGGAATAAGTGCATGTTGTAAGGGGATTTAAAGAAGTGGCAATGGGGCAAAAACATCCTCAGGTTTCTTTGGAATTCAAAATGGGACTACATAAAATTACAAAATGTCCTTTGGGAATTTCTTGAAAAAAATCTTGTGATTTTAACATCAAACATATTATATGACGTGCATCATGAATTCAAGAATGTTTTAGTATACATTAACCCTGTTCTGTCATCATCAAATAAACATGATTGCATCTGGTTATCAGAGACTGTTAATATATTGATGAAGTCAAGTATAACCCCAAAGGAATAAAGGAAAAGGAACCCGAAGCATGATGTGGATGATAACTTAAAGTCAAACAAGATACAAATGGGTGGGGAGAATAAATACTCTGCTGGTGGAAAACCAATTATAAAATTACAACCTCTCTATTTTTTATAATTTTCTTCATTTTAGTCTAACACATTTAAAATATGTTAAGAAAAAAACTGCTATCAGTTTAGTATCTAACTAAAGATACTTTCATGAAAAATGAGAAAAATGTTCATCTACAACCCTATGTGCAACCTAAATATCATGTAGTATCATAAATCATGGCTATAATTCAGATGGGCATATTTGTTGTTTTATATGGGGCTGCAATCATAATGAGGAATTAAAAAGTCAATTTTTAGTCCTCATAGAAACATGAGGACTAAAAAGTGTTTCCCCATAAGAATGTATACTTGTCTTACCATATATCTGTAACATCTAAACCTAACCATTAACATACATTTTAAGAATAGAATAAAATAGAATAGAATGCCCTTTATTGTCATTATACTCTGGGTACAACGAGATTGGGGAGCTTCCCCTTCCAGTGCAAATACGCAAAATATAAAAAAAATATATACACTATTCACAATATATGGATGACAATTTACAATAAACACAATATACACAATATACAGGTAATAAAATAAAATAAGGAGGCCAGTGTGTCAGTGCACATTAGCCTCTGTGACTCTAACCATGCAATTTTAACTCAAATCCCTAACCATTATTGCATGAGAGCAAAGTGGAAAAATTTGTGCAGGATGGATCTAAGTGATCTTTTGTAGGAGAGTCAAGAGAGTCAATGTCATCCTCCAACCCTTCCCCTCTTGTTAACAAAAGTCAGCAGTGTGTTACATGTGTACAGTAATCATGCAGCATTTTGTAGAACATCCTTTTATAGCGAAAACACGAGTAGATGTAGTATATACATGTGCTAGCTGCGAGCTCTGTACTGATGAGAAAGAATAGCATCATCATCATTATAGCATTATGTGTTGCTTAGGATGAAATGAGGTGGTATTATATAGATTGAGTACTCTTAATACTAAGAAGAAATAAGAAAAACACTCTGACAAAGTATCAATACATGTAAGTCTGTATTTGGATAGTGATATAATTAAATGGTTATTTGATAACCATGTATTTTCAATATCCAATTATAGAAATTTATATGAAGCCTGGAGTAGAAGAAAACAGGAAACGTATGCAGTTATGGCCCCGATTGATGGATCGTACCAGAGTTACTTCTCAAATTCATTTATTTTTGTTGTTTTAGGTTGCATATATACTGTTTATTTTATTTATTTTGTTGGTGTGTCGGCAGGGAAAAAAATATATATATTTGCAAATGTGTGTGAATAATTCCATAAGGGATGGGCTGTGTTGGACTGCAAGACACAAAAATAAAAATATTCATTCATTCATACTGTATGCTTGTTTTGCAGACAAAAACAGGAATAGTGATTAAAACTGATATTTAAGAACTTGTAAATCTGATCTTTTAGCATGCTTTGTCAACATCATGATTGGTAGAGAATGCCTAATAAAATTATTTTCAAAAAACTGAGGGATTTTACTGTATGCCATGTACTGCACGTGCACTGTGTGCACAAAATTTCATCTGTTCAGTGTGAGGTAGCTGACACACAAAGCGAGCACCTGGTGATGAAGGCTTTGTTTCAATCTGGCATGACATTTTCTTCCAGTCAAACTCTGCCACACCTTTCCTCAATCAATCCATCAATGTCTCAGTGGATACACATACCTCTGAGCCAGTGAATTCAGCACAAGATCATTTTCGCAGGACTAGGTCAGAAACAATTTTAAGACTTTGGTGCCAGAAAACATTAAATAATAAAAGATGTGACAGACAAAAGGCCAAGGAGGTTGAAGGAGGATGTTCATGAGATGGAGTGATAGATGGAAAGATGCTAGGAGGAGTGCGAGGACTTCTTGCTGATGAAAGGTTAAGGGATCACCAAGCACTCATGGAGACAGAGAGACAGGTCATTACCTGGAAAAGGGCAAGTTTATTAACACAGAAAGGTTTCAGAGTCCACCTCTTCCAGAGCTGACAGAAGCAAAGAGCTATTGCCGTCTGTTGCACCCCAGTAAAAGGTGAGTCGGAGGCTACTGTAGGGGTGAGCCTGGCTTTGCAAGTGTATGTTTGAGTTTGAATGCACATATGATAGTTGCTTTTGACTTTAGAGATACATTTGGGTTGAAACAAGCAAGGTACGTCACAGACAAAAGAGAAAAAGCAAGTTCATTTAATGGCTTTGAGTTAAACCCCAAGAAACAAGAGTTCTATACATAGATATGCCGTACTGGTGTACAACCTTCTCAATATTCAGAGATGAAATTATTTACTTTATGCATAAAGTCTCAATCCCCAGTCATCTTATTCTGTTGACATATTTTGTTGTAGCACTAGAGCTGCAGAGGCAATTAGAGAGCTATGTGTTGGATTATGTTAACAATCAAACACAAGACATAAGGAAAGGATGTGCTGGAAAAACCAATTTATCAGTGAATGGCAGACTGAACGGACAAAGCCCGGGGCTTATTCAAGAGTTCTCAAAGAAGAAGTTCTGACCAAAAGAGACGAGAATAAAACTATAGATAGGGTTTATCCCATAACAAATTCCCTTTTCTGGCAAATAAAACTGAATTTAAAAAATGTACAATAATTGCAGTGCAAACAACTAAAGCAGAAAGGGTACACAGGCAGGAATTAATGTCTCTCCTTTGGGTTTACTTACTATATGTTATCAGATACCTATAAAGCAAAATATTGGCTGGTTGACACGACTAGAACTACCAGAGAAACAAAAGTTTCCACATATCCACATATCAATACCTCATCAACTCATGTAAGTCAGCGCTATGAACGCTTTCCTTCAGTTCTAACTTTTAACTCAGGTCTCTGTTGTAGGTTTCTACTGAGTGCACTTTAGGAAATTATACCTGTGAAATATAATCTACTGCCATCATCGTATTCAGGTCTCTGATAGCTGAATGATTTCACACAGCAGCTGATCGTTCAGAGTGATCAGTTCATAATTACCTTCCACTAATCTGTAAAGTCAAATAAAAGAGTTTCACCGGGGTAAAAAAAATCCATCTTGTTCTAAAGCGACCGATTTAATTTTATGAAGTTCAGAAGCGGCAGCAGGAGAGGAGATGCGGTCTGCACTGGGACCTCTGCATAGTTTTTTATTCTCTTTAAACAGTATAGATTTTTATGACGACGGTATAAATATCCTTGCCTTTTTTCCATGTGCACGTGCATGTTGCACACGATGGTAGCGTGCATGTGGTTGATACGACTGCGGTGCAGACAGAAGGCAGAAATATGGCTCATAAACTCTGCTCCACCTTCCTCTGCAGGTAACTGCAGAAACCTTTCAGCGGTTTGGGTTTCAGCAAACTTATTGATGTGGACACTTATTCCTACAAGGTATGTTGTAAAATCCAGCATGGATCCATCTTTATAAAATCCTTTATTTTATAAATAAAGAATATTTCCACATTATCTGATCCAACAGTGGGAATCTAAAAATAGAAAGTGTAAAATCCTTTGCAGTCTGTATAACCTCCTGAAGTAGAAAAAAAAAAAGATAATTTATTACGCAAATGTCAAAATCTAAAGACTGCCACTAAAATGAGCAGAAATTAAAAAATAAAATTTTATTTCAATTTTGGTGAGTAATTCTCCACATTTAACTTAAAATACAGGTTTTCTTCCAACATAAAGTTCAGGTCACTCATCCTACTGGTCTGTCATGTAATGTCTGGAGTTGGGGCGAGGAATGAAACCAGGAAGGGTTCTGGTAAAAAGGCGTTTAATTGCCTTAAAAAAACGTTGGTATCGGTAAGTATCGGCATCGGCAGATACACAAATTTCAAGTATCGGATCGGAACCCTAAAAAAGTGGATCGGTGCATCCCTAATAAGTATGGTGCAAGTTGCCAACAAAGGACTAAAATACAGGTTTTCTGTATAAAGATAGATTTAGTCTACTTTAAAACTGTGTACAGATGAAAGAGGGTTTTTTTCTAAAATAACAGGACAAGAAAGTAAAAATTTTTATAATCATTTATTCTACAAATAAATGTTTCATCAGATGTAATGTTCTTCTGCATAAAAATAAGTATACCCTAAAACTGATTACCATAGAAACAAGGACTAGCACAACATATGGCTCCAACAGGGATTTAGAAAGACTTGATTTGCATGTGATTTGAATTTTATTGGCGCAGCACATGTTTTAAATATCTGAAAATCATGTGCATTTAATGGTGGGAATCCAAGATCATGATCAAGATCAAAATTCTATTGATTGTGCAGCACTAGTTTACCCTTGGCCTCAGAAGCTCATCTTGCCCCTTTAAATAGAATAACTGTCTTCATTTTATAGATGTGTCCATGAGTCTCTTAACAGCATGCTGAAGTCTTTTACCATGGATTTTCTTTCAGCTGGTTTGGATATGCGATGGGTTTCTAACATGCAAAGCCAGTTTCAAATCTCCCCACTTCATTTCAGAGAAATTGAAATATGTGCTTTGAGTTAACCAATTCATAACCCTCAGCATCTTCTTTTTAAAACTATTCCTTGGTAAAAGTGAAAGAGCAGATCATTTTTCTACTGAAAGGTTCACTTTTAGTTCAACTTTCAAACGCATAGCCTCACAATATCTGCAAACACTTCTTGATATGATGTAGGATCAGAGACCGAGAGCTGTTTAGTCCCTGAGGCAGTAAAATAAACTCAAACAATAGTATTTCCACCACAATGCTTTATAGCTTGTATGAGCTTCATCTCCTGAGAAGCTGTCTTTGGTCTGCACCGCACAAATCTTCTGTTATAGCAGTCAAACTTTCTTTTACGTTTCTGTCCAGGCAGGTCATTTTGGTCGATATCATCGTAGTGTTATACTTTCTAAATGCAATTGTGTTTTTTTGTTGTTTGCTAAAATATGCTGAAAAAGTAAAACCCCTGACCACACAAGATGCTGTAATTAAAATACAATGCTCTGCTAAGAAGTCTTCACTTTCTGCACCGATGCAGAAGTTACTTTGACACACCACCTTCATGAGCATTGCTGCCCTATGGCAGTGTATCCCGCCACACTGTAAAACCATGATACAGAGCGCAAGGGGCTGACCTGCATTCGAACAATCCTGAGATAGAAATGTAAAATTCTTGGACCTGAAAGACTGCGGCAGTATTAGATTTGTGCTTTAGTCGTATTTCCCTGATCCCACACCGTCATAATAATTTCACCATGAAAAACGACAGGCACTAAAAAGAAATAAATGCTCCACATGGTGTCTGTTGTCTTGAAGCTAAAAGATACATCTAAGAAAAAAAATTGGACTATATTCTTCTGATTATAATGTCTTCAGTTGTAAGAAGACTGTGGTGTGTGTGTGGGAGAGGTGGTGGGGGGTGGACTCCCTGGGTATTTCATTATCACCCAGGGAAATGTATTCAAGATCTCTCCAGACACTCAAAGCTGTACTGACTTTTTGGCTTCATCCGTTTTAGTTTCTTCTAAAATACAAAGAAGACGTCTACACAGGGCTGAACAACTGTTGTAAAAAAAAACATCAACGCAACACTTTTAAACTTTGGAAGATTTTTGCACTTTGCTGTCCCCTAAAGAAGACTACTTCAGCACGTGTCTCTTCTCTGAGCTCTCTCCAGGCAATATAAGTCAGTCCAATGTTGACTCTTGTCTTATCTCTTGCTCTTTCTTTTACTTGCTTTCTCCAATAAAGTCATCTTGCATTTCTTTTGCTCAATCAGCCATGGTGTGCCTTCAAAATGGCCAGTGTGTTGACATCCAGATTCTGCCAAGTGATGAGATGCCATAAAGCAAAACACCGCTGTCACCTGATGCCCCAGGCTGGAAAAATAATTTGGTGAAGCGCAGTTTTCCAGCCCCTGGGATGCTGCAGGGCAACAACGGCTCAAGGAATGTGCATGATGAATGTCAGTATGCCACCAAAACGAGTAGGAAGCAGAGTTTTAAAGTCGGAAACTTACTACCTGGGCCAAAGCTCGGAGGTTATGTTTTTGTCTGCATACGTTCGTCTGTCCATCTGTCTGTTAGCAACATAACTCAAAAAGTAATGGACAGTTTTCTTTTATTACATTTTCAGGAAATCTCCAAAATGGTATGAAAAACAACTGATTACGTTTTGGGAGTTGTCCAGATCACCGTCTGGATCGCTAAAGTAACAAGACAGAGCACTGGATGTCAGCTGATATTGTTTTATCGTATCGTACATGGAGGGCTTAATAATGAATGCAGGGCGGGTTATTCTGGCATCGATGCAGCTCTGGTAGAGGACACGTGCATCAGTGCAGCGATGACCAACGTGCTTAGAAAACACTGCAACAGGCCATCTTCTAGTTACAGGTAGATGTTATAATCCCACATTGTTTGACCTGGATCATGTTGATAATCTGGATCTGGTGATCCAGAACTTTCAAAATATAGGAGGTACTTGGTGGGCTGTTGACCCTATGGCTTGGCGGAGGTCTGTGCTCTCTGATTGCTTTTAGTTTAGTGTTGCGTTAAACTAAATATGAGTATTTCCCTGAAAACCTGTTGAGTTTTATATCATGTCAAAATCTGGGAATGGCTACTTGAAGAGCACGATCTAACATGCATAATTCAAATCATGCTTCCCTAGAGACAAAACATGACACTCCATGTGTAATAGTAAGAAAGCTGACAGCCAACAGCAGAAGATAAAGTTGCTGAGGAACTAAAATGCAAAACAACACTGAATTAGATTCAGGTGAATAATTAGGCAAAGCCAAACACAGGTTTTCAGTATAAATAGAAACAAAAAAATGGAGCAGCCAATATCAGATATCAGATTGTATGTTGTTCTTCTGTGCTTAGTTTCAAAAGAACTGTGTGAGACTCAAGAGGAGTTCAAAGGATGACAAAGAAGCAGATGGGCACAAAGAGGAACAGAAAGGGACAGGGGTGATAAGGTGAGTTATTCTCTTTGAGTTCAGCAAGAGAAAGGATGAGCTCGGATAAAAAAAGGAAACATCACAAACAACAAAAGAAGAAGAGCCAGCAGGATGCAGTAAACCACATGATCCCAACAGAGAAAGCTGTGAAGAGGAAAAGAAAACAAGATGTAATCCTCTTGGTATTACATCTGCATTTTTAGACTTGAGGAAGTATGGGACGGACAGGCCACACATTTTGACATTTATACTAGTGAACAATGATATTTTTTTTCTTAGGCTGGTGGCAGCTTTGAAACATTACACCATGACCTGAACAACCACACATTAGAGGAAGTCAAAATACACAGGTAGGAATGAGAATAAGTGGAGCAGAAACTGAAGTACAGATGCTATTGAGTGAAAATGTCATAAAATATCTGGCTCAAACAGCCTGATGCTGAAATTCATTTTATTACAACATGACCCAATGACCCAAAATTCTTCATGAAAAGATAAAAGCTATTATTAACAATGTGTTCACAGTTAATGTACCCAATTGCAGACTTTACTTTCCTTGGTGACAAGGTCTCCATATTGAAATAAATCAGATTTTTTTTTAAAATGCAGACATGAAATCTGGAGAAACAGATTACAGTTACAGACAATTACAGACTGGTTGCATGCTGAATCATCTTTGGTGTGGATTTTTTTCTTGTTTGAGGATTAAATTCTGCTTTTAACATAGTTTAAAAACACAAATGCAACATAAAAAAAATAATGCACACAGATCTGATGAGAGGAAATCTGAGTTGGGGACTTGCAGCATGTCAAAGCTGTCACAAACACATAGGTGCAATTCCCAGGGGCAATGCCACCCCTCTAACGACCAAAATGGCTAACACATCCCATTCACAAATTCAGTGTTAACCAACACCAACCACACTGGACACGAAGCGCTCGTGAAAAGCATCTTGCTTCATTTAGCTGTTTATGCTGACCAAAAACCGCGAAAAAAGTAGAAGAAAGAAGGCCTTTTGTGACTAATGTCCTCACTGTGGAGTTCATTTAGCCTTAAAGACCCACTCCTTAACTTTTCAACCTTAAAACTCTGCAATGGGGACTCGTTTGATGGTATAATGACATGTAGTGCGTGCCTTTTTAGAGCTGTCGTTGACCAGCACCGGCCCGCAGCTGAAAATCTTCACTATACAACTAGAAGACATTATTGGAAGAAGGCAAGGCAAGGCAAGTTTATTTGTATAGCACAATTCATGTACAAGACAATTCCAAGTGCTTTTCATAAAACATTAAAGCATTACATGAAGAGAGGAAACTAAAGAGAGCCAGAGAAAGAGATTAGACAAGAGTCAAGATAAGACTGTTTTCTACTGTCTGGAGAGAGCTCACGGTACAGGTAGGATGTAAGACAGATGCCGAATTAGCTGTCGTTGAAGGCCATTTGGAAACTAGGTCTGTTCTATTTGGCCCTCTGTTGGATAAACTTAGATGAACCTTGCAGGTAAGCAATTGTACAATAAAGTCTTCAAAGTAGGTCAAAGCACAGAAGCACTCGTGGATGGCATTTTGAATGAAGTCTAGCACAAACTGTCTTTCTGTTTGTAAAGCTTAATGCTCTCCATCCTGTGCATTTCTATATTCTTTACAAGCTGCAAATCTATACATTGAGTGTGGGTAATAATAAAAGTGTATGTACTGATTTTAGTTGCATGTGCTGACACTATCAATGAGGATAAACAAATTTTTTCTAAATCAAATGATGACGAGCAAGGTTGGCCGTGTGGTAGATATTAGCATGATGATTTCAGACAAATATCCTTTGACACAAATGTCATTTTTAGCTCCATCCCTACAAAATAATGTGACTGTAAATTAAAACCAATCCTCTTATGTAAATAAAGGCTGTTTACAAGACATATGCAGATCCTTTGCTTCCATGTTTCTTCATTTAGCCTCTGATCCGATTCATTCAGTTAAATGGTGCAATTTAAAAGCCTATACGCGACAGTAATCCAGACAGTAATTTCTGTGCACGCTGCTGTTGACATACTTAAAGTGCTTGTTAATATTGTGGAATTGTGACTGGTTAAAGCTTTTGTGTCAGGCCAAATGTCCATACAGCATTTTTCCGAGAACATCAGCATTCTTTTAAAACCATCCGTAATATAATCACTGCTTTTTTTGTAAAGACACTCACAGTTCATTTGAATCAGATGTGTTGGAGCAGGGAAGCACCTAAAATCTACAGGACAGTGGCCCTTGAGGGCCAGAGTTCCAGATGCCCGGTGTAAGCCATAACCATGTAGATCAGGGGTGTCCAGCTCCAGTCCTCGATGGCCGCAATCCTGCAGGTTTTATGTCTCCCATTTCTAACACACCTGATTCAAAATAAATGACTCTCCTCGACAGCTTGTTGTCCTTGCTGTGCTGCAGCAGGAAACATCCTAAACCTGCAGGACAGTGACCCTCGAGGACCGACTTTGGACACCCCTGATGTAGATTTTTGTCACTATATATCAATGTATTCAGTAACAGGTAGACCTAACCATTCATTTTAACCCTAGATATCTTTAACTCCTAACCTTAACCATATGGGGGTGAGAGCAGACTGAAAAAATGTGGAATTGCAAGTGGAAGGGAAGTACATGTGACCGTTGAAAACAGCTGAAAATTTGACAGGATAAGCTCTCCTATCTCTTCCTTCCTCCTGTAAGCATCTGTGGTCAAATCAGCACCAGCGGCAGGAAAATACACATCATTATGTATGAATGATTTTAAACTTATCAAAATGAAAGAAAGCAATAGCTAACTTAGTATCGCATATAACAAGAAATCCTCTTATTTCTTGCATTCATCATCTTATTCATATCACTATTGTATCTTCAACCCTGAAACCTTTTTTTTTTTTGACGGCATGGGGTGGGGTTTCAAAGTTTATGAAGATAATAATATCTGAAAGACACCTTACCGAGCTGATGAGGATGTGCTCATTGCCAGTGATGCAGAGCAGATTACAGAGAAAGCATGCACAAAACACTTTTTCACTCTTAATGGCATCATTTCTTTGCCAACTCTCATTCAATATGCAACAGAGATGAGTAAATTTACTTCCATCATAAACTCAGGTTCATAGTCAACATTTTTCTCATTTACTGTATGCCTTTATCACCAACCACCTCCAAGCTACAGCCTTTTGAATTGTTGATATCAAAATCCAACATTTTCTCTGAAAAAACTTTCCTAAAGGGGTAGTCAACATAAACGTAAATGAGTGAGCTTTTCTTGACGGGTTGCTAGAATGAGGTGCTTTACCTGCCAGAGAAAAGCAATATTGTATAGACAGAAACCGTAGAACTTGTTTTCATAAGTGAGAACTATTAAAAACAGGCACTACAAACTGTATTCCTGATTTACCACCGTCTCATTTGAAATCTACTAAACTGCCACATCTCAACAGAAAGCACCGTCTCTGCTAAAAATCGTAAATGTAGAGAACAGAGACGACAAAAGATAAAGACAAATTATAACTTACCTCTCCTAGCTTTTGCTTGTCTCACACGCCAAACTGTTTTGTGAATCTCAAAGTTGTAATTTGCAGGAAGAGCTTTGATTGCTTCCTGCAGCTCAGGGTCTAGGAGGATTTCATCTGGAATTTGATTGGCTACCCGCCGTGGGCCTCGAACTGGACAGAAAATCAGATTATTGAGCTGTTAGCAATGTGGCAAACTCATGTAGAAAGAAAAATAGATAGATAGATCGATCGATCGATAGATACATTCATTCATTGATTCATTGATTCACTCATTCATTAGTTTTTTCTTCACCTTGGGCCTCATTCACATACTGGTCTTATCAAATATGTTCTTAAGTTTTAATTACAAACTTTTTCCAAGAATTGCGCCATTCACCAAAATCTTCGTATCTTGGAAGTGTTCTTAACTGAGAACAAATTGCATGAACACTCAGGTGCGTTTGAACAGAATCAGCACATGTGTTGTTTTCTGCTGTTCTGTTCGTTATAATACACTAGTAAAAGTACAGTAATGTTTTTGTCAGATTTTTAAATAACTTGATAAAGTACAAAGCATTTTGTTATTTAAGATAAAATTGCACATCGTGTCCAAACGATATAATTTCCCTCAAGAGAAAATTAAAATATTTTTTTTAGCCATTTCATTCATTCAAGAACAAGTCGCAGTCAATACAGATTTCCTTCTATTGCTGGTCTTCCTAACACCATCAGTGTGCACAAGATTGCACACACGCCAGATCTGTTCCCTCAACCACAAGACTATAACTCCATAAATGTCCAAGTCACCTGAGATCCCAGAGCCACCGGCTGAATCTGGTCTTTAATAATCAAAATCATTTGCTGTTTTTAATTATTTTGCTATTTCACTCTGTTTCAATTTTTCTTAATGCTTTCTGCACCCCGCGGTAATGTTTCTAATGTTTTTATGTAAAGCACCTTGAATTGTTGTGTACATGAAATGTGTTATACAAATAAACTTGCCTAGCCTTAATTTAGTGACTTTTCAAGGAGAAATAGTGACATCTTCCCTGTCTCCCTCTCTCACTCTTCCATCCATCACCGAATCTTTACTCTTCATTCTCCCTTACATAATCCATCCAATATTCCCTTCTACCTACTCTCTTGTTTTTCCAAGTACTGTCTGAAGGTTGATCACTCGGGGTTATTCACAACGTGAGACATAATCCTCCATCCTAAATCAACTTCTATCAGCTTTCAATGACGTGACAGCCCAGATGAGCCAATCAGACAACGTTCAGATCTTTACCTCACCCTTACTTCAAAATATTTAGCATTGAACCAGTAAATTCGCTCTGTTGGGGAGTAATACTTGCCGGAATGGCCTCTGTTGTACCTAATAATGTTAATAAATTGAGTGAAGGGTCCTATGTCAGTTTAAAATGACGAATTTGTACATTTATGACTTCAATAACCAGCTGAAATCACCCATCCTGCTCGATAGATTTATTTCAACAACTATAACCTCTGACTGGCTGGCAAAAATTATTCTAAAAGCAAATAGATGTTGTAATAAACACTTCTGGGTCGCTAAATACAACTATCACACAGCTACTCCGCTTGCATCACTGTCAGGCTCATGTGTTTATACGTAAAACAACTCGGTGCATCGGTATCTCACTGGCACAGAGGGCGAGCTTCAATAAAGTGATCAAATAAACTTGTACATTTATCTTACTTTATTATTTCCTAAGCAATGGTAATATTTACCTGCGGGCTTTTTTACAGGAACCACCTGCACTTCACTCTCGGTCGCAGCCATGTTTTTTTCTCCCAAACATGAAACACGTGAGAAACAGAAAGCCGGAAGTAATCGAGTGAAGATGGCAGGCAAGACAAGCCGAGCTCCGATACCTCACAGAATGGTAGTTGAAAGATCTTTGCAGAAAATATTGTTCGAAAGTCACCAACAACTTTTTGAAACTGAAATAATGAGCAAAAATGGAAATGAAAAATTAATTGAATTAAATTGGATTAGTTTAAAATTAAGTACATAGAATATATTCATATTCAACATTAATTCTTGAATGAAAATGTATTTCATTCATACCCAAAGACGTTTTAAACTGCTTTATTTGCAATTTAATTCAAACTGAAAATATGATGAAAGAAATATTGTTAAAACCCACGAAGGTGAAGGCAAATAAATAAAATAGTTTTTGGTATTTTTTTAAGTGAGGAATAAAATAGAACAAATCTGATAGCATGTATGATTTTCAAGAAAAATACAAAATAAACTGGTATAAAATTTAATAATTCTAACAGGCCACATAAAAAATAAATAAATAAACTGAACAAAATTGAAGAAATCAGCATAGACCCAGTGACGAAAAAATATTAGAGAGAATGGCTATAACTACCTATAGCCTAGTCTATACCCACTCTAAATAATTTTTTTGAATCAC
>JBBBVU010000009.1:13020646-13032926 GCA_037177055.1 Atherinosoma microstoma | reverse complement strand
TATATATATATATAAACAAGGTCATTTAAATAAAAAATTTTAGAGTGGCTGTTTCAAAATGCATTATAACACATTTAGGAAACCTGTGTTAGCAAGTTTAAATGATTTATGCTGAATGCAAGTTTTTTTTTGCCCCCCTTCTTCTGTCATATCATGTATTATAAAGACCTGTGGTGTCAGGGAGCGTGTCTCAGGCTGGCGCAGACGGGGACGGCAGAGAGAAGGATGGAACAGCATGCTGCCCGGTGGAGGAGCTGAGGCGGTATCTCACTTTCTTCCTCCCTGGGCGCACCAGCGATCTTATCCAAAGGTGCGAAGCAAGGAGACAGGAGAAATTTTCTCAGACAAGATCACAGAAATGTAAGAACTACGAGAAGAGAGGAGAGCTGAAATGGGAGATTTAAGGGAAACCGACGGCATCAAAGTCTACATTATTTAGGATTTGAAGAGTCTGCGTTCATAATCCGACATCTGAAGCAGAATGTGAATCCATATAACTTATGTTAATTCCAGATTTTAACAAATATGATGCGATTTGGATGGCTCTGAAGCACGGGAGAAGAATGTGAGTGTGGCCACTAAATTTTAAAGATTTTTTGGTTCTTGGAGTCTGTCTGTTTTCACCTCCGACCTGCCAACAGAACTGATCAAGAGCCAGTATGGTCATTTGAGAGGCTGGAAGGAGTTGGCTGCCAACCGGTTGTGTCGGGCTGCTGCGCGTCCATGCTCAACACACACATCGGAGTTATTTATCGGACTGAGAGAATCATTTTAGTGCGTCTATCTCACAGTGATTGCCGCTTGATTTGCAAGCTTCGACTGAGGTCTACCAGACTTTTATGAGCAAGGAGGTTATTGTTTATCCAACCCACGACAATCTGCAGAGCAACTCAATTTACTGGCGCGCACGGCAAACCAAAGGAGTGACAGCTGACATTCGCGCGACGAGACACGAAAGGATCCGGATCAACTTCAAAAGTGAAGTGCACAAGTTTTTAAGGCTGGAATATAAGAATTGATGATTCGCGCAGGACACAAGACGAAATACAATTAGACCTGCAAAATGTTCAAAAGGGGTGAGTAAAGTCTTAAATTTTGCCCTAGATTAACTCATTTCCCAGCAGGATTACATCTGACATAAACCAGACTGTGCCTCGTTGCGTCTGCTGCTTGTAGCTACTTCTGATGGTTAGCCATAAACAGATGTTTAGCGTAAACATGACACGTTCATAATGCACCATGCTGCCCTGCAGATGTGTTATTACAGACGATGCGCCATTTGAAGCGCATCTTTAATTCGCACAACACGCACCGAAGGTCTCTGGGAATTAAATATTCATCTGTGTAAGGATACATTGGGACGACTGTGTGATATTAATGCAGCTGATGCCGCACTGCAGTTTATGAGTTGTGCCCGGGTCACAAGGCTATCTCTTCAAGCACTGCACTCAGTTGGTTATTTAGAACATTTAAATGCGATGAAGCAAATTGCAGTAGGCTACACAAGATTTGTTCTCAGCTGGCAACAGACTATGAGCTCTAAAGACCTTTAGCACCTCATGAAAAAAAAAAAAAAAAAAACTCCCCAAACTTTTAATGTGGCTATTCCTTACATATATTCACACGAGACCACACTATTACTTGACTTTTTTTTTTTTTTTTTTTTGCCTCAAGAACTGTTTCTTTCATATCAGGCTTTAATTGGTCATAGAGCTGCATAACTGTCTGCACAGTAGGGAGAGTAAAACCTCTAATGAGAATGAATTACTGTACTACTTGCTCCCACTGTGCTATTATTGCGAAGTGAAATAACAGTGAAATTAAACCGTTTCTCATTTTGTTGTGGCCCCTTGAGACCCCTCAGGGACCTGGAGATTCCCAGACTCCACTTCAGCAACCACTGCATTTGGCTTTATGAGCAAGACAGGCAACTGACCACCTTGTCTGTCTATGTCTTATATAAACCTATCCAAAACCTGCACAGGACATAGGAACACCTTCAAAAAGCCACACAAACATACACAGGATACATCCTTTGTGGAGGTCACCAGAAAACACCCACGACTTGTGTTGAGATTGTATTTATTTAGTCTGTCTTGCGAAAACCATCTGTTAAGTGTGTGTTTGTTTCTGCTATGTGCCTTGAGGGCAGTGAAAAACATGTTTTTCTCGCTGCCATCAGATCGATTATTGCTGTTCCAACAGTTGAGATAAAACACACCATAGTGATAACTGCTTAAAGCAATAACAGCTTTGGGGGAAGGTTAAATTTCTAAACCTGCATCCTGACAGCTTTTCATACACAACAAAAGGCCAGTTCATTGTCATCTTTCATGAGACAACTTGCACATCTGGATTTTTTGGGGGTGAACTGGCTTGAGTCACGATGAACATTCTCTTTAGATTTAGCAAATGTGTTGGATAGCTTTTTGACAGCCTAATGCTGCTTAATGGCAAAGTGATAATTCATTATTATCAGAATATTCCCAAGAATCTCCAAAAAGATTATTTTTTTCCAGCACCCATTTATTTTTTATCCCCAAAGAGGGTTAAGAAGACAGGTGCAAAGGTGATTTGCAGTCAAGGATCTTACACTCCAAGAATTCCCAGATCCTACTCTGGCCTCTCTCTCTCTCTCTCTCTCTCTCTCTCTTTCTATATATATATATATATATATATATATATATATATATATATGTGTGTGTGTGTGTGTGTGTGAATCAGCAATTAGCTGTCTTACCACTGCAAAATCACTTTATTCAAGATGAATAACTTCAAAGTACAGATTACACCAGTCTGCCAAAGGTGCTCAGTATGCCAACGTGTCTGAGTCTACAACAGTGTAGCAGAGATGCGTCAGCTTTGGCAGGAACAGTGCCGAAGTTCTCTGGTGAATTTGATTTTTTTTTTTTCACCTAAAATAACACATTCCAGGGAGCCTTCCTGATACATTAGGTGCAGCATTTACTGTGACAGATTCACCATTCATAAACATATAGAAGCGGAGAGTCATGTTGCAGAACCTTCCAGGCTGGCTTAACATTGTGACTCCCTGTGCCTGATGATCATTATAAAGTAGACAGTAAGTTTATCCAATTGTTCATACTTCGGTCATGATTTAAGTTCAGGTTGGCTTGGTATATTCATGTTTAAGAATCCTCAAGTATGTCTGAACGTGTTTAACATTTGTTGCGTGCATTCAACAGCAAGAGTGACAACACAGTCTTAATATATGCTTGGCTTATACATGTGAGTGAGTCTGCTTTTGGACACATGCATACATTTATGTAGCCTTGCAAGCACACATGCCATTACATCTCTGTCTTTACTTCTGTATCTGTCTTGTTTTTACAATATTCCTTTTTTCTCAAAACCAGTCAACCACAGAGTGGACACAAGGGATGATCTGTCAGAGCAGCCCTGAGACGGAAAGGACTAGATGTCCACTGAATTTACGATACTGTGGCATGCTGTAATTGCTGCTACATGTTATTCAGGATTATAAGAAGCTCAACTGAAGCTTTTTCTGCTTTGGCACATATCAAATAGTCCAGGTCTAGGTGGCTGTCTCACATACTTTTTAAAAAAAAGGAAAAGCATAAAATAGGATGTTGTCATTGTTTTGACTCAATCAGTAAGAATAGTTGATTTTGAGATCTTAGAGCAGGTTAATTTAATTTTTGAGTAGTTCAAAAATCCACCTTGCAAAGATTTGAAACATACCAGGAAATATCTCAGCCAGGAGGAACAGTGTTCTATTTTTTAAATCACATTACTGCAATGTGACACTATTGCAGGAAGAAAAAAAGGGTAACCCCCCCCCCTAAAAAAAACTAAACTACTTTTGATGTACATAAAGAGTAATCTCACCAGAGAACACATATAGCAAGACAGTATTAGTCTCCTGAGGAATAAAAAGCATGTTGAATGTTTTTGTTCTTGCTCCACAAGCTGCTCCCATTAGATTTGGCTCATTAGTGACCTCTGTGGAAGTGGGATTGCAAAAAAAAAGAAGAAAAAAAGGAACAAGAGTAGTCTATAATCAGTGTGTGAAGTAGTCTCAATTCTGCATTGTTTGCAGGCAGACAGTGGGAAGAAAATCAATAAAATCTGTCTTTGAATGTGTTAATTCTGCTAATGTGTTAGATCTCTAATCAATTCAGAGAACTAACAGATCAGTGACCTTACCCCAGAGCTAGAAAGTCAGATAATGTCAAAATTTAGCAGTGCCATTATAAAGCAGAACAATTCATGGACATTGTAAACCAGGAAGGTATCAAACAAAATTTGGGTAATCTTCTTTCTCAGGTCCACAGAGTTGGAAAGCTTTACCAACACAAATGAAAATGATAACAAATTTGAAAGGGTTTAGTTTTCCTGTAAAACAATAGCAAATCAGTGATTACTGAGTTATACAGGAGACAGTAAGGTAACACTTTACAATAAGGGTCCCTTAATTAACATTGCTTAATAATGCATTAACTATCAATTAACTGTTAAATAAAACATTAACAACCTTTATTATGCATTACGACCCCTATTAGGTCCAGGGGAAGAAAGGGTGGCAACACAGACTATCAGAGACAATTATATTAAAAGGTAACAGTGATTTATTTTAAAATGTGAACAACTATACAAGAAAACCCAATATATACAAAAAAAACAGTCTCTGAATAAATGGCTAACAAAAAGGAAACAACTCGAAACGTCCTGTGACAGGAGAAAAAATCACTAAATTAAACCTAAGACAAAACAAGCCAAAGTCTGTAACTCTACAGCCAAAACACTCTCCAAACAGCAAGACAGCTCAGACCAAGTCAAAGTGGGGCAAATTGTGCTCCAATCTCACACAGTTGCCCAGACTTATGGTGAAACAGGTGCTTAAATGGTGGTGAGTCATCAGGACTGGCCAATTTGAGAGGTGCGGGAGAGGGCGGCCAATCTTCTGTAAGTGTTGACAGGAGGGTGGAGCAAAGGGATGATGAGGAAATGGATCTTGATGTGGACAATCCTGGAGGAGCGATGACATGGGAGGGTGGAGCAAAGCCATGAGGAAGCTGGAGCTGAAGTGGAGTTGAAGCCGGAGGAGAGACCAATCCCGGATGAGCAATGGCACGGTCCAATTTACCTGAGGCCCTGATAGGCTTAGGACTGTAACAATTAGTTAGCATATTAGTTAGTGCATTAACAAGCAGTTAATGTTTACAACTCAACCTTACTTAATGCATTCTTAAGCATTATTTAAAAATGGAATAATGTAATTATTCATCATTATGTACACATTACTCAGCATCAAATACTACGTTAGTTAATATGTTAGTAAGCCCTTAATAATGCCCTTACTAATGCTGTGCTGTGTGTGTCATTACCTGACCTTAAGTAAGGTGTTACTTAACATTAGTAGCCTGAACTAACCCTTAATAAATTTAAGTGATTCATAAGCATTACTTAACCATAGTTAACCATTGTTTAATGCTTTTTGGACCCTTACTGAGTCAGCTGTCTTTACTTTTATTTCTTTGACTGAATACTTTCACTTTTTTCCTTACCAGTGACAAGATCTGCAAAGTAAGCATGGTTAGACCTTCTATATATATTGCAACAGTTTCATGTTCTTAATGTAGAATTGTTTTTCATTTACTTTACTTGTCCAAATGCTTTGTCACTTGTAGAGTTTAGGCAGTGGCTATGGGGTTAGCGTTAGAAATCAAAACTATTTGGTTTTAGTCCGAAAACAAACATGGTTTGGGCAACAGCGCCTGCTTTTTACAACATCTTCATCAACCTCATCTATGCAATTTTTACCTTTAACATGCAATTGCTCTCATGACCATCAGATGTCACATAGTCTCCAAACAGAATTATAGGTTGATTCTGCCAGAACAAACAGATGATTAATGGGCTATTTTTTGGGAGGAGGACAGTTTCCTCTGTTGACTGAATGACAGAATTCATATTTTAGAACTTTAAAACTTTCTTCATGCAAAAGAAAAATGGCACTCCCATTAGTAACAAAGTAACCAGAATGCAAACAGCTAAATGCAGTCTAAGTCTCTGTTCCCTTCAGGTATACATCTGTACTGCGATGTGATTAACTGTTTGAAACCTAAGAATAAATTGCCCACAACTGATGTCATGCTTTGAAAATGTTTATGCTCTGGCTGTACCGTTATATATATATTATACTAATTAATGTTAAACAGGATAAAACGTGCAAAATCAAGTGCTTATTGTAAAATATATTGCTGATGGCTTAAAAAAAACTAGCGGTGCGTACATGCACATACACTTGGTAAGGTTTGCAATTTGTTAGTGTCAGGCTTGCAAGATAAGATTAATTAGGACAAGCATTTGCACAGAATTTATTTAATGTGATGAGCATTCTTAATGGAATTTAGCTTAAAGAGCACAAAGAGAAGTGTATTAACACAACAGCTTAGCAAGCCTTATGTTTGTACACATGCACATCCACCAGGAAATGTATGAAAACCAATTTAGCTGAATTTAAAAAAAAATTTGTATCATGACCGTATAATCTGAAATGAAACAACAAAAAAAGACAGTTTGTTCCTTCACCTCCCAGCGACAGTGACTGACGATAATGCAGCAATAATTACTTGTGATTGTGGCATATTTAGAAAAGCTGCTTTAAATACATGCTTTAACTATAAAAGTAGCACACTGCTCATGTTTCCTTTGGTACACACAGACCAGGTTGGAGGATTAATGATTTCAGCACAACAAATGCAGCACAAAGGAAACACCTGTGGCCTCTGCTCTTCAGATTTCCAGCTCTGCTCACTTGTGCAGGCTGTATCTCATGCACATGTGTCAGTGGCATCAGAGCAGCCCTTCAGCCACCAGCTACACTCCTGCTCTCCACAATATCAAATAAGCACAGATGAAAAAAAGCTCCCCTCTGTCAGGAAGACTTTTTTTCTTTTTTTTCTTACCAAAGGATGGTGTGACTCATAACCATCAAGTGCTGTGTTTAAATTTCCAAAGGAAAATATTGAAATAATCAAAACAAATGTTTGCCTTTTTAGGCACATGTCTGCAGACCGGGAGTCACAGTGCCCACCCGAATGATTTGAAATGTCTATACAAATTTGCACAAGAGTAATACTGGCCCATCTGTCATTGCATGTTGAAAGCTTTCAGCCATCTTCAAGACCCAGAGAGACTTCTATTTAAAGAGAAAACATTTCTTACTCGTATTATCGCCATCATAATCCTCTGAGTGTCGGCCTTGTGCTATCACTTCTTGTCAGCTCTGCATTGTTGTACTTTCCTGCGTGACTTGTGTTTCTGTGCGGGTGAGAGGAAGTGTGGACTGATGACTGAGAGTTAGGAGGAGAGGGAGGTTTGAAGAGAAGTGAAGAGGATAATGTAGAGAGGAGCGAAAATATAAACCTCCAACTGATCCTTTTAATCTTTTTAAGCTGCCTGAAAAATAGAAAGTAAATCTGAGTGGAGGATGACATTTTTACCTCAGTCTGACACTTGTTTAGAAGTCAAAATTTTAAAACCTTTTACACTTCTGTTTAAAACAGTAGAGTAATCAAAACATTAAGTAAATGCATGGAGGTGAAATACGTAAGTAAAAACTATGTTTTTCCTTATTTTTGCTCAAGGTATGATCAAAAATAAGCTATGAGCTATGAGTAAGGCAAACAGGATAACTCAAGAAACTGACCAATTGGTATTCAGAAGATCTCTCCAAGAAAACACAGTCTAAGATAATTGACAGAGAAACATTACCAGTTATTGGATAGCTGAGTCGCTTTTATTGGACTCCCAGGCAGTGCACCTCAGGCTCTGTCGGTGCATTCCAAATGTCTGATTTAGCCAAAGGAGATTGTTGAAGCCCAAAAGCCATTTATTTAGTGCACAATACTTAGGAGTATTTCCACAGAGGACTCAGAGGACTTTTTGATCACATGACACCTAAGAGGAAAATATGAATAATTAGCAAGTGCATTTGCATTTGTGTAAAAGACATCATGGACTGGTGCGTCCCATCTTTATCATGAACTGTTACCTTTTTTCTTATTTATTTTTTTCAGGAGCCATTTCACACTTCCCTGTCAACCATTTCAGGATGAATTAGGTCATGAGGGCTGCAAGTTCAGAAGTGGATGTGGCATTCTTATGCAGCACAGGGTTGTTTTATTAATGCAGTCTGAAGAGACATCTGAATGAGTAAAGCCACACAACATTTGGACTTTAAATAGGAGTCAGAGGTGAAATTTGCAGAATGTGCACTGAAAAATCCTGCCCATCTCAGTTTGCCCTATTGAAAAGAAAAATCATCTGATTCTGATGCAAACGCCATTTTCTTTACCTCTGTTGTGGAAATGAGATGCAAGGAAAGTCATTAGTGGATGATAATGAGGTGAAAGAGACAAACAACCTAAGCCCTGTTGGTTTTTCTGATATTAATAATTAATTTGTGATTAAGTGGCTAATTGGAGTTTAAAGGTCAATGTCAACTAGAATGCCATAAGTCTTAGAAGACAGGAGGGAGGATGGGAAGAGGCTGGGGGAGACAGTCCAGGAGACTGTTGACAGTAATCCCGGGGGCTCTCCTGCTACTGTGACAGCTCTTCCCCTTCTTGAGCGATCCTCCCCAGGCAACATTGCCTTTGTGTGCTGAGGACAGCAGTTCAGTTACACTAGCACCTGGGCATCTGTCCTTTTGGCATTGAGAATGTAAAGTGGCATATCATCAGAATAGAGAAGAATCTAGGAAAATGGAGATGGTGATTTCCATCCCACATAGAATAGAAATTCCAAATGTTATTTTGATTATATGCAATCTAACCAGCACAGGCTATGCAGTATAGGCAGGTATAGAATGCAAGTTCTCCTGACTCGTTGCATTGATTTATCTTGCTTATTATGCCTCAGATTATTCCTCCATTCCGTCTACATCACAGTCAGATCTCATTTAGTTCAAGTTGTTTGACGTGAAAACAATCGCTAATTCAGTCTCCAGAGTTTGCAGGTTTTGAGATGCTTCCAAATAGGGGTTTCTGCTTGGGCTGCGAGGCAAATTTAAAACACTCAATGGGGAATGAGGGAAAGAAAGGAAAGAAGGAACAATCCTCTCTCCATCTTCCAAGGCCTCTGGCTCTGTGGTTCCACTCACCTCCTGCTCCACAGCTCCAGCAAATTTGGCCTTGTCATCCCCGGTGTTAATGAGACAGGTTATTGTCACAGTCACATCTGAGCTCAGTACATGTAATATCCATCGTGTCTCGGTTTTGGCTAATGTTATCTGTGCTCAGATGTCCGCCATGGCTCAGCCTGACTTTTGGATCAGTAAAGCTGCTGGTAATTGCTGCAACCTGTTGGAGTTCACTGGGCAGAACTACTTCAAAATCGCTGCAATATCTTCAACCACAATGTGGTAATTTAGCTCATTTTGGTTAATTCTGCAGCTAACTTTGCTTTGACACTCGTCTATTTAATTGCGCATTTAAACTATTACATTTTGAGGTTGAATGAAAGTGTTACTGAGTGGTACCATATCATAACTAAGGATTAGCCACAAAATCAGAAAGATAAAGGATGAGAGAAATGGCTGAATAAAGACAGAACTCAGAGTAGGGTGGAGTTGTAGTAATTACTGAATCTAGGCCAAGGTTTTCCACGATCATTCATCTCTTTATGCAAATCCATGAATTGTCTTGAAATTGTCTAAATTTCAGTCATTTACACCAGCTCTACAATGTTTTGACCTTATTATGGCTTATATAGATTGGATTTACTCGAATCGCCTATTTCAATTTCCCTTAAAAAATTTTTTTCCATATCCGTGTATTTCTGAGTCAAAAATATCCTGCTGTGGTTGTAGTCACCTTCATCAAATTGAACTCTATTTCTGGAGCAGAAAAGACTTCTCTCGCACCTCTCCGCTTGTATATTTTAATGCTCTGAATTAGACCTAAGTCCTTGATGTTTTTTTTTTCTGTTTTCCTTTTCTAACAAACACTTTTCTTTAGCCTTGGCCCTCACTCATGGAAACCATTCAAGCCATCAAGACCTTGCATCATCAAATAACTGGGCATCAAACTCACAATAGAGGTTCAAGGTGCTGTTTTGTGTTGCAGAGATAAGCTTTTAATTATTCCAGTATTTCAGTAAAGAGTATAGAGCCCCGGTTGCTTTCACATGAGGCAGCTTGTGACACATGGTGCATGTTTAAAATATCTTAGTATTGTACTGCATTGCATCTCTGGCCTCCTTAACTGATGTTGCAGTGCTTTGTTCTTTTTTTTGGCAAGAGGTGTGGCTGGGAAGACTGCTTTAGGATGGAGGAATAGAAACAGTTGTGAAATGGAGAGCAGGTTGTTTTAAATTTCACCTTAATCCTCCAGGAATTCAGTTGTGCATCCTAATGAAGTACTTTCATTCACAAGTTGCTCAGCTTAATTCATCTTGCTCCTGACCATTATTTTGGAAAAACAAAGGGAATTGATATGTTCTAGTGCTTAAGTAAAGCAGTTTGTGTCACCATACCATTAGATATACATGTTTTTTCTCCTATTGTCTTCTATTTTATATATATTCATTTATTTATGGTTTAATGCTAAGTAAAAATGGAAAGCTTAGAGCTGTTTTCATGAGGTTTCTATCCATCTGTTGTGGTTGGCAAGGGACCTTGGAAGATGAAGCTGCATCTTACCCAGCCTGCAGTCAAAAAAAAAGAGAAAAGGAGAAAAAATGTCAGGCTAATAGATAGTCACTACCATGTATGCTGTGTCTCATAGATCCTGCTCCCAGTCAAAGCCTCAATCACACACTATTCAATTCCTATGGGAGTCCTGGGAACACAGAGATGCCACAGTCTGACAGGGAACACTGCCACGGATCTGCCCCAACAGCCCAGTATAAGATCACTGTCTAAGCCATGTGCACCTCTGACAGCTCCAACTCTTACTTAAACTACAAATATCTTTATTCCCTGATGGCTAGGAACAGCCTAGAGTTTGCCCTCAGCAATCGTGCTAATATGTCTCCAGTCCCAATGCAGAGACCTGCTTGACGTGAAAGTGTATTTTAGAAATGGAATGTAATCTAGAGGGTAAATATAGCAGATGTCATCTGCTGCCAGCTCTCCAGTGAAACAATAAACAGAGAGTGCTGGTGGAATACTGGCTTGTTTTATCACTGAGCATGGGTTACATAAGATTTATGAACTGCCATAGTGGTAACAATTCTACGTAACAGGGGATTGATAGTGTTTGGTACTGAAATTTCTCTGCCTGGGACATTAACTCTGCAGATTTGTCCCTGTCTTGACAACACAGCCTTGTCAATTATTAAAAGAGCGAAACAACAGCTTGAAAAAGACAGCACTCGATGTGTGAAAGTCATTTACGCATCTTTATTCCCATAAGTGTTTTCATAGGTTTCTGTCATAATAAGAGCTGGTCTTTCATCCCTGCGTGTTTGTCTGCTAATTCACACCATCACCAACGTGAGTCTCCTCATTCCTCAAAGACAAGGGTGTCAAGGGAAAACAAAGACTCATAGAGGAGAAGTAACATAAAATAAAAGTGTTATTAAGGACTTGTTAAGTTGCTCACTTCAGAGAGAAAGAGGGAGGCAGAAGACTTCATTATTGTAACTGTGAGATACAGGGACAGGAGGACAGGAATTAGATTCTGTCAGGGCTCTAATGGAAGAGGCAGGTTTTGTGTGTCAGGGCTTTTCTCTCAAGTGATGGATTGGGAGGTTAACGGTCGCTATGAGTTAGGTAGCCCGGTGCACAGCATCCTCTGGAGCCACTTTAAGAACAGAGTCTTTTTATAGCTGCCCAACCTCAGACTTGATAACAAATTATAACTTGGGTATTTTTCTTTCTGTAGTACTGTATATGTGGACATGCTTTATGTTTTGACACTTTCTGGATCAATGTAAGGCATTTTCTTTGAGCAGCAGTAAATATTAACTAATATTTACTTTTACAAACATAAGTAAAAATGTTAAAAACTCCCAAATGGTCTCATTCTAGTAGATGTTGAATAAATATCTCCCAAAAATCTAAGATTTCAGAAAAAGTGAAATACCTGTAAACGGATAAATCTTTTACAACTTTTCTTCTTTCTTCTATCTTAATTTCACCACTCCTTGGATTCAACTGTTTATGATTACAAACCTCAAAATTAATTAGTTTGTACTAGATGATCTCCAGCTGCTTTACATCAGCATAATGGTGCTTACACACTCTTGCTTTAGTATTGATAATGGCATTAATGATATATCAATATGT
>JBBBVU010000009.1:13001735-13017636 GCA_037177055.1 Atherinosoma microstoma | reverse complement strand
TCCTCAGCTTATGAAACCATGCAATGATGGCACCATTATCCTGCAGATCAGAATAGCTCTTGGCGCTGTGTGGGAGCAATTGGGGGTGATCTGGCTGCAGGTGCACACACACACACACACACACACAGATGCACACATACACACACGCACACATACATAGATACACACACTTTTTGTCTCTCTGTTGGAGACTCACTCTATTGTTGTTCCATCCTTGTATGTATGAGCTCTCTTCAGCCTCCCACCAGCAGGTGCAAGCACTTCTATAGAACTAAAGGACTTCAATTTTCACTCCCCATACACTACTCATCTACTCATCATGGCCCACATAGTCCTCCGGATGAATGTGATATTATCATGCATGTGGGAAACAAAACAGTTTGTACTACAAAGTTCTGTTTTGTTTCCACTCACAACTGTTGTGTTACATATTCAGTTCTAACTGAAGAAGCACAATTTTCAGTGAAGCACTGTTTTCCTTCATTTGATGACTAACATTTCTGTTTGCACTGATTTCCAATTCATTGTCAAAGATCCTGGCATGACAGTGTAAGATTACTGGTTTAATTAGGAGACAGATTATCAGGCAGTTGGAAGGAGAATTAGAAATGAGGGTATGGATGAATGTGAAGGTCCTCATCAGGGACGTCCTGAGATTGGTGACTTGGGAGAAAGACACTCAGGGAGGCTCTGTCTCAGGGGGTCATTGACCTGAGTGGACTGCAGACCCACCAGATGGTGCCTGAAAAAGAGAAGGGTTAGAAGGACTTTGAGTGTATGAATAAATGTGAGGAGGGATGACTAGGATAAGGATGATTTGAGAAATGAAGGAGACAAAGAGCGAGAATAAATGGACAAGTGGGAGATAATGGATAGGTGAACGAGTGAGGGAGAAAGAGGCAGGGATGGATGAATAAATGAATGGATGGGTGAGAGACACAGACAGATGAAGGCTGGATGAATTTGGTATGCTGGCTGGGAGGAGGATAGCATGAATGAATGATGGAGAAGGAAGATGTATGGGTAAGGAGGATGGATTTTTAAGACCGCAAAATCATATCATTCAACAAGGAATAATATCATTTTGATTTAAACAGTTTATGCCCCTGTTGGTAGAAGTTAGTAGTGGACCTCCTACATTCCTCTTTCTGCAATGTAATCTATTTCGACACGCAACAAGTATTCAAGATCTGTCTAAGTTGGATATGATTCAGTGCTAGCTCTGCTCCCTCTGCCTGCAGTCAGCTCCATCCTGCATTCTTACCGTCTACCTTGGTATACAGTTAATAAGACGTGTGAGAATTTTGTTTGTGTGTTAGCATTTGTGTATAGATTTGTGCTGGCCAAAGAAAGCAGCATTCCCTGAAGACTGTGTCTGAACACAAAGGTCATGACACCTCAGCACCAGTCCTGCGACCCCATGGCTCAGCATGCTTCGCTTTGCAGCTCTGTAAACACTCACACAGCTCCATCTTATCTACAGCCACAACACTGATCAAGCATTGCACAAAGAAGATAGATAGAAGAAGATAGAAGTGTAATCAACAAGGCGGGGTGTTTTCTGTCTGATGTTTTCTGTCCTGACATGCTTTCATTTTCAATGGCTATTTAAAAAGACAGACAAGAATAAATAAATTGATTAAAATAATTGAATTTATATTTCAGTTCCATTTATTATGGCACAATACATCAAGTATTCCAACATGAAGCAATTGCAACAATATCCACGCAGTCAGACATAAAAAAGAGAAAACAACAGTCATGGTAAGTGGCGGCACTTGAAATGGGACACATCGGCACAGATGATTAGATCTCACCGCAGCATTTCCTCTCTCCTCCTGGCGGGGACTGTGTGCACGGCCTCAAAATGAATAATTAATGAAAATTGGGTGTTGTTAGCAAGAGTGGCAAAATCACAAGGGCTCTAACTAATTGGCAATTTTTTTTTTGTTCCCCTTTTCCCCCGTTTATTTTACTCTACTTTCTTAACAGTGGTAGGAAATTAAGAATAGAGGGTACATAATGAGATGTGGTTTGGGCAAGGGTCAGGTGAAATAGAACAACCAAATGGACTGATTAATTTGAGACTAAATTCAATTATAATTGAACTCTCTGTCGAAAGAAAAGCATTGTCTGAGAAACTGTACAGGTGCCCCGACAAATTGAAAAATCGAACCACGATAATTGTACAAACTCTCAATTAGTTTGTACTTGAATGTTCCCAGGGTACAGAAGCCGCAGTCCACAAAGAGAATCTGATTACATGGTCACATTGTAAAATTGATAGCTATTTTATTGATGTGTTTATTTATTTTTTTGTTTATTGCAAATTAGTCCAAAAATTGCCTCATTCTTTCACATTGTTGTACAGTATAAAGACATCAGGGCGAATGAAACTGTTGCTTGGGAATTTGTAAGAGAGCCAGAGCCATAAATTATGCTAAAAAATTCTGTATGCCACGAATTTATAGCAGTCTTGCAGACATACTTTTATGTCCAGACTGGGAGATTTGAGAGTGCTGTTGGATTTTTCTTCCTCCTGTCATTTCCTTGGCCTCTTTGCTTGCTGCAGAAATTTTTCTCCTCTATTCATCCTGAATTATTAAAAAGTGTTGTGATTCCCAGTATGATTGTGAATCTGGGGCTCCAGCTCTCAACTGTGCAGTCACATTTGCTTGTTTTTCTCTCTCTGCACAGTGTTTTCCTTGTCTTTCTCACATGGTACACGAGCCAGAGCATGATGCTGCAGTCCTTACGCCCCAAATCTCACCTTGAAGGAGGGAGTGGGGGGATTTTTAATGATTGAATCCTCAAAAAGAGGTGCCTGCCCTCGTCTACAGGGCAAATGTTATTCATCTGAATCTGTATTCAGGTCAGGGTCCTGTCCACAGGGGAGGAGGAAAAATAGGGATATTTTTTCTTTCCCATCATGCAACAGCAGCAGGATCCAAATTGGCACAGAGGGCTGGCCAGTTTCTCCAGGGATAAGCATCCTGTCTCCTTGCCTGACACCCTTTGAGGGAAACCTGCCAGGGGCTTCCATTCACCACAACACACACACACACATAACAAACATAACCAATGCCCCAAGAGACAAACGCGTTCCTCCTCCCTCAGCTGACCTGCCACGTCCAATGATCCCACCTCTTATGTATTTCACGCTCTTTCAAATTCCAGTGGCTGCCAAACTTGAAGTGCCAATGACTCTTTGGCACTCCAGAAACCAGAGTAGCTGCCCTAAGAAAAGGTTATGAAAACAGCTGCTGGCGGATGAAAAATTCATGTAGCGTTACCATATATTTGAGTATCCCCTCCTCATCCTCTTCCTCTGTCTCTATTTCTGTCTGAATGATGCACAGATGACACACCAGACCGTACGGCACATGGATCTGTAGCTCTTTTGTCTCTGATTTGTGGGAGAATATTAATGTAGAGTGCACTGTCTGAGATGCATCAAACTATTCAGAAAACAGAGGGATCTTTATCCAAGTCCACAAGCACTGGGTTGTAGGGATTTTCATGTGGCATTGGCTGGATGTACACTAATAGGCCAGTACTCAAAACATGAGAGGGATCCATAGGGAGCATGGTGTAGAAATATGTTATGAAGAGAAGAGAGAGAAATACGGTTTGCTAAATAAGCTGCTTCTATAGATGAAAACACTCCTAGCTATAGCTGAGGTCCTGGGTTTGCTGCTTAATTTCTTCACTTGTAGAGTTACTTCTAATGCAAATGCAACTCATCAAAACTCTCTTTCTTTAGATTCAGAATTGCCCAGCCATTTAATGTTTGTGGTTTAATGAGCTCAATAACTTGTATCTAGGCAAGAAATTCAAGTTGAAGTGTAGCCCAAATAGCTTTGTAACACTTGTGATACAACATCAGAGGCAAATGAATTTCTTTATGGAAATTCTCAGCAAGCCAGTGAGTAGTAGATTGGAAGGGTCTGTGAAGCACCAAAATGATTATACTGCACTTATGATGCTCTTCAAGCAGATGCTTGAACTTTAATCTTACACAGCTTTCTCCTTTAGAATCAGCTTAGTCCTTGGAAATATGACATTTGACTGAAAATACAGAAAGTAGAGGATGCTAATTTCTTAACCCAATTAAGCCCCAAATTCTTAATATACATGCTAACTTTTCATTTTTCTCGTTTTGATGTTTGATTGACCAATATTTTATGTAAGAGCTGAACAAAAGCGATGAAAGTTGGAAAATAATGAAAAAAGGTACAACTGATAAAATATGTATTCGCTGCTCGAGACCAAGTTGCTTTGGGGAATACACTAAGATTACGTTTCTCCCATAACTTAATTCAGTGCTTATTTCCTGTTTTTCTTTCTTTCTTTTTTTCTTATTTCCAAAGGTTAAACAAATACAAAAGCTTTTGTGCATTATGTCTGTTAACGATTGTGACAAAAATTTTGCCTTTTGAATGCACTTGGGAGACTTTCGTTTAGTGAAACGGAGGGGAAATAGTCAAACATCCTCATGGTCAGAAGTGGGGTAGAAATGTTATGTTTTGTCTTTTTGCCTGCTGACATACTCAGAAACCTTATCCAACTAAATAAGGTCTTATATAATGATTTTCAAATTTTGCATTGGTAAGAGCATGTTTTAGCTCAGGAGTATGTTGTATTTTGTTGTGTGTATATCTTTCAAAGAGACACAATGGCATCATTCATTAGAGCATCTGTACCAAAATGTTAACAGTCAGCAGAAAAAGCCCTGAAAAGCTGACAAAATAAAGGAGAAATTCAGTTGACTATAGCAGACTGACAAAATGCACACATGGACGAGGTTGTGGGTGGATGGATGGATTAACAAACACCAGATTGTAATATGGGAGAGCTTTGTTTGTTTCCTATTTGAGTTTTGGCATAAACCGCATGCTTTAAGTTTTAGAAAGAAAGTACACAAACTTTTTTCTGTTTGGTTTTTGTCTGCTCTGAAAAAAGGGAATGAAAACCAGCACAATGTTTTCTTTTTTTAAAGAAGATTTTCACTTTATTGAACTTTTCTTATAAACTTCCATTTACCTGAAGACAATAATACAAAAAAGACTTGAAGTAGTAAACAAAGATAAGAGTTGCAGAAATAAGTAAGAGCATATAAAAAAGACTTTTTTCAATCTTTGGATAATCTGTTCTGTATTGTAATATTTTTTGCAGCAATATGCCTTCTTCTCAGTTTCAGAATGTTACATAATGCAAGTACGGCAACATTTAACTGACGTTCAAAAAATAATATCACAGCTTCAACATAATAGAAATCACATTTGATTCAACTAAACTCAGTAATGGAAGATATTGTACAAAGAATTCGCAGAGGGGATCAAGTCAATGTTAAAGGCCACAGGGATTATGAATTGTAGTTTAATGAGGCAGTAGGTGGATGTCGTGGGACTATGCAGCCCAGGCAGTGTCAAAGCTGAGTATTTTATTCCGATCAATGTATGGTAATGAGGCAGAAACTGATTGTCTACAGAGAAATTGGAAAATGAATATGGAGTTATAGGCTGTTAAAACAGCTAAAATGAGGAATTGGCAACATAATGAAAATACATGTGAAAGACTGAGGGTCCAAGCATTATCAAATGTCTCCACCTGTGCTTTTGCTCATAATGCAGTGGAAGGGATTGGTAATAGGGTTTTGATGAAGGTTGCTGATTTTAACTTTGGTCTGTCATTAAGTGTTTCATTTTTGCTCAGGGAGTAGCCTGTGGCTTCACTACTCTGTGATAATCAACAGGTTTCTTGGATACGGAGATGCATTTATTGTGGTCTTTCCTACTGGATGGCAGCTATCCATGCTAACTGCCAACAGCATGTTAAAGTGAACACTCTGAATATGTTCAACTAATCACACCTCAAGAGGAGCAGAAACTACTGAGCTAAATCATTGAAGGACAGGCTAAATCAGAGCTCTGCAATGAAATCCAGTATTCTCATCTCCCTTGAGCATGCCTCCAGGGCTGGTTGTGTCCACAGTGACAGTCTGTGATCAGCTTAGGTTCAGAGCAGACTATTGTACAGAGTCTATATAAGTGGGGGTAATTTTAGGTGGATGTGATATGAAAGTGATGTAGAATAGAAAGTTATCAGCAGAAAGACAGAAAATATCCTTCAATTATCTGTACTTTAGGGTCTGTATTGTGCCACACAACACTGTTCTGTCTCTTCTTTTGTTTGGTTATAATTCAAGCTTCTCTCCACAGATCTCTCCACTGGTCTTGAATTATATCCCTCCTCTCCTCACATATACCCTCCCCTCCTTCTGACTTGTTTGTCTCCCACACTATCACCCACTGCGCTTTGCAGAGGGGAGAAAACACTTGTTTTGACAGCTATGATAACTGACTAAATGTCATATGTCTGGAAGAAAAGGATCTGTGTAGTACTGGAATTCAATGCACTCAGTTTCTTTTACTATCTCCCTCCTCTGCTATGTATTTTTGTGTGTGGATGTGAATGGGACAACATGGTGTGGGTCCTGGTGTGTTGTATTTGCTTGATTTGTGTGTATTTTTGTCAGGCAGTGTGTGTTTGTCGCTCAAGGTGAACACGTGAACAATGTTGTTTTGTTGCCTGTGAATTAGTTGTTGCATGTGCACATGGAGCTCAACCAAAAATGGTGTATTGAGAAATCTGAAGGATGTCTCTATGATGTCTCCCTGTCCTATTGCTGCAGTATACTAACATGCAGGTATTGCAGGTTTTCTGCAATACAGTGCAATGAAAAAAGAACACACCATTGCAAATGTTATAAAAGATAGCTTAATATGAGATAAGTAGCAGTGAAATATTGACACATGATGTCTAGTGAGAGATGGGTTCCACAGAAGGCAGCCAAATGTAGATTACATTATTTCTTTTATGTAGAATTGCTGGCATATAAAAGTATACTCCCTGTCATTAAAGCCATCTGTCAGCATAAGGTTGCGAGGCGCTAGAGTAATAACTCTGTAGGCACTTAGAGACACTTTTCAAATAATGAATGTGTTTCGCTGTTCAACATATATCTAAATGTAGTTTACTAAGATATTTTCTAAGGGAAAAATACATCTATTTGCCCCTGAAGTGTTTTGGTAAACTTTTCTTGGTAAGTGCAAAATATAGTATCACTATTTACTGATATTTTAAAATACTCCCCCAAGGCTTGTCTGATGGCATCCTGAGATCCAGAAAAATAGAAATCAGTATGACATTAATTGCAGCTTCAAGTTTTGTTTTGATCTACTTGAAGTGTTAACATTTAATGGCTATTAATTCATGACCAACTAATGATTTTGCATTCAGGTATGTTGTTGGAAATGAAAGACATGGGCCTTGAAGATACTATCCACCCTCATGTGGTCTTGCTGTTCTTTCTCTGAAGATATCAAATTTACTGCCTGATTCACGTGTGACATTTTGTTTCTTCCCCAAATAATGAATGAATAAATAAAAATGATTATCAAAAATTGTCAGATACATTTGTGTCTCCCCCATTCCAAGCTGATAGAAATAAAGTTAAGTGATTCTTGCATTTTCTTAGCATAATTTTGTTAAATATGACCAAATCCCATCCCTAAAATAAATGTTTGACACTCCGTGTCATGAGCCAAATTAAAGCAAGACTAAAATATGTACTTCTTTTGCACAAATTCAGGCACACATAATGGGGATGAGTCACCTCAGTGTGAGTGCTGCGCATCACAGTGTTCAGAGGTGGTCACACCATATCTGTTTCATTTGACAACTTTACATTGTGTGATCTTTGTAGAAGGCTCTTAAACCAACAATTTAGATACACATTTTAAAAGGTATAAAGCAGAATCCAGCAAAGTGACATCAAATTATCAGCACCCACAATCACTTCAATTTTTGCATCTGGCAACACCTTCTATTTTTAAAATGTGCCTCTTCGCAATGGAAATAGAAAGAGAGGCACTGCAAAAGCAGATGATGGGAAAAGGGAAACCAAGCATCACCATCGTTTTCAGCACAGCAGTGGGTAGGAATATTAAAAACATTTGGCTCTTTCAGATGAGCTCAGGACTCCAACTTAGCTGCATCGCACAGCTTGCAGCCACAGGAATATGACTTCCTGCACATTTCATGACTCACTGGGGGTCAAAGTTGAAGCAGCTTTTTTGTGTCATACTCCAACAACGATGGGCGATCAGAGGAAACATTCTTTTTTATTTTCTTTGAAAAGCAGGTTAAAATGGTTGCGGTCAGTGGTGAAAATAGAATAAATCTGGGGTGAAAGTGAAAGAAGATGTTCACATTTAGCTCCTCTAACCTTGGTTTGCTGAAAAAAAGAAGAAGATGGAGAAAAACCCAGTAGAAATCAAACCCAAGAGCTTCATATTTGTTGCACTTTCCTTAACCAGTGGAGTTGTGTTGCCTCAAATCAACATCAATATCCAGCTTTATGCTCAACAGGATAAAAGCTTTTTATTTTTTTCCTGAACTCAAGTTTGACTTGGAAATCACGATGCCACACTCATTACCTGATTACACCATTATCTTTGTATCAGATTGCTTACAGCAACAAAATGGAGCTGGCAGCAAGGATTTGCAACCAAAAACTGTGGATGTTTTATCAGACAAGCTTGTATAAAGTGACATGTTGCCGCTTACCCAAATGGTCTGCTTGGCTGTCCCAGTTGTGGGATATGAGAGATCAAGTGCATTTTCACAGCAGAAGATCAAACATTAGAGAGCTATAGCAAAAAGGAGGCGGATGAATGATTAAGGTTTGGCAATGGCCTTTCACCATGACGACGATGATCAAACGCGATGTCAGTTGCACCTCGATGAGTTGGAATTCTGTGACTTGTTTAAGTAATTGACAGAATTTCAGGCAGTGAGTTTTGAGATAGTCTTTTTACAACAGCAGCAAAACTGCTTTTGTGTAAACAATGTAACACAGAAGTCAGAGGGGTGGATTGACCCCATACTTTAGAGCCTTGCCACCCCACTTGTCCCCCCAACTTTTTTGTCCTTAAATCATACTTGTAAAAACAAATCACTTATATGTCTAAAAGTTTCTCATACCACAGAAATAACCCTTGTGCCCTCCTCAAACTTGGCATCCTCTGGTGATCGTCGTGGACAAGTGTCCCCGCACAAAAACTGCTATAAAATCATCATATATTAATATTTTTTCAGATTTCTTTTTCATTAATTACATAAACAACTTCTGTCCTGCTCAAAAGTATCAAATATTCAATCATTTTTAGTATTTTACCCCTTTTAAATGCCAGTTTGAATATCCAAAGCACTGCCACATTCAATAAAAAAGACACAAAAACTGATTTATTTTCTACATAGTAAATGCTAGATAGATGGGATTTTTGGTGGTGATTAGATACTTTGACATCTCAAATATCATAAACAAAATTTATTTGATTTCATTTGTATTTTCTATGTAGTATCATATACAATCTATCCTAACAGCTTCATAATATAACTCAAAAATAACAGATTTTCCTGCATCCAATGGTAAAACAGTTGAATCTGGTGGAATCCTGAAAAAATGTCAGATGGAACTATTTGTCTTCCAAATGAAATGTTGACATCAAAAAGATATTTGTTTTAAACTACAATAATTGGTGGATTAAAAACTCTGGTTTTCAATGAAAGTCAATGGGACACACATCATTTGTGTGATGGGGCACTTTTACATAAAAAATACAAATGGAATCAAATCAATTTTGTTGTTAACCTTTGACGTGTCCAAGTGTCTCATCACCACCAAAAACCTATCTATCTAATATTTATCATTTGGAAAATAATGAAGTTTTTGTGTGGAGTGGAGCAACTCAACTGTCCAACTTTATCCAGGTGAAGTCAGTTTCTTCAGGTGATGTTCTAAAACAAAAGGTTCAATTCAATTCAATCCAATAAACGTTATCAGTCCCCCAGGGTCAATTTAAAAGGCACGGTGCAGCAGCATGAGGACAGGCATCTTCATTTAAAGTAAAAAGAAGAACAGTCAAATGCACCATACAAGGAATACACAATAATGGCAAAATGAAGGACAGTAAGGTACATATTGTATGGAAGGAGAAGTGGACTGACACATGATGTGTTTGGGTGGGTGAGAGTCGGTTAGAAGTCTTAAGTTAAAGGTAAATTCAATTAGTGATGAACAAAATGTCTGCTGAAGGTGACGGACGGTCATGTTTTAAAATGTCCATTAATTGCTTTCCAACAGTGACTCACGCACACGTCATTTGTTGCCTAAAAAATATTGTCAAATTTGTGAACAAGTTGTGTAGCTAGAGAAAATAAAAGTTATTGCTGCATTTATCAAAAAAAAAGAAAAAAGAAAAAAGAGGAATAACAGAATGCAGGCAGATTTTTATGAAAAAAGAAACACATTGCTGATCTTTTAGGTATATCTGTCATTTCATGGGCTTATGCTGCCTCAGGTTATGAACATTCCACTGGCCGAGGAAATAGTGGATTCAATTAAATGCCAGCAAATGCTGAGAAAAAATAATGATCCTAAACTTACATCAAAATTCTCAGTAGACTCCCTCAACAATCACAGCTGAAGGTTATTCCATGGCCCACATAGTACCCTGACCTGAAGATCATTAACAATCTGTGGATAGACCACAAAAGGGCAGGCATGTGAGACAATCCAAGAAATTCACCTCAAGGATTTTTCCAGGAAGAATGGATAAAAATCTCCCGAACAAAAACTGAGTGTCCAAATTCATGCTTCAGACTCTTTTCATTATTTTGGAATTGTAAAAGAGGGTTACAAGAAAAGAAGTCTTGCTCTAAAATTTAAGATACCAGATGTTTAACTTCAAGCCTTCTGGAAATCTTTTAATCTCTTACACGCATGTTTGCTAAAAAGTAACAGTAATGTTGATCAGAAGTAATCTTGCTTATATGTTAAATTCTTGTTAAAGGCCATCTCTCTCTGCCTACAAAGACACACTCCATAAACGAAGATATTGCACATAAAGTCCAGAAATATGTTTGTCGCTAGTTTTTCTGCCACATGGTTTAGTTATGACTCCTTAAGGATTTTCACAGATCAACAACTTTAGTTGTCCTTGTAATTCAACCAAGTCTAAGTGTGTACAAGCGGAAATTGTGTGTTAATAGATACCTTAGCAGCCACTTCACAGCCTATAGTATAACACACAGTCACAGTTAACTCCTGAATTTCAGGTCATTAAAGGAGGAAAGCTAGGGATTCATCCTTAAATCCAGGTCTCAAACATTTGTCATTCATATTATTCTGATTAGATGTTTTAAGTCATGGATGATTTTAAAAAATCATAATAAATGTATTCATCAATATAGATATTTCCTAAATATAAGTAATTCATAAAACCATTCAAATGATGTAATTTCATTCCTGGTGCTTTCATCCTGCAGTGTCTGCTTGTTAAACTATATAACAGGGGTGTCCAAAGTCAGTCTTCGAGGGACGCTGTCCTGCAGGTTTTCAATGCGTCCCTGCTTCAACACACCTAATTCAAATTAAATTGATCCAACAGCCTATAGAGTTCCGCACAATGACTCATTAATTTGAGTCAGGTGTGTTGGAGCAGGGATACATGCAGGATTCTGGCCCTTGAGGACCGGAGCTGGACACCCCTGCAGAAAAATACCAATGTTTTCCTGCCAGCTTAGATTGCTTGACTCCACTTGACAACCTGATTGACCCAGACGAGGTGTTCACTCTGTGGGATGATGGGACCAGATGGCATGTGCAGTGGGAAGCAGTGTGTCTGGCTGTAACAGCACAGGAGGAAGTGTGTTGAAAATACCATGGAGAAGTGTCCTTATGCACGCATGTTCAGACATCTCAAGGAGAAAAGTGATGTCAAGTGGATATAAAACATGGTAGCTGTCTTAATAAACAGATAGGGATTTGAGGAAAGAAAGAATGGAGGATGGGGTGAGACAAACAAGACAGAAGGGGCTCTTTGCTGCTTTTCTTTGTACTTTTGAGTTCAATCTAGGGGTCACATTAAAAGGACAAAAACAGACATAAGGTGACAAAGACAGGCAACGGCTATGTTTAGTACTGCTAGAATACTCTCTGGGGACATGGTTATAGATTTTCTTGTGCAGAAGTTCAGATGGCTCCAACTGCTAAGAGGTGAATATATTAAACAGCAGACACTGCACCAGCACTGCATCACTTATTATTATTACTGTTTCTGAGATTACTGTTAGTTTGTGCTTAAGATAACTCAAGAAATTACCCCAAAATATATGATCTTATCTTGTGCATGTACTGATTGTAATTTGTTATTGCCATTTTATATTTCTGCAAATGATGGACACATAATCTGTGTGGTCCTGAACCAAAAGAAGGTAATGTCACTCAGCACAATTTCACACTTTACCAGGGCCCTTTAACCTGAGACTGTCGGGTATTCTTTTTTTCTATTTAGAAACAAAAGCAGGAGTCAGGAGATGCTGTATTTCAAGACTGAACATCACCAAGAAAAGTTGGTGCCTATACCTTATCAAAAGGTTTGTGAGAAGTAAACCTGAATAGACAATGGCATCACACAAGAATAGAAGCTCCATCTCCCAAAGTTCCCATAGATTTTCACTGACAGTGATGATAGGCAGACATTTTTAGAAGTAGAGGTTAGCTGCCATCTAGGAGGGTAAACTAAATTGATATTGAAATCCATTCAAAGAGGTGCATTCAAACTAAAAAAAACTCTTAAAAAAAACCCTGACCCACTCAGATCCATATTTAAATAAATGAAGAACTAATTCAAACCAGACCGTACCTAAATTGTCCTGCAATGAAATTAAATGAATGGAATGAAAAATTAAAATGACTTTATTAATCCCAGAGGGAAATTGCAATGATGTACTACTAATAAATTGCAACAGGATATTTGTACCTTCTGGAATGCTTACCGCCCTAAACACAGTTTCATTTTTGGAGACAATGAATATTTATAATTAGTAACTTGCTACCCCTGCACTGCGGACTGTGTGACAGTGCAATTTGTTATTGATACAGAATGAGGAACGGGGAGGAGCTGAAACATGAACCCAAAAAGTGCTGTTGTTGTCTTGTCTAATCAGACATCCCTGTGTGTGAACGCACATCAAACACTGCTTCTCACACTTTCCTTTTATTTCCTGCATCCTCTCCTCCAAGCTGGAATCATTTTTCCTCTTGCAACATGACAGTATGGAAAGGAATGAAACAATTCAGTGAGCTGTGAGTCTGTTTACCCTTCTGTCCTCTAGGGCACTCCTACAGAGACTGTATAGTTGCATCCTACCCATTCAGTGTAGATATATTGCCACTACTCATGAAGGAAGTGTGGGCGATAAGAGACCCACAACAGCCTGTGAGAAGAGGCCAGGACAGAGAGGGTGATCTATTACAGCTTCATATCCTTTCCCCTCCTGGAGTTTAGTTGCATGTGTCTCTTTGATTATGTTTTTGTCTGCACATTTGTGTGATGTTCCTTTGTGAGCTGAAGAGATGGAAGACTGGACATAGCTTTACAGAAGTAAAATACTGCAAATCCATCGTATGAAATTCAGTCTATTGTTGGAAGAGTGTGGCCCCCTGTGACTAGGATCTGACTAATACAATTTGAAGTATAAGCAGGGTAAGGTTGTGAGCTGTTATGAGTGGTGGGACGTGAGAGTAAAGATTTTTCAGAGGAAAGAAAAACAAACATGACTGACATTAATAAGAGATGGCAGCAGTGCAACAACAATGAAATAAACCATGAGCTGAAGCAAACATATATCATTAGAGATAGTAGAAGAAAAAAAAGTTAATTAAAAAAAAAAAAAAAGCAAAGGCATGGCATTTAAATCAAATGGTGGGTTTGAAGAGAAAACATGGAAATACCAGCACTTAAAAATCATGTGCTTTACAATCTGATGCTGTTTATAAATGCCTCTTCAAGCATTTCTATTTCATCAGAACTGTAGGATGTAATTTGCATCTGTTAACAAGAGTGCTCCACATAGTATGCTTTTTTTCTTCTCCTGCTTTATCTCATCCCTTTTCTGGCCTGTTTCACATGCTCTACTTCTATTTTCTCATCATCTACATGTTCCACATCCCAACATGTAATTCACAGCTAGATCCAGAATCAGACAATATGACACAGGTTCTGACAGGTTTTGTGATGGTGTGGCCTTTCCACTGTAATTTTCCAGCTTGTCACGTGAAATCAACGAGGTGGATTGCACATAAAATCTGACTGTCATTGATGCACTTAACCCAAAAGAAGAGTCCAAAACCCATTTCCATGTACTCTGTGAAATGGGACAGCATGAAAAAGTGTTCTGTCTTGACCAATGTGCACCTCTGAATGCGGACCCTTTGTACAATATGCACTCAATAGGAATTCATCAATTCAGAAGCCTCACTCAAAAAACTGTTTGTTACTTTAGTTATTACTTCAAATTATTATCTTTTCTCAGAGTGCATGCAGAAAGCCACTGAACTCTTTCTTTAACTTTCTTTGATGATTCGTTCATGTCATCCTTTTTAACACTCATGCTTGCTTACTTTTTTCCTCCTCTCCTTTGGACTGAACATCACATTTGCCTTATTTTTGAAGATGACTATAACATACAGTATGTAGATTAAAGCATCCTTTAGATCCTACCAAAGCAATTAATTGGGATCACATGCTTATGAGAGTGTAAGCAAACCTGGATCTATAAAGAAAACGGTTGTTTTTTTTCTATGCTATATTCAGTAGCGATAAGGAAATTAGTTTAAATCTTATGATGCAGGTGTGCCTGAACGTGGATGGTAGTAAACAGTTATGGTTAACCTGAGCTAGTAGCAACTGAGAAGTCAGATTTGACCTCTAGCACAAGAAAAACCCAAGTAATTGTGACAAAAAGTTAGATTTTAAACTGTCCCAGATTATCAGTAAGATTAGCAGATAGAAATCATCCAGTTATTAAAAAACCTTGGTATCTTTTTGGACCACAAATTGAACTGAGAGAAAAACAGTGAAACTGTGTTTAAAAAGGTTTAATCTAAATGCAAGAGTAAGTAAGCTTATCTCATTAATTATTATTGAATAATTAATGTTGGGGGGGGGTCATTGTTATAGATGACAAGAACAGGATCAATAAGTGGATCAAGAAGGATAGTTCTGTGTTTGACCTTACTCTTCATTCTGTAGAGGTCACAATACAAAAGATTACTTTTGTAGATTTAAGGTCATCTTCTACATGATGTTTTGATGGACTCTGGCTCTTTAACATATAAACTGCTGTCCACAGGGTGACTCAGGAGGTCTAGTGTTTCATGTTTCGTGTTAGATTTTAAAGCAAATATTTTTTGCTACAGAAATTTTTCAGATCATGGCAAGAATTTTGTCTTTGTGTTAGGCTATTGCATCTCTCTCTCTTTCTCTCTCTCTCTTTCTCTCTCTCTCCCTCTCTTTTTTTTTTTTTAAGTCTATGCTGGAGTTCTTTGCTATGAACTGAAAAATTAGTTTCCCAGGTGGGGATTAATAAAGCTGTCTTATGTCTTATGTTAACTCAAAAATATTCAAGCCTGAATTTTGAATTTTGCATTCTCAACAACATGTAATTGTCCAGTCTCCGTTATGATGTTCTTATTTAAATAAATTGGCCCAGCTTAGGATAATTGTTTAGTTGATAATATAACGCTTTATAATGCAGATCCTGTGTATTTCATAAGAATGTGGAAACAAATTTATAGCTGTATAGGCTTCCCTCTATGCTGATTTGTTATATTAACCCTTTAGGCACCAGATTTATTTCATAGAAAATATAAAATTTTAATATCAAGAATTAAAAATAAATAAATAAGTATATATATATATATATATATATATATGTATCACGAATTTCTAAACCACTTGGAAGCGGTTAGAGATAAAGGCATACTGTA
>JBBBVU010000009.1:12964122-12989450 GCA_037177055.1 Atherinosoma microstoma | reverse complement strand
TTTAAATAAAGGTTACATAAAAGATCCCTTTACCTTTAAATAAAACATTGAAATAAAAGCATAAGGTTTATGTAAATGCTTCCCTAAAATGTACATCCATTAATAAAATATATACATAAAGTTTATTTACAGGTTTGCATTCACTTAAATTGAATGAATTTGATTTTATGCAATTTATTCACATAAACTGAATGCAATTAAAAACATTGCAATTAATGTGAATATTTTCATTGACAGTATGTAATAAAATTGGATGGAAAATTTACATGTAATTAAAATACATAAAGTCTACCTTTTTACGATGATTATTTTTTTGAGTGTGTAGACCCATGGAGACTAACTAAATTCAGCCTTGCAAAATGGACTCACATAGAGTCTCGGCTTACATGTCAGGACCTGTGGTTTATTTAGAGCAGGCAAGACTAAAAAATGTAAGGTTGGGTTTCCTGATGCACCATATTATCCTCCTCTCCTAGATAGAAAATAAGCTGCATGACTGTTTCTAGGCAGTAGAGATGTACAGGTTTTATAGGAATGACCAATTGAAGTAGATGTATATTTAAATTGATTTATAGCAAACAATGTTTTGCCCACAGGCCCTCTAAATGGTGTTGATAAATGACTCTAACCCGAATTCAGGGATTCTTCAAATTTGCTGTTAAAGCAGTCAATCCTGATCATGTTTTCTCTCGGTCTACAGTGTGATAATTTTAGATGACTATAAGAGCTGATGGTAATGAACAGTGATGCTTGAGATCACAAGGGTCAATAGAGTGCAACAAATTTGATACACAGCTGAAGAAGTGGTAAATAACATAGATGCCGGTAGATGCCCGGGACAGATAGACATGATTATTTTCTCCTCTATGGGAATGCTGGGATGTTAGCAGGATGGAGCAGATGCTGAAGATAGGGCGCTACCATCAAAGCAGAGATCTGTGACTAGTGTTGTCACAAGCAGAGCAGCCAAATGTGTCATCTGTTCATACCCATGCATGATCTCCTACCTGGGTTGTGCACTATGTGCCACACAACTCATCCATAAGCCATGCCAGACTGAACGTAAAAAGGCAAATGGACTTTATCGGCTACTAAAACCCCAGAAAAGTCACACATTTGCACAGTTACGCCACACTGAACACTGAAGAAATAACAGCATCATAGAGATAATGTGTATGTTTTGTAAATCAGATCAAATTGCAAACAATTCAACATAAGAAGAGATGTAATGATAGCTTTGCATCAGTTGCTGGCCCAACAAAAGCCTTGTCTGAATCTAATGGGATATTGACGTTGATTGCAAATTTCAAACCTTAGTCTGGGTGGCTGAGAGTGTGACATTGAGTATATTTCCTATTACCACTTTGGATGGTGTAATTACTTTAAGGGCCCTCTGAGGGACTGACACAGAACTGTGTGTGCACACCAGGCAGCCTCAGCAGCTCCATTAATCTGCATTTTCATTCTTGTCTGCCCTCCATGGCATGCAACATTGTACATATTCCATGGAGGGGTACAGTATCTGAGCGCAATGTGATTTTTGACCTCAGGTAGCCAGAACCCGTCTTGTAAGTCTCACAGTGGTCTGGATCAAATCTCATTACAGAACATGATAGTGATATTTCAGGTAATCATTAGACAGCTACTCAACTGGTTGTAAGTTTTAAATGTTTGCCAGAGGAAACAACACTAAAGGTTGGGTTCAAATATTTTCCCAGTTGACTGTCTGGGAATGTTGGAATATTGTCTCTACTGTTTTAACCACCTTTTACTGGAAAATTCCAAAGAGAGAAAATACAAGCCAGTAATTTCTGTCAAATAATATATCCAAGTCCATGTGTTAAATTTGAGCTTCTATATTGTATGTTTATTTTGAGTAGGCTGATGCAGTACTAAGCTCCTTAGAAAGCAAAAGATATCTTGATCTCTCCTAATAGTATCTCTACATATAGACACAGACTAGAAACTGCAGCGGTCCAACATGTTGGAGATAGGCATCAGACTCCATATGGCTGCGTTTGAGATCTAGTTTGTCCTGGAGGAGGGTAAACAGAGCGGAACTGACCCCAAAAATGGACTCATCATAGGTGTAATGGCAACAGATGAGGGAGTTTAGTCCACATGGCCTCCCTTTGCTCATTAAATGGGCTTGCACCTGTGTTCCTGCTGCACAGCACATCTGCCAGCCGTGCTCTGGCTCCTCTTTGCAGTTATCTCATGGGATGATGCACCCCATTCATGAATATTGACACACTTTCAGTATATCTTACTGTAATCCTCTCCAAAAAAAATGTGTTGTGTATCTGATTTGCATTTTATGCAGATTATTGCCAGTTTTTGCTGCAATTAAATTTTCTTTACTTTGTTTAGGACCTTTTAGTGTTGGTTGGAACATAGCAGCAACATGTGAAACTGCCTTGAGTTTAGGAAATTGTTTTGTAGCAACTATAATAGCTCACCTGTGCTGAAAAATCAGGTAATTTTGGCATTTTACCCAACGAGTTGGGATATTGTCTCACTTTTCAAAGTATCTGATCATATGTATGAATGGAAAAAGGAAACTTTTTGGCCTACCACAGCTTTATGTTTATTAAATGCTGTGATTGTGCCTCAAAAATATAAGTATAAATGGATATTATTGATATCTAAGTTAATGAGTGATGACATTACTTTGTTGATATATTATGTCATATAGATATTTTCTTTTAGAAATGTATCTCATTTAGGCAGTCATTATTTTAGCAATGATGATGTCTTTTCAACAAATGATGCAATGTTAAGTAAAGCTAACTTAAGCATTGTGATATTGTCTATGTTTTGATGTTGGAAGTGAGACTATATCAGACAGTTTACATTTAATATTATTCAATCACCCATTATTGTTTTGAAGTTCTTTGGTGTGGCCGAGTGTGCTCACAGCCACTCATCTTCCTGTTTCTCTGAACTTAGTCTTTCTACTCGAGGAAGAAAGCTGTGCCGAGCTTCAGAGCTTAAATTAAATCCATGTCCAATATTTTTTTCAAAGAATGGCACAGCAGTATCCCAATAAGATATTCACATTAACTTGTGCTTTGCATGCATCAAAGAGAGGGCTGTCTGTAGCAGCCACATCCTTGTTGAGCACCAAAGAAAAGTTTTTTTTTCTTTTTGTTTGCACTGATCCAAATTCCCCCTTTTTTTCTCGCAGGAAACCAAACCAGCTGCAATTAAATGAAGTTCTGCTCATCTCATCTGTGCATTGAGATTTTACCTTATTCCCTTTCTTTTTTTTTCTATTGTCAGTTGTTTAGTTTCTGCAAAGCTTCTTTAGTGATATGGTTCCAACTGTGTGCCTGTTTTTCGAACAGATTTACAGACAGAGGCTGTATTTCTTCTGTACTAGTGCTGAGCTCAGTGCATTTGTTGAATAGGCCTTAGTGTTTATTTGGTTGCACAAGACAAAGCTTTGTAGAACCAAACATGAAATGTAGGTAACTGCTTTCTGCACGGCAGCCAGCCAAACATCAATTTGCGGTTCACCTATGGGGAGTGAAAAATGATGTTTCAGGAAGGTTAAGTGTTTTACCATGTACCAATATTACTCACTCACTCTCTGTGCCTAAAATCTTGATACAGCGTCGACATGAACTGACCTTATGTTCTCAGTTTTAAAAGTCTGTCATCGTTTTCTGGAAGGAGAGGGTGATGTCTCTGCAGCAATTGAGGTTACAGAACTAGAAAGAAAAATGTGTATTTTCATGGTTTAGAGAATATATGAATGGATATTGTCGGACATTCTGAAGAGTTGAGTTTATCACATGAAACATTGGTGTCATAAAATCTGAATATTAAAGTTTTGAGAATGAAAAAAAACAAACAATCTTTTGCATTGATTTACTTTTCTCGAAGGCTTTTCCCTAAACTTTCCTAAGTCAAGAGGAGATATTGTTTCTTCTCTCACATTATCCATGTAAAATAGTGTGAAGAAAGTCAGACAGACATGCTCTTCCATTACCAATATGAGCAAAAATATGTCTGGATTTGTGTTATAGTCATGGTGATGGGGGTGATGTCGGTAAGAGCATCATTTAGGTGCACGTTGATTGGTGTTTGACAGACAAAAATACAAAATCTTTTAACAAGTTACAAAATGAAAGGACGGGTAAAGTAAGAGAAATGGGGAAGACACTTCTGATATACAGCATTGAGAGTGGTATATGCTACTCATAAACATTTTCAAAAGAATTGGTAATATAAACACAAATAATTTGGAGACCTCATATTTTAGTACTCATATAGGCAAATATTATATAAGCTGAGGAAAACTTAAGAGAAAAGAGGGGGGACCCATATCATGATCTGATAAATCAAAATTTGAATTATTTTTAGAAATCACGTATCATGCTATAGTGAAGAGGGACCACTCAACTTGTTACGAGTACACATTTTAAAAGCCAGCATTTTTGCTGATGACATGGGTAACTTGTAGATCTGTAAAGGATTATGCTTTTTCATTTGATATGCTGTCTTTGTATGATTTTCAGTTAAGTAAGGGATCTCAACACTTTGCAAATCTCTCCATTTAATTAGTTTTTTTTGTGTGTATTTATCCTGCATTTTGCAGATTGTAATATAAGAGTGAAATACCACTAAACCGGACATTTTGGATATTATTTGTAGAGCATGCTGCACAGATGTCAAGTCAATATTTGTCTGCCAGAGCATTGTTCTGTGTGCTTGGTCCAGTTAACATTTTCTAATAGCTCTGAAATGTGTGTTGAGGCAACAGAGGGATTTAGCAGGAAACGAGGGATATAGAGGGAGAAAAGTGCTAGAACAATTTGAGACGATGTGATATATACAGCTGCCTAGACTCCATTAAGGCCGATGGCATTCTCATAAAGCTTCCATGTGCTTTTCCTGCTTATGTTCTCTTCTTTGTTCAAAACACAAAGTGATGTTTGAACTTGACACATTCAGGCCACAGCTGGTTTAGGCTTCGATACACATATTTGTGTTGTGTGCATATATTTTTCAACACTGACTCAATGGAATAAAGACTCAAGCACCACAGCATTATGAAACGATAGGGCTTCAAATCCTCTATGGGGCTGTCTGTGATACAGACCAAGACAATTTAGCTCTTACATGCTCTTTTTTTTTTAGTTTTTGTCCCCCTACAGGCATCTGTATACCATGTGTCCATTTACCATGCGTGGCTCAAAAAGGCTGTTTATGCAGTTGGTTGGGATGGTAAAAAGAGAGAGATGATCTGTCTGTCTAATGTCCCTCTATCTGTCTCCTCTATTACCTGTCACCGTTAGCAAAGACTGCCAAAGACTGGCGACAGAGTTTGCACAACACACAGCAGCACTTAACATTCTGACAGTAAGTCAATTGTCCAACAAGATTACTTTGCAAGTAAACACTATACAGCAAGAATAGCAAGTCAACATTATACGCTGGTTCATAGACAGGACGAGAAGGAAAATCTTATCACAAAAGGAGAAAACACAGGCAGGCATCCTTATGAATGAGTAAAGAAAGGAAGTCAATGATAGTTAGTCAGTTGGTATAAGATCAAATGAGGAGAACTAGATTGACAAAAGATGAAGGTAAAATATGGGAGACTTTTCTCTAACCTGGTTAAATCAGTGGTCGTTGTTGGATTAAACTATCCTAATAGGTGGTTCATCAGAGAATTGTCTTTAAAATATTTCACCTTTTGGCAAAGGGCAGGTGACTGGATGAAAACACATGTGTGTTAAAGTCACAAGCAAACTTCAATCAGTTTGGGTAATCCAAGTGGGGCCATGTTGAGCCATAGCTTGAATACAAACAGCCACTGTTTATGTCATCACACCTGAAATGCATTCATAGCTAGCTGAATAAGATGCAGTATGGCTGAAATTCCTGTGTATTAACTACAAATTGATAGCTTGGAGCCTGATAAAATGGACGCTCTAATGACTGTGACTGATCTTTAAACTCAGGCTTGTTTAGTAAGCCTTCCTGCATAAGCCTAAGCAATTTATATTTACATCTAAACAAATAGACATTGAATCCAGACAAATCTTTTGGTTCTTAGGTCAAAATTTAAGCATGTAGAGTGTGAGACTGTGCCAATTAATGAGGGCCAATGAGAATAGAACATTTTTTTTCTGTAGTGGAACAAGTGTTCATTGCAACAAGAAAAAAATCTCAAAGGTATTAAACAATAGGATAAAAAAAATCCTTTGCCTTTGAGAAGAGTCAAACAAATGGGAGACAGCAACAGATGGACAAGAAATTTCTTTTAAAGATATTAGGAAGGGTTGCAGGCATGCCGTAAGTAAATGTCAGGGAAGAGAAGAGCAAACAAGATGAGCAGAAGTCTAGTGGGACATGAACCACATGACTCGTAGGCTGGATACGATATTATATCACTGTTGCAATGTATTCAATTTGCTGGTTCACATGCCTGTTGTTTTAATAGCTGTCAGCAATGAGGACAAACAGGACTAGGACACCTTTACATGTTTTTGCCACAGGAAAGACAGCAACATCAGTTTATTTGAGGCTGAAACAATGCTGAAAAATAATGTTGTGTATAAATAGAGCAAAAAAGGCTTTTGGTTCAAATTTGTGGTCTTGTTTATAATTGATGAGCTGTATTGGACAGAGAAATAATTATTCTATGTACCAAGCAGCTGCATTTCCCAACGAGTCCTCCAACTATAAAAAGTCATATGTAGTTTGTTTATACTTTTCAAAATGCCTCATAATCCCATCCTGCAAAGCACCGTCATAAGTAGTGTAAGGGAAATACACCTAATTTCCACATCTGAGCAGACGTCATTGTCGCTTCTGTTTAAGAAGTCACAGAACCCTCATAAGGAGAAAGAAGGATTGGTTAGATTTAGGGGCTAAATGCTTCTTTCAGCAATGGACCTTTGTGAAACATGAAAGAGAGAAACCTGCAGCCCCTGTGTTCCTGGTTCAAAACTTGGCTGGGATTTTTCTGTGTTCATCCAATGCATTCGTGGGTTCTCTCTGGATACTTTGACTTCCTCCCACAATTAAAAACCATTCCTGTTAGGTGGATTGGTGTCTCTAAATTTTCTCCAGGAGTGTTCATGAGTGGATGTTTGTCTCTCTGTGTTGGCACACCCTGGCAATCTGTCCAGAGGATAGGCTGGGATAGGCTCCAGCAGGTATGGACAATGGATAAATGGATAGAAATTGGCCATGGTTTTAGCTGAAATACATTCACTTCACAAGAGACCATCATCGCCATGGTCATCTTTTTAAAAGTTGGCATCGTGACATGTTAACAAAACACGTTACAGCAAAACTTAGTCATTTCACATTTGGCTTAAGCTGCAGCAGATAGAAAACAGTCATGTCCAAGGTTAAATTGCATTCTTTTTTACAAGGCAAATATCAAATGGGCGCCATTATTACCTTTCACATGCAGTTGCTCTCTTGACCTGTCTATTCTTTGAATGTAATTATTGTCCACATCTGCCCGTATGTGCATGCACCATTAAGGCATGTTTGGGGAGGAGGACAGTCTCATAATTCCCGTCACCATAAATACCATCACAGTATCACATCAGAGTCAGTGAACCTCCATGACTGATGCCTCTCATGTAGCAGAGCACAGCCTTGCACCCTGTGGAGTTACAGATGAGTGGACAGAGAAGGACAGAAACATGTATCAAGTCCCAGGGGTCTGGTTCTCAGTAGATGCATGTGGACCGCAATGTGAGATGGGCACTGCTGACATTTAAAGCACCCCTTTGATGAGGCAATAGGGGTAAGAGCTAGAGTGGTAGGTTGGTGCAAGGTGAAGATGAAGTGACACTGGTGCAAAGCACTCTTTCTATTCCTTGCCCCTTTGCCACCCGCTGTAGCCAGGATTGATGAGCAATAGGTGGTGAGAAGACACTGGGCTAGATTACAAGCATAGCACTTTGTCTTGTACGAAGCAGTTCTTCAAAGAGCATCCCTGCTCAATTTAATTGGTTGCAATTTCTCCAAAGCTATTTTCTCTGCACGACCTGCATATGTTGTGTATTGTTCTGAGGGGGTAAACAAATAGAAGGACAAAGAGGAGCAGTTGTAATAGGTGCTTGATGGTCTTATTTTTTCTTTATCATATTCTCATTGCTGGGTACGTGTGTGCGTGGGTATTGTCCAGCAGTAAAAAAATTGTTTGAAATGTTATGTCTTTGCATGGCCTAGATTCTGTGTTTTTGTTTGTTAGTCTTTTTCTTCAAGTCTTTCCAAAGACATAAAAGATTGAGATAAACAGTTTAAATCCAGCTTGTTTTGCAGACCTTGGGTTGGCAAGAACCATTTTCAGTATAGTCCGGGATGGAAAAATGGATGACTTCAAACTGTTTGAATTACTCCGAAGATTGAACCCATTCTAAAGGATTGGGGATGAACAGAACTGAAAGATAAGAGGAGAGGTGCTGGCTCAGATTTTAATAATTCCTCAGTTAGAGTAGCAGGTGCAGTTCAGACACAGGTGCTCAGGTTTATTAGATCTCAGTGTTGTATCCTAGCAACCTGGCTGTGGGAATAGGCAGGTGCCCCGCCCATGCCCCAGGGGCTGCTGGGATTGAGATTCTGATTAAGGCTTTAGGCCAGGCGTAGAGGGGATTGCAAATCATCAGTGCAGCTTTTAAGAGTTGTGGGAACTTGGCAGCCTTCAAGCCTTGAGGGTCCAAAACCAACTCCAGCGACGACTCAAGAGAGACCTTGATGACTCAGCAGGCTATACATCCTTATAGCCTCACAGCCCGATGATCATGCTTTCTGAGGGGGATTCACAGATTAGTTTAAAGAATTCAGTTCATATTCAAGCATAAATTTGCACAGGAAGATGGTTTAATTATAGGGAGTCCATGAACTTGTTTGTTAAAAAGCCATTGAGCATGACACTTTCACATTGTGTGAGTCTATGCATGCTTTTGTGTACTCTACTGTGAGGAGTGTGTATTTACTATTTTTAATGTGATTCCCGAATCCCAGTGGAAAACTGCTAATGAAGATCATCAGGTGTCTGGGACGCAGTAATGTCTTATTTATTACATTCCTTCACCCATTTTAAGTGAAGATACATGGGGAAATCTACAGAGATACAGCAGTGAAGAAGGGCTAGTCAGGGGAGAGTCAGGATGAGAGGGATTGGACTGATAATAAGAGGATTTAGGTTGGAGTGAGAAAGACAAAGAGCTAAGGTTGTGGAAATAGAAATGTCTGCCTTAAGAGAGAGAGAAAAAAAGGGGAAACAAAGAAGATGAGAGATATGTCGTGAAACTGGTGTCAGGCATAGTCAATGTTAGTGAAAGGGCTGCATGATAAAGAGGTGAGATAGTGACTGAGGGAGGAGGCAAAGGATGGAGTTGGATAATATGCTGACCCACTTTGCAGCACCATGCTGAGATCCTAACCAGTGTAATAAATAACAGAATGGCAGGCCAGAAGAACTTTGCAGCTGCTTGGTGGCAGCCTGTGCCCCCTTATCCCCTGCCATTGCTTGCCCTGCAGCTTCCACCCATAACCTCATAAGCCTATCTATAACTTTTACCATTCATCTATTCATAAGCTATGGGTGGTTTTTGCTTACTTTGTGTATAATCCAATCATATGAGGGTATTGGCATTAAGCGACTAATATTGTCTCTAGAATTGGTCTGTAATATAAATTTTGTCATGGAAACTGATAAAGACCTGGGGTTTACATGGAAGTGCAGCAAGGGTGAGAAAGAAAACCTCCTAAAGAAAATAAGAAAAGAGAGGGGTGAGAAATAAAGTGAAATTACACTATATAATTGCACCACACACTAGTGTCAGGTGCTTTTCACAAAAGTGCCTAATATAAAAAATTTAATCTAGCAAGAAATAAACATACCTTGAGGGTGAAAAGATTAATATAAATTCACAGTGTACCAGAAAAAAAAGCTGTGTTTATGTTCTTGTCAGAAAAAGTGATAGCTATTAAATGTAGATCAGCATTTTTTGCAGGTTAGAAGTCTGCTAGCCAAGTAAAATCTGCTTTAGGTTCAATATTGTTGTTTTTGGGAACAATTGATTTGAAAAGTTCTTGTACTTCATTCATGTCCCCTGTGAGCAAAAAGACACATTCATCAACGTATATGACACAAAAACACTTATTGCCCGAGGCGGTTTATTTACTTTTATTTATTTTCCCATACAAACCATTTATATTAAAAGTAACACTGTAGATTTTTTTTCTAGAAAAGAGAGAAAAGTATTTATTGATACTCCAAAATGTGCAAGTACTAATGGCACTGGTGTCCAGAGGCCAAAGAAGAAGAAAAAAAAGACTTTCTAAAAAAAGAGACTAAGACTATAAATTAAATCAACCAACTTCTGATTGAGGGATGAAAACAATAAACTTAACTCATCTCAAGTGAAACCAATTAGTTGTAAATTATGATAAATAGTTCAAATTTGTGACATGGCATAAATTGTCTTCTAATCTGCTGTTATGCCTAAGAGTTTATGTTTCTTGTATGTAATTGAGACAAACAGAATTTCAGGCTCATACAGAAATGTAACATTTGTAGCACCACCTACCTTCCTCATAAAACACAGTAAAAAAAAAACTACTACAAAAGAATGTTTTATGTTTTCTGACTGATAACATTTCAGAGTGCACAGGTATTAGCCTGGCTTGGAATTGGAAATTGGTTTCCTTGCACATTAATTAAGATTTCCCTTCCCTGGACATAAATCCTGACAATGAAAATCAGACCCGACTAAAGTAAGACTGCCTTTGTAGTGAATCTACTCAACTGGCTGATTGAAAGTTCATCATAAACCTCAGATTAACAACAGCAGTAGGCTCCTGCTTTGTTAAATCATCTGTCATTATGGAGGGACACTCTTATTTATAACCGTGCTGAATTTGTCATCAAACATGAAGGCAAACATAGCACACTTTACAGATGTCTTCAAAGCAAAACCTGGAGGCACTTGTGTGTTTGTGTCTATATGTTTAGGAACTGGGTGAGCGAGTGAAGGCAGTTGTCCTTGGACGAAGGTTTAGCCTGGGTTCTGGCAGTCAATCAATAAGTAATGTTGTGTGAAGGGGTCATGGTGACATGGCCCTTTCTGTTGATTCCCTAAAGAAGGCTGTCTTTTTTCTTTTCTTTTTTTTTTTACCTTAAGCACACAGATGTGATTCTGCTTGAAAGAGGGTGATTTGTGGTTGTCTTTAGATGAGGATTTTATTGCATAAAAACAGTAAAATTAGACTAAGGATCTTTAATCAATATAAATATCTTTATTAACCAGTGCAACAAATTTTTATGCAAACTCCAAAACAATCCCATAAAACTGTGGAGTAATCAAGTTGATTGAATGTGTTGGAATATTCTCAGTTCCCTGAAGTAAAAGGTTATTGCCAGTTTGCCAAATGGAGCAAGACTTTGTCACTTACACGTATAAAAATATTATATATGAAAGTTAAACATACGAAAGAGAACCATATTTTACGAATACGCCGCACATATTTGCACATTTTCAGCAGGATGTTATCTTTAAGTGCTTTTAATATTACAACGCATGCACATCATGTCACTGAACCGCTGTAAATTTTGATTGTCTGTTCATTAATGTGTCATGAGCCTTTTATAGATGAGCCATATAAACCATTTAGAGGACAGCTGAAACATTGTGCACAATCCCAATGACTGAGAGGATTTCCTGTCCAGCAACACTGCCCTCCATTTACCCTGTAAGTTAATCACTACCCTTTGTGATACAGTAACACAATGCATGGAAATACAATGAACAGTTTGAGATATTGTAATACTGGACAAAAGAGCTAATTAATATAATGTCTGCATGATTAGAGTGTATTGATGGATTAAAGAAAAGAAATGAATTAAACAGACGGGAGTATGAGCTGTAGTTCTGGCGAGAGAAGAGAGGAAAGCTGGAGTGATGCCTCTGTGAAATGTCAAGCATAAAAAAAGCTAGGTGGGTGGGAGCTTTTAATTAATTGACTTCATGAGTAGAACTGTGGTCACTGACCCAGACACAGATGCATCTTCAATTGCAAATCCACTCCACTTAATTGAATCGGTTGCATACATGCAGTGTTAAACTAGTGCCGTTTGGTAATTTGCTAAAATCTTTAAATGAGTTCTCACAAAAAAATTCGCTTAAACCTGAATCCTTATCAGCTTTCATCCCCGCTGTGATAATATCTGATTATATAAAGCAAATATGTTGTGATCTTAACTTTTTTTGTGTGTGTGTATATGAGAAAGAGAAAGACTAGCCTTGCAGCTTTAAAGCGTTCTAAGGTGTGCAATCCCCTGTTGGCAGCAGCAGCAAAACATTGAAATCATTTTACCAAACTGTGGCAGCACTTCTGATAAATGACCCTTTAATTGTAAGGAGAAAAAAACGTTTTGCTTAGTGGACCATGTAAGTTAATTGAAGAGGAGATAAAGAAAAAAGTAACCTTGTATTGTCATATCACAGCAGTGTGTATGGACAACATAAATCATCCAGTGTGCATCTCTTTGATAGATGGCCAGAGAAACAGAAGTCAGTCTACTTCACTTTTGATCTGCACTGTCATACTAAATCAGAAAAGCTATATATAGACAAGATTCTTGTATGGTTTCCCACCACTGTTATTATTCATTGACAGATACAGTTGTGTTGCAGGTTGTGTGTACACATCCTGTGTCACAACCTCATGGGCTGGCTCTGGCCTGGAGAGTAGGTGAATTTGCTGGAGTTGAAGCAGAGAGAGAAAAGGATGTCAGGTAACTTTATATTATCAGAAGCCCTTGGAACTACAGAATAATTACTGATACAATGTCATCTGTTAGACATATTTTACTGGGAGCTTTCTTTTGATTTATGGCCTTGTGTGCCCCTGAAATAGCATTTTATTTTACTATCATTGAGGTGTTGAGTGAGGACAATATGCATGCAGGAACTACTGACAGTGTGTAAGGTGGCCCTCTGGGTAGTGAAAAATGCAACAGTGGGGGAGAAACAACCAGAGAAAAGAATGGTGACGAGGACATTTTTATTGTTTACTCCAAACAGCAGGAACAATCAGAAAGAAGACACCTCATCCTGTGACTTGTGAAATGTGAAAAGATGACCTTTTTATCACATTCATCAGGGCAATCACTGTTTCTGTATTGAAATGCCAAAACAGTGTCAGAACCCCCACCCCACCCACCCGCTATCTTTTATCAGTAGGAAACAAATTGTGAATTTGTTTTGTCGCAGTTTGTGCATAGATCTAAAAATAATCTGTCATACTCAGATGAAAGTGAAATGTTTGTTTGTTTGTTTGTTTGTTTCTTTCTTTCTTTCTTTCTGTAAGTATCCACTCAGTGTTACAATTTATATGATTTTGTTTTCTTTTTTATTCTATTTCGATTTTATGATACAAGATGATGGCTTAACAGATGTGACAAATTATCACAATAATCTTAACAATTCATTGACAAATAAAACCCCTCAGAGAGGGCAGGCCTCAGCAAAGCCATGGGGTCAATATTGGCCTCTGTAAACACCACCTTTATCTTTTTTTTAATGCTGCGTCGGGAAAGTGTCAAAATGACCCCCTCTGGTGGCTCCTAATTCCTGGATCCAGACGGTGATCCAGATCGCCCCAAATTGTAAATAGTTGTTCCTTATCCCATTTCAGAGATTTCCTGAAAATTTCATCGAAATCTGTCCATTACTTTTTGAGTTATGTTGCTAACAGACAGACAAACGAACGCTGGCTAAAACATAACCTTGGCTGAGGTAATTATGAAAATGCTTATCATAATAATGTAACTAACTGTTTTACGATAAATGAACCCTGCCTGTTGGGAAAGAAGAGAATAATCTGATGTTGTGAGAGGCTTCACTAAACAAGGGGGTTTAAATTATTCTCGGAATTGTCTGACTGACAAAGACGATGAAGCAAGCTGAAACAATCAAAAAGGCAAAAACTAAAAAATAGTACACTTTTTTAGAAATGCATCACAAATTGGTCATATCTAACAGCGTGAGAGCAACAGAGGATGGATTTTTCTGTTTTACCAGAAAGCTATGAGGTAATGAATGGAATAAAAAGATTGAGAAAACTTTAACACTCCTTTGTCAATCTTATGGTCATTAATAAGATAGAAGTCCATCTCTCACTTTGTAACCTTATACATTTCTGATTTTTTTTCCCCCCAATCATTGACCACGGTCCATTAAGAGTTGAATGAACCTTTTAATGCCCCTGAAGAACAGAGATGAAGATGTACAGGAGTGCACCACTATAGTGTAAATACTAAATGCCGGGTACAGTGAGCTTCTGTGCCACAGAGAATGATCCAGAGGGGAAACTGGTGCTGTTTAGTTGTTAAGACCCATACAGAAGACACATGCTTTGTGCCTCAGGGGCTGCTGGCTCAAACTTGTTTCTTCTTCCTCATACTGGAGGCTGTTCACCCTCTTATTGTTTTACAAGTTGTTTTTGCTGTACAAGGGTGAGTGCAGGCGGGGTTTTTTGCTCAGAATAAGAGAGATTAAATTCTGTATTTCTTTTGGTTGTAATGCAATTAAAATCATGAACACAGAAATCCTCTCTGTGTTTTTCATTGTTGCACTCCTAGCTTCTAATACAGTATCACATTGCTACACAAAAACAGCTAATTTAAATAGTTTTTCAAACTGATTCAATTCTTTCCCATTGTCAGTGGAAGCATGTTTACCCTCTGTGCTTTAAGGGTTAGCAGCCTCATAGAGTTATATCCAATAACTACCACTACCTTCCAAAGGACAAGGTTTAAGCTCAAACAACCTGGTGGAGAACATGTTTAATGCTTTGTTGTAGCACTAAATGTTGCAATTTGACAATAAAGACTCTAAAATTGTACATTTAATTAATTTCCCCTACTCTGTGCCCAGCATACATTCTCAATACATTATCACATCAACATTAATCTACTCCATATATTGTGCTTGTGGTTAATCAGCTTCACACTCAAGGTCTTCCCACGTATGCCTTTGTGAATGTGAAGGGTTTGAAGGGAAGGTATTATTATTTAGGTGGAGTTCTGAGTGCAGTATCCTCAGTGAAGATTAATCCGTTAACCCATGTTGTAGTCCCCTCACTGTCAATCTAAGCCAAGCCAATTAATACCCATGACCACTGGAGAGCCTTTTAACAAAAATAGATTTTAAGATTTCTTTCTTTAAAAACAGCTTTTTAAGGCTCTTAATGGTCTTGATCCGGGGTATTTAACTAAACTGTTTTACATTATGAGCCTGTTAGAACCCTTAGCCCTTGATTGAAAACTGAATGCAAACTAAACCCAAATGTTCCCAAGTGTTAGCAAGTTTTTTGACCAGTGAGAAAGTTGTTTTATAAAAATGGCAAAGTTACTTTTTTGAGTGAGCTGTGAGAAAAAATGTTCAACACTAAGGCAAGAAATTCCACTATGTGAATGATAGATTAAAAAAGAACAATCAAAACAGAAATCCTTTTTGTTTGTGTGAGCTTGTGAGCAATATTACATAGTCATACAAACGAGTGACACACCATGTGACACATTTGAGGTCTTTAGATGTTGATGTTCATTTGCACTACACCACCATTAACACCAATCAACATGATATGGTAATGTATTATGGACAATAGTTGCTGTCAGCACACCTCAATATTTTCCTTTTACAGACTACTATTGTTGTCAAAAAATCATTGTACCACAGCGCTTTGTGAACTAAAGCAATCCGTCATGTTGAAAACATATGCGGGGTATATGTTTCTCTGCATGTCTCTACTACATCAAAATCACAGCATTTCTATTGGAACTGGTTCTATTCTGCAACAGATCAACTGCACTGTGCATTATATTTCCAACTTAATATAATATGATGTGCCTATTTGCAATCTCTTTTTGTGTAAAAAACACAGACATGGGAATCGGACAAGAAGACAAAGAAGCATCTGCCCACTGAACGTACGATAACTTGACTTTTTAATGTTTTGCATTAAATGCAACACAAAAAAAGGAATAAAAATAGCTCAAATTAAAAGAAAGCATGTTATTCCTTTTGTTGACACAAATTATTTGTGTCACCAACAATCCATTAATATTTATACACTTAAAGTGCAAGTTTACAGTCATAAAAGATACAGGCTGAGGGTCTATCTTTTCATGACTTCACAGAAGCTCTGGTAGAGAATGTGGTCAGTGGGTTGGGAAGATCTTGAAAATTTAACGTTGTCCCCCTGGAGCTTCAAGAAAAGCCTTTGGTATCTACAAGGCCCTTCTTCTGTAATGGGCTTTTGAAAATGTAAGACAGGCAGAGGAGTAGGAGGGTTTAAGACTCTTTGTAGAGCACCCATGGCCTTTCACAGTTTTCACCATAAGATTTTTATGGTGTATTTTTGCTTGGACAGTGTGCAAAGGTTAATATAGTGACTGGTGGCCTGAGGGCTGATTTAGAATTCATGATATCATATGATGCATAGTAAAGAAGTGAAGAGCAGCAAGAAAGTCCATCAGCAAATAAGAATGAAAAAAAAAGAATGAGAAGAATAAGAACAGAAAGGAAAGACAGGTCGTATTTGTAATTTGAAAATAATGAGAAATAAAAAATGGTTTGTTTGCAAATTACGACTATTACCACAATTTTCATGTTGCTAGTTATGTGATTGATTCATGATGTATCCAAGCAACTAGAGCTTGTCTAGCAGAAGAGAATTAATGCCCCTGCAAACTGAAAAAGGGGAAAAATAATCAAATGTGCTGCTCTTTGCTATAGAAGTCACTGTTAATGATCTTTTGAGCAAAGCCCTGAACCAACAATTGCTTCAAAGTGGCACCATGATTACTAGCAGAGGCCTGTTGTCACACCCTGCAGGTCCCAGGTGTAAATATGTGTAGCTCTATAACTGCCTAGCAGCGAAGTACACAGAGGAGTAAGCATGCTCAGTCAGCTCTCTCTGAGCAAATGAATGTTTAAAAATGGCAGGAAGTACAGACAGAGCATCGGGGAAATGGAGCGCATCAGTGCCTACAGCTTGAAATAAAATGCAAAATTACCTTGTAGGAGAGGTGAGGTTTACAAATGAACCTTTGATTTATACATATAGCTGCTGAAATGTGCTTTAGTCATTTTCACATTCCTGCAAGTAGTTAAAGACTAAAGAAAGGCTTAAAAAGAGAGCAAATATTCGACTTTCATTCACCAGACAGCCAGAGAAACAACTCTGTCATATGCCCATCATTTCTGCAATGAGTCTGTTAACATTGAGTTTTTTTTAAAGAGCATTTCATTTCACAATTAGTAAGAAACAACTTAGTGGTGATTTTCCAACAAAATATGAGCTCTTATATGCATAGATGTAGTATTATTACACAAGATTAATCATATATAAAATGATATATAAAATCTTGTTTGAGTTCTAGGGGACATTAAAGGGAACAAATTGATGTCCAATAGTTTGTGATCAAATAACACAGCTTTGCATAACTACAATATTGTTAGCACTTAAGAGTTAGAATATTACTGATAAAAATGTTTGCATTAAATACAACTTTTTATTATTTTTTATTGATATGAATTGTATTATAAAAGAGTAATTAATACCTTTTATGCGTGAAATAGTTCAACAACATCATTTAAGAATTTAAGCCACTCAGGGCCTTTTTAATATCCATACCCTTATTTCCTCTTATCTGTAATTTTATTGCAAGAAGTTGGATTCAGGTAATTACAACTTCCCTCTGCATAGCTGACACTCAAGAAATAAAAACAAATTAGGTGAATTTGAGAAATCGGTTATGAGATAGAACCAATAGAACCACTGTATCTAAATGTAAATATTTCCACATTATCTCCATGGGTTCATACATTCCTAAATATATATTCAAGGTCAGTTGCAAGCCCAGCTAAAGCTGTTTGACTGAGCAGAAAGGATTCTCACAGCAGTATTTTGTTGCTTTAACTAATTCTACTGGGACTGTCATGCTTAAATACCTTTTTCTTGTACTTTTCTATCATTCTGGAAACACTTCAGAGGAAGGAAACAGAGAGCCCAAGATGGAGTACATTCTAATTCACTCCTTTTTCTTTCTTTTCAGTCCACTAATCTGATGTGTTACCCTCATTTAATGCAGACTTTTTCTTTGTCTTTGACTTTACAAGTGTAAAAATAATGAGTATTTGCTGAACTGCATTTTAATGTGGCTTCTTGCCTGTTCACATCCAGTGTAGTTTTTACCTCTCTATAGTTCTCTTTTGAAAAGAGTGTATTATTGAGTCATCTTTGTACACAGAGTTACAGAAAAAAAATCAATTTCAATCAGAAGTTCCCTTACTTAGTAGTTTGGTTCTCAAATTTTGCCTGGGGTGTTTGTCCAATTTAGATGCTACTCGTGCATTGACCACCCTCATCATTAAAACAACCTTCTAATTTTGTATAGGACCTCCTTGTGCTGTTTGATAAGTGCCGATCCATCGAAGCTTGAAGATCACAAGACCTCTGATGGTTTCCCGTGGTGTCATGCAACAACATGTTAGCAGTAAATATGTTACATCTTGTAAATTGCGAGTTGTGGTCTCCATGGATTAAACTTGTTTTTCCAGATCATCACACAGGCCTTCATGCCCTTTGTCATGTTCCACAAATGACTCAGTTTATCAGCTGTGGCTGGCCACATTGTCCTGCTGAAAAAGGCAACCCCCATCTGGGAATTCTGCTGAGATGAAGAGACTAAGTGGTTTACAACAATTTGTGGTATGTGTCACAGTAACATTCATATGAATTCCAGGACCCAGAATTTCCCAGCAGGCCTTTGCCTGCATGGTCTATGATGGCTTTCTTTCTTCCCATAATCCATCATGCTACCATTTCTAATCCTAATTAACAACACATACCTTAACCGGTTTTATCCAGGATGCAAAAAAAGTGCTATATGTAATGCAAAAGCATTTTTGGGGTTTTTAACCATGATTTGATTGTTTTTAAATCACAAGTGACTTTGGTGTACATATAACTGAAGAACATTAAAGAAAAAAAAAACATGGAAAATTATCAGTGACAGTACTTAGACAGAGTGAAGCAGTGATATTAAAGACCTACAAGAATAGTTTCCTGCAGGATTCATCTCATTCTCTAATAAATGCTTTTTGTCGCTCGGTAAAGCTTATATCATGCACGTGTCCACAAGTGACTCTGGAGTTGTTTCTGTCCCCCTGCCACTGAGTTGCTTGGATGCTCCTTTGACCATTGTATGCACAGTAAGTGGGGAACAGGGGTAAACCTGAGCACTACGACATGGCCTTTGCTATTTTGTGGAACTGGACCACAGAAGCCAGCCATTGCTCTTTATTCACATTGGGCACTCATAACCTGATCACATGCACCCTGTTGTCCTAGATAACAGTGCCAAGATCTTCACAGTCTTCTTTTTCTACTTCTGACACATTAATCTAACAAACAGTTCATCTGCTGTCTGATAAGTTACACCATTTTACAGGTCCCCCTATATCAAAATAATCTAAATAAAGTAGAGATTTTCTTTTAAACAACTGTATTTATATATTCATTTTTTGCTGTTTTCATATTAGAGCCAAGACAGTTTCAAAAGTTTCACAAAAAGACCAGGATTGTTACCAGAGGAAATTGAATATATGGAGGAAAATGTTTCACTTGGCTCAGCTGTAAGGAGAATCTTACTTTATCTGGTCAAGGACTTCTATTCTACCCAGCATTCAGTGCAACTCACCACAGCTTTTGCTATAACTATCTAGCTTTTTTTCTGTCTGTAGTTTTGTGGTTTACCTTCCCCCAGTGATCGTGCTTTCTTTGACTCTGAGGCAGTTGGCATGGTGACCATCCATTTTTATCACCTCCCTATCAAACACGACCCCCCTGCAGGCCCAAGTTCTTTGTTAGTCTGTGCCTGGCACTGGGCTTGTTTTAGCTATCCTGATAGCTGAGTGGCCTTGCTAGAGCTGGACGTTCAGCTTCCCACCCCCTGGGCAGCTGCTGGCTCTGATCCACTGCTCTGGGTCTAGCTGAATGTAGATCTTAATACAGATTTCCTCTCTGATCTTACCAACTGTAGCTGTGAGGAGACACACATAAGCACATACTTATTCCCACAACTGAAAACAGATTGCAGTTATCAAATACTCAAAGGTTATGTTATTTGGACATTTAGACACATAATTAATATGTGTAAATGTGAAGTTTTTCTATCTGTTGGTCTTTGACCTTTGTTTCTTCTGGCACCCTGCATGCCCATATGTAGAGAAACCAGCCAAGACTTCATGCCAGGGAGATGCTGAATTAATGATGCAAGAGACTTTGGCTCTACCTACATGGCTAACACACTGGACACTGAATGGGCAGATTGTCACATGTAGACCGAGCCACCAAATCCATCCGGCTCAGCAAATGTTGTCATATTTCATTCCACAGCCGTGAAGCTGCTATGGCTTATCTGGCAATGCAGGCTTTTCATTTCATTGAATTAATTCCTCCATTTGCTTTTCTTTTGCAGTGTGCTCACATATTCATTTATTCACAATAGAATTTTTATCGTTGTAGGAGAATGCCTCGTCATTATCATTCAGCTGGAGACAGAGCATGTGGAAAACAAGCAAAAGCTTGTTAGATTAATTTTGTTTTCCTTTTCCTAAGCATGCAACTTTCTCCACAACCATTTGTAAAATGTGACACAAAATGACTGTGATGTGCCACAGTTGAAACACTGTCACCGATAATGGCATTACGCTGAATATTAGTGAGTTGAGTCATTTTATGCCACTGCAAAGCCCTCATGTTGAGCCAAACCAAACAGGCTTTCTCCAACAACTTTCACTGCTAATAGGTTCATTTGTTACTGATATGAAGATTGAGGTTTTAACCAGCAAAGAAACTTCCACACCGCTTTCTTTTGGTTCTGTGCAAATGACATGATCCATAAATTCACCAGTGTCAACCAATAGTGTAAAATTAAGAGTCAATGGCTTACATTTTCTATCAACACTATACAGCACCTGCAGTAAGGGCGGTTGACACCCACGATTAATACCATAATCCTTCTTACTGTCACACTTGAGAACAACTTTGAAGACATGTTATTCCTTCTCATACATATGGAGAAATCAGGTTTTCCTTTTTTTAGATACTTGTGCTTATTATCTTAGACAGCTGCAAAAAAACTGTTCATTTACAGCATTGCGTCAAATGACAGGTAAGATTAAAAAAAACTTGATCATACCTTTAGAAAGCAATGTGCTGCTTAATTCCAAGCACGTATCCTGGAACCTGGTGTTTGTTTGGATATTAATTGGATCGGTACCATCCACATATTGTTTAAGACCAAGCATACACCCCTATGGAAATGCAACTTATTGATGGCAGTGGCTACCACCAGGACAAGACGGCTCACTACACCAGGGATGTAGGGACTGCTGATGGTTTGAGGAACACAAGGAAGAGCCCAAAGCTACGACACAGCCTTCAGCTTCCTTATCCAACTATACATCTGTAGGATGAGCCTAAACAAGCTGAGCTATGGAGGCAACACAACCCACAGAACCCAAACAATCTGGTGCTGTTCTATAGAAATCCCTTTAATCTCTGAGACGTGTGTGACACTGAGCCTTCTGTTTTTTTTGGGTTTTTTTTGTGTTTTCTTACAGAATTTGCCTCATATATTTTGACAATTATTAACTTTTGCAGTTGATTTTGGAGAGAGAGCATTCTGCTTGCCATTAGGTTTGATAAACAAAATAGGCTAACAAGCAGTCTTGCAATAAGGCTGACAAACTAAAAATCAGTCAAATGGATCCCTGTATTTTGAAAGACAACCTGCTGAAAACTTTATCGTCATTTTAGCACACCCTGGCACTGAAATGGTGGGAGACCGTATCATGTATGGAGTACATACATAGTTATTTTATGTTTTTTAACTATCTTTCACAAATATTACTACCAGGCAGAAGAAACCCCTTTAACTAATCCTTCCTATTGGTGCCATTCTTTTGTAGTAATTTCATGTACATATCCTGTGAACCTTGTATGGGAAAACTGCAAGAATTAGCCCATCCCAATGCCACAGTGGAGTTTATATCTATTTGAAAAGAAAAGCATTTTCTTATATTAAATGCAGTAGGCATAGTGTAAATATAAAAACATAACATACATACAAACGTATTTACATACATTTCAAATGTAATTTGCAGACTCTTTCTTTCCATATTCAAAGGATGATATTTTTTTCTCTCTGTGCCGATCATAATTACAGGCTCACCTACGTACTTGTTCTAAATATAGTTTTACTTGTGAATACCGTGGAAGCTCTAAGATTTGCCGACAGAGGGAGGAGAGCTGAGGTGGATACTGATGTTGTGTGTAATTGAAATTAACAATCACATACACATGGACCCTGAGAATCACAGCTTAATCGTCTCCCTCATTAAAAAACATGTGTTGCGTCTTTGCAATCTGCACCAGATTCCAAATTAAACTGGATTATTGCAGCTGCTGCTACATACAACACTGCATATCATTCTTCTTTTTTTGTCAGGCCATTTTGCAACTACATGTTGAAAGTAAGGGAGCTCTTTTTGGTGTCATGCTATGTGCTTTACATAAATAAGCTTCATTATAAAGGTCTGGCTCCTCTGAGCTTCAATTCCACTTAGTGTCCAACTTCTATTATTGAAAGGCCTTAATCAGGAGAAAAATTAATTACAGCCCCTGAAAAACTCGAATCAGATGGATTACTCAGAGTGGCCATGAATCTTTGTTTGAAAAAAGAGGTGTTTCCTGGATATTTCAGAACACTGTTAAGGCTTGCTAGACTCCATTTAGAGAAGATTTAGACAAAAAGGCACCATTAAACAAGTCTATTTACTTTGGTCCTGAAATATGGCTTTCAAAGACATTCCACAGCTATTGTACTCCATTACACTTCTACATGTAAAAATGGCAATCAAGTATTTACATAAAAGGAATTTATCATCTCAAATTTGAGAGTCTGGAAATTAAGTTTTGCGGTTTTCATTTATGGACATCTTAAGTTAATGTAAGCTTTGTTGACAATAGGCTGGACACTTCTTTTTGTGTGAGATACAAATGAGTAAAAAATGTGTATTTTCTTTCTCTGTAACAGATCACAGGGTTCAGCTTTAATATTTTTTATGAGCTTTTCTCTTTGTTATATAAACACCACACACACTCATATGCATGCACCCACGGGCTCAGAAAGTAAAGGATAAATGGTATTAATAATGTATCTTTTAACTGAAGTGTTGAAACAGGTGTCAAGAAGAAATCAGTATTTGCAGGTTCAAATGTGTTGATGGATTGTATCACTTTCAAGTGTTCAATTCCCATTCAGAGTTTGACAGTTCCACTTGAAATGCTGCTCAATATTTGATGAAGCCACCTCAGATCTCAGTAAGCACTCATTGTACAAAACTGCACAATCTATGCGAGTTTCTTCTTTGCCATTGGAAATATAAAACGTGAACTGCCTTTTACTTTATACCATATAATATTTGCTATCTGATAATTCACTATTATATGTATTTTAAGAACTTTTCATTTGAGCAACCTTTTAAGGCATCCTCTTCTATGTACTGTAAAACATGGCTTTGTGTTGGTTCATCAAATAGCAGTACAAGTAAATGAAATATGTCTAAATAACTTGGAAGAAGAAATTAAGTCCTGTAGAAAGTCAGACCTTACCTACAATAATAATCCTGAGGCAAACAAAAAGCTGCTTCCTTCATCTGTCCTCTTTCAGTCTGCTGAAACACAACACATCTGAATGCAACATTTACAAACTTGATGCCTACCAACAGACAGGTCATGTGACATGCCACCTATTAAAAACAAGTTCTAAAAGGCTTCAGTGTCAAAGAATTCAAAGGTTTATCTGTCACTCACAAAAGATTCTGATTATAGTTCAGTCAACTTTGATCATCTCTTGTCAGAGGTAGCTGATGTTGCTTTAAACTTTTTTTTTTAAAGCATGTGTACCAATTATCACTTAGGTTAATTCTTAGTTTGAAAAGGACTTTTCCTATTTAAAAAGCAGGATTTTTTTTGAAGACAATACAGTGTTGATATAAATTACATTAAAATTCATGTTATCAGCTTTGATTGTTTTGTCATGTTCAGTGTTATCACTTTTAAGTCTAAAACACATCAGAAATGGTTCATAGAGGGGGTTAGGTCATGGGATTCAAAAGTCTGATACCACATGTTGTAAATTAAAAACTGAGGGCAATTGGGCTTCTTATCTTGGTCTTAGATTATGTTACATCTCTGATCCAGAACACTTACAGTTCTTTGCATTTAGGAATATTTAAAGTCCTGCACTATTTCTTGGTCAGCAATCCCATTCAAGCTAATGTATAATACTGTTCAAGCATTTTCAAGTCTGTCGCAGACACTTTAACTTGTCTTACATATGACTGCCTTAAGTTTCTAGTACAACGCTGTATCTTTGGGATAGTTGAAAAGATCGGGAAGCAGAGTGTGTAAAGTCTCTACTTAAGATTTCTAATGGCACTTTTAAACACTTTTCAGAGGCTTGATCACTAGTTTCCAAAGTAGAAATGAGACATTCTCAACTCTTGCACTGAATTGTCTCCACCTTGATAAAGGAGGAGCAGCCCCTTCATCCTTCAGTGTCATTCCACATCGCCTAGGTTGCATCTTTGTGGAGAGGGAATACTTACTACAGCAAGGCAGTGAGTATTGACAGATCTTGCCTTGGTAACCAGGTTACCAAACTTCTGCTGTTCATGCTGCTATCATTAATGCTAATGGGGGCATACCCTTGTTTCAGTAACCCTGCTCATGCAGTGTCCACTGTAACTTTAACCCTTTCATACGGAACATATGCTTACCCCTTCTAATGCACAACGTGGGTCAAAAATCACCCGCGTTCATTTCCCAGCTTATTTCATGCTGGATGAGGTTTTCTTTGTTCTATCTTTTGAAATCAATTTATTTTATGATAAGTATTCTTTAAATATCTTGTTTTTGACTACCACAGATCACGATTTCCATTTTTCCTTTCATAATTTATGAACGAAAATAGTTTTTATGTGAACTACATAAAGTTTACACACATGGGTCAAAAATGACCCATTCATGAAAGATTGATTCAAAATGAAAAAAACTTAAAGCGAGGGTGTCGCTTCGCGTAATTTGATTTTTTTTTACATGGACTTATCAATTACATCAATTGAAATCGATGTGCCTTGTCATCAGTCGAACTTTACTTTCAACGTCGCGTTATTTCGATTTTAATTTACCGATTTTTCAACTGC
>JBBBVU010000009.1:12943185-12964022 GCA_037177055.1 Atherinosoma microstoma | reverse complement strand
GGCATCGGCTTCCGAAGATTAAATCGGGCCAGCGGGCACCGCACACGGCAAGTAAACATTACAGGAATCTTCGGTCCAAAAATATAGAAAATATCTAATCTATTCAACTAAGTAGTTAAAGTAACTACTGTATTTAGTGACGCTGACTAGCTTCTTTCTACATGATACAAAAGACTGATATGATGAGTTCTGAGGAAACTCAGGCCCATTGCAATATATTGAGCTAAGATAAATGCAATACCTTGCTAACTAAAAATACAATATATATTATGTACAGTTATCTTTCACAATTTTCATCAAATAATTTCTAAACTAATATTAGAACAATAAAAAAAACAATCAATATGTAGTAGGCCGAGATGCAAAGGGCTGTGCTGAGCTCTTCCCACTGTTCACGTCTCAGAGTTCCATAAAATAGTGCAGTAAGTGTGTGTGTGTGTAAACTTCATGTAGAAATAATATAGCTGTAAAGAAAGAAATGGAAATAAAAATGAATGAACCAAAACAAGATATTTACTAAGGGTGTAAATCACCCGTTTGATCACGATACAATATTAAATTGATTAAATGAATAGCGATTTGATGTTTACTGATATCTCATATTCAGTCACAACCTGATTTCGATTTGATTTGATTGAAGATCCAACAATGAAACAATATCACAGGTAATTGAACACAGACTTTTCCATTCATATCAAAATAAAAATAAGCAACTACAATATGGTTTAACATTTTTATTCCTGAGCTCAGGTTCTTAAACTAATCAGTTTGAATAAAAACAATCTGTTCCTATAACAAACTAGTAATAAAGGGAAAACGACGTGCCAGGGGAACTCAAAGTACAGCCATTTTCTAAATAAAAATGCATTTGATGAATGTTTATTGTATCACTTTTTGTAAGATTCTTGTATTTCTTTTATCAGCATCGATCTAGACCATATGAACAATATATTGATGTAGATTGATGTATTGTTATGCGCCTAATATATACTGCAAAATTGGAATAGTAAATGATTTTAGAAGGTTTATTACAAAGATATATCATGGCAACACACAATAAATTACATATAAAATGAATACGGGTAATTTTTGACGGACTAAAAAAAATGTTTTATTCAAAAACTGAAATAAGAATGTTTTATGATCAAAAATAAGTTAATTACGGAATACCTTGAATTCTGAATGATAAAATGTATTTTCTCCAGAGATAGAGAAAAGAAAAACTCATCCGTGTCACTTTTGAACCACGTTATGTATCAAAGGGTTAAAAAGGCTTGGCTGTAAAGGCTGCAAAAATGAGCATCAGTACCACAAAGAGTTAAGGTTGTCACCCTGTCAATAGTTCAACAGGGTGGGGAGGCACTGCTTGCTGCACTCTGCAGTATCTCTTCTTAACCAAATTTTTGCCTGCGGTTGGTCATGTGGAGTTGCATTCGCTGCATTTGTCTTCCATTTTGCAGCCAAAGATGATTTTTACTTAGTTGTTTTCTTTGATTTGCAGACACAGGTTAGTATTGTAGTATCTCCTCTCTGCTCTTTATTCTTCCGTGCATCCTGCCATTGAGATTCTGCTCACATTGGCCTGTCTAATTAGAGTGAAGCAGAGAGAAAGAAAAATTAAAACCTCTCTATTTTGCTTCCCTCTACATGTCCTGTCCCTCCTTTAGCTGGGTTACATGTAGTGCTAGTTCATTTGATGAAAACCACTTCATTTCTGATTGTTTTTCAAAGGACTCCTCTATAAAGGACGGAAGTTTTGTTGTGTTTTTTTTTTTCTAATTCTACTTCACCTGTTGTATCTGTGTGTGGTTGCAGAGATTCAGAAAAAAGGCACAATGATTATTTTTCATGGAGAGGCTAAGCATATGCCTTTGCAACACTTTATTATTGCATAGCATGGCATACATTATCTTCTTATACAAAATTTTTATTTAAAGACCCTGTATATTTCAAATCAAAATTCATCAAAATAGATTTGAGCTCATTATCAGTGTTCAAAGTATAAAAGAAAACACATTTGTGAAATATCGTGTGATGCCAGATTTATTGAGAAGCCTTTTTTGCACAGATCTGCATTACTCTGTTTCATCTATCCATCTTTGTGTCTGCCAGTATATTCTTCCTCTTTTGTGCAGGATGATCAATATTTTAGAAAAGTGTCATTTCAGCTGCAGGCCTGTTTATTTCCCCTGTCTACTTCAAGGATTTGTGATGAGTGTTCCCTGGTGCTTCCAAGCTTGCAGCAGCATGTGTATACATGCACAGATGTGGACATATGCTTGGACACACTCTCTGTCATGCAACCTACACCAAATTTACCACCTCGACTAACACAGCTGGGCCAACAAAGTTCTCCCTACAACTCTCCAGATTACCAGCTGCCCCATGCTTAGTCCAGCTGCCCCAGTGAGCCATGATCATTTATAATAGAGCCTGTGTGACAGACTCTAGCACTGTCCATGCACACGCACACACACACACACACACACACACCCACACACGCACGCACGCACGCACGCACGCACGCACGCACGCACGCACGCACACACACACACACACACGCACACACACGTTCTGCTCTGCAGGAAAGCATGCATTTCTCCCTATGTGTGTCTGTTGCACTGGTGACTTCCTAACATTGTGTCTGTCTCTGCTGGGTTGATTCAATCTCAAATTCTGCCACCTGGTGCTACATATCCATCCCAATCAGTCACTGTTGATAGGAAAATTTAATCACCAGCTTATTATTCATCTTTGACCCTCACTGCTTAATATGCTAAAAACAAAAGGACAAAAAGTGTTAAGTAAAGGTAAAAAATGAGATTGGTACAATAATAAGACATAACCAGCACTCAACGTTTAGGTTTATCAATCTTAAATGTAAAAATAAACAAGTAATCTTGAATGTCAAACACATTCAGCAAGTACTGCAGATAGAAAAATCCTGTTGTCATCTTTTTAGTGGTGTTTTTACGCTTGCCTTGTTTTTGTTGTACAGGGCATCTGCCTAATGATCTGCATCAGATTAGAAAGATAAATCATTAAACACACAGCGGTTTATTTCCATCCTCAAACTGACCTTTTTAGACATGCAGTGGATTGTAAACAAGAGTTTTCTGTCACTTTCTACGGTAAGTTATGTTCTTAATTTAAAATTTGTCCTTAACTATCAAAAATATATACCCCTTGCTCTACCCTCAGCTCTCTCCACCTCTTCTCCCATGTTGGCTTGCTTCATTAGTGCCATTTTACCCTGGCAGAAAATTTGAAATGTATTATAGTACTTTGTTTAATCATTGTTAATTTCGACTTTATTGTCATCAATTAAATCTTATTTTAGCACTATGTCAAAATATTCATTCTTCTATCGTTAGTGGATCAAAATTGTTGATGTGAAATGAAATTAAATGAAATTGAATAAATTAATTAAATTAGATTAAAAACTTTTTATCCCTGTGGGAAATTACGAAATTTGCAATTTCAGGAGACAAATAGGTTTTTAGCAAATGACTGTACAAAAGCCCTCGAATGTTTTTCTTTTGCTTCATTTGGATTTTCTTGTAAGTCTTTTCTCTGTGTCACAATGTGGACAATCTATTCTCGCACAAGATAAATGAGTTTAAGGAGACAGCCTTTCCAAATTTCACACTGCATTTGCTAGTTAGCATATAAAATGGGTCTCCTGATGAAGCAAAGACTTTGCAGCGCCTGAGTCACTTAAATGCTTTAATATTTTAAAGGTTGAATTAAAGCACAAAATTAGATCAGCGTAAGAAAATCATTAGCAATAAATAGACTTCTAACAATCAATGGGACTGTTGGAGGAAAGGACTGGTATAGAGCATACTGGCTTGAGTGGCTGCCTGTTGTCACCTTCAGTGCGAATGATTATCTTTCCACAAGTCAATTTTCTATAAGCCCACAAGAAGCAAGATCAGTGTTTTATCACCAACAGGCCATTCTGCAGGCCAGTCACTAAAAACCTCGGAGATGGCAAATATAGATGAAGTTGGCTTGATAGAGTCACAGAGTACACTGCAGTGGTAAACAGTGCTCTTATCATGATAACAGTTCCCTGATGTCATGGAGCATTGAAGGCAGGATATAATAGTTTGGAGCTCATCACTTGTCTGGAAGATCAGTACAGTAGAAAATAAATAGATTAAGTTGATGCAAGAACCATGAAGCAGTGACTGCCACAACTCCAGTACCAATAACAGGGCCTCATAATCATCTTTAACCTGTTAACTGGCTAGGGCCCGCCTGTGGGCCCTCTTCCTAAAAGAAAGTTCATATAAGTTTAAATGTAAAAGAGTGAAAGAGATCTAGAAGGTTACTCCATAAAGAGACATTGCTTTTGCATGTACTACAAAAAGTTTGAAAACAGGATCTAGTTCAATCAGGGGATGCCTTTGTGAGAAGTTTGTGGATTTTTTTGGCGACAGTTATAGCTCTTTATTGCATTTTTTTTTTGCCATTCTTTCTATAAAAAATGTATATAGGAAAGTCATTCAGTTGTAAAGGTTATATGGTACATATTTCAGTTATACAAGAGTGCTGCTCAAAAGTCATGGCCTACCTCTCATTTTTTTGATATACATTGCCTGAAAAATGAAAACAAACACCAAAAAAATGCGCAAATATAAATAGAAACACAGGCATATAAGGAAAAACTGAGTTTCACCAAGTCAGAATTTGGTATGACCACATTTATTCTCCAACAGTTTGAACCGTTTTAGAGCAGATTTCTTTTCAATTCTTTAGTCTTCAGGATATTCAAAGGTTTTATTTGGCTGTTGTCTGCCTTTTCTTCCACTCTTTGTCAAGATGAACTCACGCTGCTTTAATGATGTTGAAGTCTGGGCTCTGGGGAGGATTAATTACTCTATAAAACCTGTTGGTATTGTATTTGAGCCCAGGTCTGGGTCATTTAGCATACCTCAGCTTTTTCTTTTATTTCCTTCTTTAAGAATGGCACCTTGACAGACACCCGTCCATGGAGACCATTTCTGATTAAACTTTTGTGAACAGTGGAAAAACCAAGATGCATCTCTCAGGTCTTGTGTCAGGTCTGTGCTGGAATTTTTCTTTTTTATTTATTGAAGAAATTATGTGTAGATGCTGATACTGTTCAACTGCTGTACATAGGTTTTTTTTTAAATTCCTTGCACTTATTTTTTTGTCCTCCACTAGTGGTATTACATCTTTTAAAGACAACTGCACATCAAGCTGACATATGGCAAGTTTTCAGTCAACAGCTCTTTGAGAATGATCTTGTTGGTGCAAGACTTAGCTTAAAGCCTGTCAAACTGTGTTGTCATTAACATTTTTATTAGTTTAAAGAAATAGGAATTGGGTTTTCTAAATGTATTTTTTTATTAGTATGTTTAATTTTATAATGTATCTGTTATACTGGTTGATCACTTAAAGAGGTTCATTTTTAAGCTTAAATTATTCTTAGATCAGTGTGAAGTGGCTTTAAAAAATGGGATCCTCTGAAAATAGATAAAATATAAAAAATTATAATGCACAGTTCTATGTGATCCAGAAAAAAATAAAGAGATCAGGATGTTATCATGGAATTATACAGTTGTATGTGTGATAAATGAAAAAAGTTTACTTTGTTGCCTAGATATATACAAGATAGTTTTTCCAAAACATTTCAATCCAGACTCCAATATTTCAGTCTATATGCATTTAGAGATATTTACCACTTTCTTATGCACAGATAAGGACAGGGACCTGCATCACTTTTTAACCGCAGTATGTGCTCTTCTAAAGAACAGATCCAATTCTAATCAGCAGAATTACTGACTCACACAAACAAACACATGAAGTGAATTAGCTGGCTGGCGGCACAAAGTCAAGTACGTTCGCCAGACAATAATTACTGGATTAACAATAGATTTCAGCCTGTCTTCTGGTGCAATTATTAAAAAGGTTAATTGAAGCCACTCTGAAATGCAAACGCTTAATAGCACTCTAGGATGCTATCCCAATTTAACTTTACAAAAATCAACAGATTAGTGGTTAAAATGTTATTATCAGGATGCATAATACAGTGTGATGCTTTCCAGAGTGAAACATTTCCACTTAAGTGTGACTGCATTATTTCCACCATCTAATTTTAAGTGTATAAATACAGCTTCATTTTGTATAGGCTGGAAATGGCCTCTCTATGACAAAGTATTCTTCTAATGGCAACTACAACCCATAAAGCAGATCTCAGATCATTTATTTCTGTGACTGCCCACAATATTCTGACTGCGCTCCAGGGACATTCAACTCCATCAAATAGAAGAAACAAATGGAATCAACAACAGTGTCTGCTCCTGCTGAGTAGTAGAGTATGTCCTTGGCTGGTGGAGCTGTAGATTGGGTATTGCAGCTTGTGTGTGTATGTGTGTGTGTAAGAGAGAGAGAGAGAGAATGAGAGAGAGAGAGAGAGAGAGAGAATTGATGCTCATTAGTTTTTTGTCCTGACAGTAACATTGCTGGATTAACCTGTAACATATTTATAACAGAAAATAATATTTATTTTTTTCTTGGAGTGACCAGCTTTGAAAAGGAGAAGACAGAGCTCAGTCACAGTGTATTCGTTGACAGCTGACAGACAGTCTGAGAAAGCCTGTGTGTGCTGTGTTAGACGTGTAAAAAGAATCAAAGTGCTGTGTGGTTTTAGTTGCCAGAGAGAAACACACTTTACCAGCATGATTCTCCAATCTCCACATTCCCTGTTGTTACTGAAGCATCTGACACTCATGTACGCATCGACTGTGGCCAAAATATTGGCACTGGCTGTGCAGTGCCGGCCTTTTTTTTTTTTTTTGCTGTGCAGAAAGACAAACAGGCAGAAAGCCTCTGGTGGCCATCCACCAGACCAGAGCGAACCAACCAAGCTCAGCCAGCTGCTGAAGCTTGTCCGTGCATATTTGGATCAGCTCAGAATCTGGCTATGCTACATCTGGCTCTGATCCAGCTCCAAAGCCACCTTACATTCACAAGCAAAATGTTCTGAATGATTGATGAGAACCCTGAGTGTGCAGCCGTCTTTCAGATGCAGGGAACAGCTAATGGAACTTCTAGACATAAACTGACTGGACCTGTCTCATCCAGTTTTAATCCAGATCTGATATTGTTCAGTTTTTCAAAATGTCCTTCTAGTCCACCACTGCATGTACTTCATAATGGTTATTCTAACCTTGTTGCACTGGAGAACCAAGGTTTCACTAGTATCCTCTTTGGGGATTTGAATGGAGTTGAACTTTCATTAACCCTAATTCAACCACAAAAAGATCATTGTAGAGGTGATGCGAGATGCCTGTCTGCTTGAATACAAGCATTTAATCAAAACTCTTTTTCAGCTTTCAATTTATTTTGCGAAACTGGAAAATATCAAGGTTGAATGGGTCATTTGGTAACCTTAAATATTATTTTGTTTATTTTCAACTGGATAACAAGATTTTTTTACAGATACAGGATTTTTTTCATTTAATTGAGCCATCATGCAGATGATGTTTCATTAGTTAGAAATAACATGAAACAGTTCAGTATTCTCTATTTCCCTTTCATAACAGATTATTTAGATATTAGCATTAAAAGATATAACATCCAGTGGGTCATATCTTTATTGCCTTTTTCATGGTGTCTGACAGCAATACAAATGCTCTACAACAATACAGGAAAAAAAGAATCAAAAGCAGGGCTATTCAGAAAAATTGGAAAAAACATGTCACATTTCACACAACTTCTACTGTACAGAGGAATGGATGATGTAGGTCAGATTTTACCAGACTTGATTGAGTGGAGAGCCAACCAACCATGCAGAGCAGAGGGCAATGTGCATACAAAGCTCACTTCAATGAATTTCAATTTGCAACCCTGTTCCTCCACCCACCTTTAAAATACAACCAAAATGGCTAAAGGAACTGTTATAGTGAAAAATCACAGGGCTGCCAGATACGGCAGTGATTTTGATGAATTTCCTCATCAAAGACTCGTCACGCCATATGGCAGATCTTTATTTTGCATCTGACCTTCTCCTGTTAAATACCTTTTTCATAGCAGCAAGCTGAGCAGATAATGGCCTTGAGTGAGCCCATAGGAACAAGAAAACTCTCATAAACTAATGTCAAATTCTTTCTGCTGTGGACAACAAAACAAACAGGGAAAGCTCAAAAATAATACATTTAAAAGACCAGTCCGTAGGATTAAGTGGCAGATCAGCTGGACTTCCTGTCTTCACCAACCCTGTTGGTTGACTGACTTTAATGTAAAAATAAATAAACAAATACATAAATAAATGAATGTAGTAAAACGAAAAATGAAAGTCTGTTTCTGTAGCCATTATTTAGAATTTTTTGATTTTGTTTTTTTTAAAGCGTGGTAGTGCTACATAAATACTACAATAGCCTATATTCATTTTTCTGATGCACTGTTGATCTACTTATACACTAACGAAAAAATAAAGTAAAAATTGCTCATTATGCTTAACCAAAGTCCTGATTGGTCTTGTGTGCTACCCAATTGAGGAATTGCACATATGTGCATGCAGGCACATGCAAATCTAGTGGTCAGGAAAGGAGCTGCATTTGAAGAGTAAAAATGGCTTCCATGACGGTAATGGTCTTGCTAAAAAGTATGGTCGAGTTGGCTATCAACACAACCAGGAGGTGAGAAAAGTGTTAAGGTTAAGTGCCGTTGTGCCACTGGTGGAACATATGTCAATCTCAAGGCCAGTGGTTGAAAGTTAAGCTCTTAACTATCCTCTTAACTCTCCATCCAATCATATTTCCTTAATTTTCAATTCAGATTTTATGACTTATTTAATATGAGATATGGAAATTACTTTTTCTGTTTCATGAGGTATATTTCAGTCATGCCACTTGTACTTGTATTTTAAAGGACAGTATTATGAGACATATTCAAGGGTATGAACCAAGGACCGCCGTGACCGTTTCAGCTGCAGGATTTGTTGCCTGTTAACCTACAATTATATTGGAATAAGATGCATATTCAAAAAGAACCTATTATTAAAAGCTTCTGCAGCTAAAATGGGAGTCTTGATTATCTCAGAGCTGATCCTATCATTTATTGGTCAGCTTTGAGCACTTTTTATATTAAGTTATCTTCTTTGTTCATTGTAAATAATCCCACATCACTGGACGGAGGGCATTTCCCCGAATGAAATCTGGAATTAAACCTGCCCAGATTTGAGTGAAAACTGCTGTGAGAACATTTTGACTGTAGTTCTGTTAACTTTTCCAGCTGTTTCCCAGCTTCACATTTCTGTGGCGCTATCTGCAGATGCTGCTCTTCCCATTGTAATATCTAATCCTTTATTATGGAGATTATGGGTAATAAACAAGGCACATGGCCATTTTGATGCAACACAGTTCGTACATCCATGCTCCATCTGAGCTGAAGATTTCAAGGGATATATAACAGTTGAGTGCTGGCATGTGCCAAAAGCTCTCACACACCAGTTCTTAATGAAATGTAAAGGTGGTAATTATTTCATATGAGATCAGGCACCCATAAGGATTTATTCTTCACGGAGTACAGTAGTGGGTACCACAGCTGGACAGACTGGGTGTGCATGGGTGGCTTTGTAGCAGTGGTTTTACTAGAGTGGGCTTTGAGAAGAGGGATTAGTCCTCTTCCACTTAAGCAATGGGCAGTGGGTTCTGGCTCTGCTGCTGGAGTATCCAGGCACTCCACTCAGCCAGATAAGGTAAGCAGAAATGTTTCCAGAAGAAGCTCACAGCATATGCAAACACACACTAAGATGCACTCTCACAAGCACAAAGAAGCAGAAGAAGCAAGTAAGCATCACAGATATGCTGTAACCCGCGGGCCCCCCCAAATAAAACCCCAACTAAAAACACGATTATTTATTAGAAATGTTTTGTTTTATTTAACTGTTTAATAGTGACAAACAGAGAACCTCCTAAGTGAGAGTTAACTCAGTCATAAATGAAGGACGGATAAATGGATAAGGAGAGATGAAGAAAAGGAGAGTAGAGGCGCCAGACGTGCAGATGAGGCAGAAACGGGTTCCCACAGAGTAATATGAGAGCAGAGGAGGTTGTGAGAGGAATGATGCAAGGGATTGGATCTTTCAAACGGTAATCGCTTAGCTACCCAAAGGGGACAACTCCCTCTTTCCTGTGCTCTCTCTGCTCAATCCCCTGTCAGTACGAGGAGTAACAGGAGGTGGATTGAAATGTAAAAGAGGCAGAGAATCAGAGACAGGTGGAAAATTAAAGGAGCAAAGGGCAGAGTGGGGGAGAGATGAGCCAGAAATGGTGCCAGTCCTTACACTAGAGCATGGTGGAAGTAGAGAGATAGTGCACATGCACTTTTTTGTGCACTTTTGTGCTTGTGCCTATTTTTGTTTATGAGCAGAGTGGAAGAGTATTATTAGAGAGGATGCATGCCATCTCATCACTTCAAATACCCCCTTTAGGAATAAGCACTTGGGAGGACATCTGGGAAAGAGGGAGGAAGTTGAATGAATGAAAAGTAGAATTATTCCCATCAGTAGTACAAATAGCTGCAGGTAATGCTAGAAGATGATCAGTGCTCTGACTAACATGACAGTCTGCTAAACCACGTTGCTGTCAATGTACTAGTATTGATAACATAACATACAACCAGAGATCTTATGTATGAGTTAATAACACAACTACTGAAGCCTTTGATGGTTGTGGCTATCCATTAAAGGCTGGACATGAACAAATGTTTATTACCTAACACGTAGAAATTATAATCTTATAGTTTCTTTAACTGTAAGACTGTCCATATAAAACTGAAGTTGATAAGAAACAAAATCCACTTAAAGGATTATTTTTTGCAGAAATTGCTGACCAGCTATGTCTATTCTCCATATAAAAGGAGATCAACTAAAGCCTTGACAATCAGCAATCACTACAGCCTTTCATCACTGTATTGTAGGGCAAACGGTGCATAAGGATGCACTGTGTTCTTGATGTTTGTATCATGTGCAAGGATACATTTTTGAATATCTACAATTTCAATTATTCATTGATGTAATTACAGCCATGACTCATAAATGTACATGTGGAGTATGCATGACGATATTCAAAGAAAGAATGGCTATGAATCATAGATTTCCTGCTGTGAACAGACATCAGTCAGCAATGCCTTGTTCAATAAATAGAAAGTAATTGGGCCCAAAGAAACTTAGTTATTTGCAAGCAGATCTCATTAAATTTAGAAGGAAAAAAAAACAGCTCCAGCTTTCCCCAACTATAAATGATACTTTTAAGGGACCATATCAGTGATTGTGGCCTGTTTAAAAACAAAAATCTTTAGAAGGCTATATTATAAGCAAATTCCCAGTCAAGAAACTGCATGTAGTCCGTCAGGCCTTCTATCTTTCGTCCGAGTCCTACTAGTCCCATCAATTATAAGTAAACTACTACATGAAATATAGAATTTTTCGATCAGTATAAGATCCAGCCTAGTCCTACAAAAAATATGTAACAGCTCAAATGGTCAATAATTTATAACATGTTTGTTTTACAAAAAAATAAATAAATAAATAAAGGGCTCCAGAATTATGAGATGTACAACCTGTTGTCGCTTCCAACTTCAAACTGATACCTAGTTAGGAGCCTTCTGCATATGTTTTGATGTCCCACAGCAACAGTTTTGGGAGTGCCAGTTTTTCTGGGCTGGTATCATAACAGTCACCAAATGTGTTGCTATGGCAAAGTGGAAAATGTTCAAGAACATTTTTGCAATAGAACGTTTTTTATTGTGTATACCACTTAATGCCCAGGCTTACCCTTGTATTTTCAGTATATGACAAAGTAGTCTTGTAGAAGGAGAGAAGTAAAAATAAAGACAGAATGAAGGAAAAGAAAGATGGAAATAACAGCAGTGTCAAGGTTCAGGTAACCTTGGTGAGGGGAGGAAGAGTAATTATCCCCCTCCTCCCTTCAGACTACTCGACACAATCTATGTTACTTATTCATAAGAGAGCACTACAGTATTGCAGAAGGATACCTGGCAAAATGCACCTGTAGGGTTTGCTGTGAATCTGACAGTGTTGGAGAAGTGGCACCACTTTATATTAAATACCAAACACAAAGGGATTTTGACAAAACGTCTTGACTTTTTATAGTGTGAGATTATGGCAACCATGCAATCTTCTAACATGTCGTAACAATGTTATAAAAGAGTCTTTCAAAGTAGTTGTGATGATTAAGCCTGACCTGACACTTTTTTCAAAGCTTAAGATTTCAGACAGATAGATTAAATATAAGACAGTTTGAACCCTAAAATAACCAACAATTCACTGTAATCCAGCCATTAATATGTGAGTCCTAGTTGTTCCACCCAAAACTGGCAAACCTTTAGATTTTTCTCCACCGCAGAAAAAGAATGTTATTTCGCTGGATCAGACCAGAGTCAACATCACTCTGGGTTCACTGATGTAGACAGATCTATATCTATTTGAGGGGCGCCAAAACTTAGAAATTCACTTTCAGCGTTTGCTCCTTTTATATTTATGTTGCTCAAGTGCAACACCCAGTGTTCTTATACCATTTTACATCAGATCTTTAACCTTACCGTTCCTCAGTGTCGTTTGTCTAACTTGATTTAATGATACAGTCATATCCTCCCCCTCCTAAGTTTGATTTTGAGACATTTTCTATCTACAGAGAAAGAAAGTAGTTTTTGCTGTGCTGAGTGTAGTGTTTTATATAAAACTGTATTTCAGCAGTTTCACACAATCTGCACTTCTCAAAAGCATTACAAGCTTTGAAAAAGATTGTAAAAATGTTCCTTTTTAAAGAAAAAAAAATGAACATGAGTTTTTCAGTGACAGTTGCCAATGTTTGGTGAGGATTAAGCACAAAAGGGATTTAGTTTGGGTAAGGAGAAATAATCTTTTTAAACAACGATAGACATGCAGACATGCAAATGAACCGCTTCTCTATGCTAGCCTCTGCAACAGTTCTTTCCAACTATCCAAACCTCTTTATTGCTGCTTGTTTTATCTTCTATTGCCATCATAGTATCTCCTGTTTTGTCCTTGACAAAACAAAGCCATCATTTTTCACTAGATTGCGTTGCAATTAAAATGTTAACAAATTTTGTTTCAGACCTTTATAGCACTTATGTCTCTTTCTGGTTTCAATTTGACACAATTTATGGAAACGATTCCATCACAGAGCTGCGTTTTCTCACCAAAATGCTTCTTGGATTCGCCCTCTGTTATGGATAGCCGAAGATATGATTAATTTAATGACATGCAGAAATAAACTGTACTGCTGCCTGGAAGGTAGAAAACCATTCAAGAAACTCATGGTGTTCTTTGGAAATTGTTCACAATAATGTAAAGCGTCTTCAGTGCATCACTGGAAAATTTTAGTAGAGGCAGTCAGCCCATAATGGACTATACGCTCTTCATCTCTTTATCACTAAAGCTACAATATTATACAGATCTGGTGAGGGGATAGAGGCTTCTCCCTCAGGCTCATCATTAGTGCCAAACATGGGAATTCACTCATTTGAACTGATTTTTTTCCTCTTTCCATTACACATGTTCTCATTCATCTCTTTTTCCAGTCTTTCCAGTCAGTCAGCCACTGAGCAAGTGAGCTATGATTTCAGGATGATGCCTGAGAGAAGTAATCAGAAATAACGGCAAGAACATTTAATAGCATAGAGAGAAGGATGGTTAAATACTTTGGAGTGACCTTAGGTGATATAATTCTACCTAATCACAATCAAATGCTGTAGATGTGCAATAAGGAGAAGTGTAAATAATGTAAAGAGCTGGGCGATTTCTACTGTTTTGCATTTTTCCTTTTCTTCTTCTTGAATGAGCGTTGGATACAGTGGATGGAGAATTCAGTGATTTATAATGAACACATCTAGTTCCTGTGGAGGGACTGTGTGCATGTTGGGCATGTCTCCTGTAGTATACTTGCTCACATTTATTGATCAACAGCCTTGGACTTCCTGACCCCTTTTAGCACTGTCAGGCAGGAGGCTTATTCTCACCCAAACCCCCTCCCCCCCCAGTGCTGATTGAATGTCAGCTTTGAGGTCATGGAGCTCTGCAGATCTACGTGACTTACCATGCCAGCATATCTTGGAAGAATTTTTAGATTTTTTAATTTCTTGCCGGCGTCATGCACACCTATTCTGTAACACCAAGTAAGGAAAATACTTAAACACAACATAGTCTTGCAAGACCACTTCCATGCAGTATAAATTCGATAAAAAATTGGGAAGGACAAATTACTCATGCAACCTTGCATTTCTCTGAACAAAGTTACGAGTGCACCAATACAATTCTCTTTCCAAGGTTCCTCATCACTTGTTTGATTTTAGCTGGAAATTGGGAGTCTCAGATTAAAATATGTTGGCCTCTGTACCATGTTATACAGTTGCCTTCTGTGTTTACCGTTTAATCTTAACTGATTTATGGTGGCTGTCAGCATATACGACTGTCACTATTTTACTGGCTCCCATTCTTCTTTATTTAATTGGAGTTAATGCTCAGGAGCCATATTTCCCTCTGCTTGCAAGTGGAAGCCTACACGTTGAAAAGTTATTTTATTGCTAAGTTGCCATGAGCCTTCGTTTCCAGGACACCTCATTTATATCTATCTGCAAAATTATGTTATTTATCATCTTTGAGAAACTATCAAGTGGAAGAGAACAACAAAGCTGCTTAGGTGTATTTTCTACCTGAATCAATGTTGGCATTTTTGTTAACTTTTAGAAGATTATCTCTCTTCTACTTAAGGTTCATTATTCAGTATAACACCGGTTTACAGCTTGAACATTTGTTATGGTCTTTAGTGTAGTTTATCCACTTATGTATGATACCTGGCAGATTTCAGAGGCAGTTAAATACATTGTGTCCTCCCTATGATGAAACTTTGCAGGTGAACAGTGAAATCACCTCCTAACTGAGGCAACATTTGCCTCTGCATTAAATGTAGTCAGCACACACTCTCAGTCAACAAAGCCTTTGGGAGTAAAAACATAAAAAAGTGTTGCTTTTTTTTCTTTCAGATTTTTTTTACAGTACTGACAAGCTTATCAAATCAATCTAGTTGAGATTACAGTGGAAATTAATTGTATTATGTTGTATTGATAAAACCTAATTCTGTCAGCTCCCACTTCCAGTACAGTGGCTGTCTCAGTGGCCCATTTACAACACCCATTATTTCACAACTTTAAACTGCTACAACCACGCTAACTGACGCAATGAGATATTACAGGCAAGGATCGAAAAAAGCTGACTGTGTGATGAAGAAATAGTTGATAGAACTAATGGTAATCAATCCAGCATTTACTCCTGGTGTTCCACATGTGCAGATGTAACATAATATTGACAAAGGCCAAAGATCTGCCTCTTAGAAACTTGTTTGTGGTTTACTCAGCTCTAAGTGAAAGTCTCTGCGGTTCTCATCATCTGTCTCTTTGTAATTCAGGTTTGCTTCACACCTCCCACTCCATCAAAACCACTAATGAACTTGACTCCCTTGTGAACTTCGGAAGAAAGCCCTTTATCCCTTTCAAATAGGCTTTAACTTATACAATAGATCAATTTAACAGCCATTTTGTTCAAACTACAATGAGAAAAGTGGACCAGACTACTTATGACATCCTGGGTTTTAGATTCCAGCAATGCTGGATTTTCATTCATGTAATTGGATAACTTCTAAATCAATTGCCCTGATGCTTAAGATTGTTTAGTTTCTGTGTGCACCCCTTTCGATTGTGCTCCATCTAATCAGTTTCGACTGTCCTTTTACAAAGTCTAGTTGCAATCTTTTTTTGCTAAGTTTCCTAAGGGTGTTTTCATTAGTATAGAGCACTCAGGTTTAATTCTGTTTGGATGAGCATCGTTATTAGTGCATCTCACAGGACCAACAAGATCCAATGGGAGTTATTGATGAAGTCCATCTTTGAGTTTAATATCTCAGAAAAGCATGCACACACAGAATTCTGTTTCCATGAAAAAGTACTGAAAAACTGATGTAGCTTACATAATTTTTTTTACTTACTGTTACACTACTGTTAACTCACCTTTACATTACATACCTAAACCTTACAACATTTCCTAAATTCAAAACCTTTTTTTCCTGTTAAAGGCTACTAAGTTTTTGGCCCCATCAGGAAGACAAGCCTCCCTTGATGTGTGATCTGATTTAGCTCTTCACAACATGAGCAATTCCCACCCACAAACACATAGCCACCTCATACACAGAAGGCTCTTAGTTTACAGTAGCTTCCAGCTCCACAGCACACTGGCCTGTTTTAATGGAAAAACACAAGACAACAGATAAGAGATAGTCCGCTGAATTTTTACCAAGGACGAGATTGTAAATTGTTTTATATTCAGAGGAAATGGTGGTGATACTGCCTACAAGACTCTGTGTGTGTTTATGTAATCTATAATACCTTTGATAGTATCCACACAAGACCTTGGAGGACAACAGCGCTCACACTGTAAACGGTTGTAAGGTGTCCTTGCTGCAGTGATGTTGGGCATTATCAATGCCAAACCAGCAAATGTTCCTGTCTGTCTCTCCACTCAAAGAGCAAATCTGTCAGCTCGTGATGGCTGACCAAGCCAAGTGAAAACTGACAAAAAGAAAAAGAGCAGAACTATTTTTGATGCAGCATTCTCTGGCATTGGGTTTCCCTTATCTGTAGGATGTTTGTGTTCATGGATCGCTGAAGCAGAATTCACAATTACACTGAGACTCAAAGAGCAAATGACAGAGTCTTGTATTGGTGTGTTTGTAAATTGTAAAGCATCCCTTTACAAAATAGCATCCGTCTTGATAAAGATACATAGTTGATATTTCAAACAAAACAAAGCATTCAAGTAATTCCAATTGCTGGACCTTCCCAGAGGAGAAGTGACAATGCCACTTATTAATGTGTGAACAGAATGCCTCCACACATACAGGAAAGAGATATATTGTTTAGGATCTAGCTCTGGTTGAATACCAAACATTATATGAATGGAATACCATTATTCCATAACGTGAAGCAAGATTACAACTGTAAGAAAAAAAAGAAAAAACATGTTGCTTTAGTTCTGCATTGAGACTGGCAGGTGGAGAGAAATATCACCGAAGGACATCTGATCTGTTTGGTCAAAGTGACAACAGCACATTAAGTGGTGACTATATTGAGTTTCATGTACTGTATCTAGTTATGGTAGACTACTTCATCACATGCTAATGTAATTGTAGAATTTCTTCCCAGGAATAAACACAGTGCTTTAACAGTTTTTTTCTTTTGTTTTTTCACCCTTTGTTTGTTTGCAGAATTAATCTAATTTCATTTCCCATTTTGCTCTCCCTATCCTTATTTTCTCCTTTTTAACTTAACAGGAGAAATCATTCCTGTGCACAAAGGCCACATCTGTTTCACATTTTAATGTACAAAACCAGATAGCAAATGTCCCTGAATACAAGTATTTGCTTAGATATCTTGCACTGTATTGATCTTACTTTAGCAACAAATAATCTGCTGCCTTTGAGAGGATAGATTTCAGCTTGTGTAAAAATGCACATTTGTCACAACAACTACTTTCTTTGTACATAAAGCAGCAGATTTACTTGGTTTTGAATGGTGACACATAACTGCATGATTTCAAGCTTTTACAGTGCTGAAAATGACATTATTTGCTTCATATGAAGCCGATCATGTAACACTAAAAGGCATGGGTGGTCTTGTTCCAGTCCAGTAGCCAGAATATAGGCTCCTGGCACTGTAGTGGGTGAAATCTGAATGCTGTTGAAGTGAACTACAAGAAAAAAGTTAAATATCCCCATGGTGAGACAGAGAAACATGCCAGCTTAGGTGGCATGAGCTGAGTGTCAGCCCATTGACCAGTGAGAAGAATAGTAGCGGGATTAAAAAGCTCTCCATTACCTGACCTGGCTCTTTGAGCAATTGGGGTGGTGAGGGGAACTCAGTGAAATCTTCCAGTGGAGCTGAAGAAATAGCCCCTGTCAAAGCTTTAGATATAGGCTCAGCTTGTTCCTAGCGGAAAGCGAAGGGAATGATGAATGTTTTAGAACTCAGTGCTCCAGGAACTGGGATTTTACAGGCGATCAGCACTGGGTTGAATTGGACCAGACAGTCGCCAGGGAGACACCAATCTCAGGAGGAGGAAATCTAGGCTGCACACATAACAAGAGATGCAAGGCTCTGCTTGCACAACAGTTGCCCGGCCAATCTCAAGTGGTTTCTCAGTGCTTAGAATCGAGGCAGTCATTAATTATGGCTTTTTTTCCCTCCTCTCTTGGAAGAAGAACTAAGAAAAATGTGCTCATATAAAATGTAATAGAGGAGAACACCGAAGGTAACTTTTTCTGAATTAGGCACTTTTGCTCTGAGTTTTAAGGCACAATCTGCTTATGCAAGACCTGGTGATATAAACTTCTCAGAAAAATAAGATGCAATTTACAGCACAGCCAGAAGGGAAATTTTATTCAGGTATTCAGATGAAGTCTGAGTCATTTCCTGTTTCATTCTTACTGCCAAACTAGAGCAAGTTATTTTTGAAGTAAGTGTTTTCTTCATATAATAGTTGAGCCTTTATATAGAAAATTACATAACACTAAATACACCATTTTTGTACATATAAAGCAAATTGGTGCTCTTGTTTGACTGTGATGGTAATCTGATAAATTGATGTCTCATTCAGAGCTAACCATCCTTATCTGTAACCTATGAAAATGTATGAGACATATACCTGACTCATGGATAAATGCTGGAGTGATTTTTGCTCTGAGAAAGCTGTGATGAAATAAGAAGAAAAAAATTCTGAATGACCTTGAACAAGTCCTTGGAGTTGAATGTGTTTTCTCTCCCCTGATGAATTTTCTCCACTGCACATCCTTCTTAAATTTTGCAGCAGCTCCAAGATTATGGTTGAAACATGTCCACTGTGAGCATGCATTATGTGTACCAGTTATTATTTCACAATGATTTCAAACATGTGGCTTTACTTAAACACCTTTCTTCTTGTCTGGAGACAGAATGTTCTCTTTGTTCCCACTATCCTTCATCTAAGTAATTTCTCTCTTGTTTTAGTTGTGTCATCACATTTTGCCTCTCTGCCTACCTGTCCTCCACTTTCCTTCTCATCTTCTTATTTCCCTTAATTCTTCGCATGCAGGAAACATGTCCCCTTAGCTCTAAAAAAAAATCATACACATTCACGAAAACTGACTCAATCCTCTAGCTCTGTTGTTCCTGTTCTCAAGTGATGAAATATTTAAAACATCTCTGTTTTTATTTAATTGCACGTCAGTTTTCTATCTGCTTATATTCACACTGGTCTGTTGGGTTAAGATCCAAGGTTGCAGTCTATCTGTGGTCAGGGATGTTTTACCAAACCCAGTAGACGCTGGAGAGAGAGGAGCATGGGAATGTTGAGTGTTGGGATGTCAGTTGCAGCAACACCATAAGTAATTCATAGGTTATATTCAAACCATAAGGGGTTCAGTTGCCCTTCAGATGCCCTGTTCTTTGAAATTTCATCTCACCAGCATTCTTCACATACTATAGTAACATCACAGTAGGGCATTTTACATATGGTGCATTGATTAGGTGATGGGGGTGCCTGGAGGGATGAAGTTTGTCTGTTATAATGTGTGCAGACTCAGTTGGGGGCTGTGTAATGTCATACTCTTTATTTGTTTGTGTAAATGTGTCTCCAAGGAAAATGACACAGCCCAGCTGTGCTGCATGTGATACCCATGGGTGATTTATTGATCAGTGATATGGCAAAGTCTGCCTCAGAAGTGACTGTCTAGACATTGCAAAGTGTTAAGGAATACAAAGACAGACAGAATGAAAGACTTAGAAAAATGCAGTTTGATTAAAGGTGTATCGACTGTGCAACAGAGCAATGTAGCAAAAATGTGAAGCTAATGGGAGGGGAGGTCCAGACACTCCAAATGTACTGTGAACCTAACATCCCACACAAGACTGACAGGCTGACACATGACTACATAACAATTCATTGTCTTCTCAGCTCCTCACCTCCTATGATGGGTGGATTCTTGGAAGTTGTCTATTCTCCAAGTTATCTGTTTGTGTCCAAAACATAAAAGTTTGAATCAGTAAGTTTTCTATACCTGCTGGCTGATTTGAAATGAGATGACAACCAACAATGACAGCTCCTGTTCTTTGACTCACTCTACAGGGAGAGCTTTGTTGAACTGACTGGTTGAAGTTCACTTGTGGTTTATAGTGACAGATGCTTCATCCAATTCTTCTCTTAGTATCTTTTGAAAATTCATACCCTTTCTCCCTAGTAATATCTTCAGAGGAGTGAGTGTGAGAATGCAGCAGCCAGTCCTCTGGAGCATTTACAGTGAGAGAGTGTGCTTGCGTATGAGTATTGCTGTTTTGTATTTGTTTGTTGCTATGCTGCCGTCTACTCACTGAATTGTGGAATCAAAATCGATATCATCACAAAAATACCCATCAAGAAGCCTCCACAGTCTTGTAAACAAAACAAAGTCACGGCATAACTGTCGCTTGGTCAAGAGCTCCTCATGTCACTTTTTAATTAAATTAATTAAATGAAATATACTTTACTTTATTAATCCCTCTTAGAGGGAAATTATTGTTGTAGCAGGGTATTATGGTATTATTCTTTTCTTCTTTTTTTTTTTAAATAATAATAATGATACAAAAAAATAAATAATTAGAAGATGAAGATAGGGATAAGGCCTTGTTCCGGAGGGTGATGGCTGCTGGCAGGAATGATCTCCGGTACCTTTCCGTCTTACAACGGACTTGACGAA
>JBBBVU010000009.1:12918148-12936717 GCA_037177055.1 Atherinosoma microstoma | reverse complement strand
ACAAGTGGAACAAACTCCCAGTAGAGATTAAACTTTCACCAAATGTAGAAACTTTTAAATCCAGGTTAAAAATATTTCTGTTCTCATGCATCTATGCATTAAACCTGCACGGTAACTTTTAACTTCATTTGCTGTCAATCTGTTCAATGATTGTTTTTGTGTTTAAAGGATTTTATTGCAATTGCAGCTGCTTTTTTTAATTCTACTTTTTTTTCTTTCTTATCTGTAATGCTTTTTAATGTTTTATGTAAAGCACTTTGAATTGTCCTGAACCTGAAAATGTGCTATACAAATAAACTTGCCTTGCCTTGCCTTACAGTGACCGTGCAGTACTATGTGGGTGGTGCATGGTCTTCATCGTCTTAATTAATAATTAATCAGCCACACCTGCCACCTGCCTACATAGACAATAATTTTACATCAGCTTGATAATATTGCATGGAGTTGGTTATGTGTGGATTTCTAAGGCTTTAAGAAACTTTAATAGATGTTTGTGACCATGCATGACAACCAAACTGCAACCTTAAATGCAACCTTAAATGCTTCCAAATGGAAGCATTTATGATTGCTTCCAAAGGTGAGTCATTCCTCAAACAACAGAAAAAGACATGCTAACAACCTCATTAACAGTTAACAGCCAAAGTTTTTATGTCAATAAATGAGGTAGTCTGGCCCTTTGTAATGCCACAGGGGGTATTTTTCAAAACAGTTTGACCTATGTTGGAAATTTAAAGTTGTGCATTAATATGGTTAAGTAACGTGTTTTGGATGTAATGTCCTCAGCCTTGCTCAGATCCCTCCCTTACATGCCACTTCTATGGCAACAGCTAATTACTCAGGTCGAAGCTTTAAAATCAAAGTCTAGAAACCAATAGATGATGTCCATATTTAATCAACTTTTTAAGTGCATAACCAGATACAGACACAAGCAACTGTTGTCACTTTGGCTTGGAAGGTATTAAGCCTCATAAAGCTTTTAACATCTTTATCCACTACTAATAATCCTTCATTGTATTGCCGAAGTAAAGTATAGTGTTACTAAATACTGTATGTTGCTGTAAATATTACTGCCTTTATAGACATTTTGTGACTATGAAGTCACTCTAAAAAAGTTTCCCAATATTTGCCTTCTTTGCATTTTGGCTACACCGAGAAAGTAAACAATCACTCTCATACCATATTTGATTTTTTTCATCTTTCCATTGCTCTCAGTAATGGTGCCAGCTGTCACTGGCTCATCTGCAGGGGAAGCAGAGACATCAGGGATCTTCAGGGCATGCTAGGTGTGATTATCTCATACATCCTCCCTGTGAAACATAACAGAAAATGTAATAAGTGTGAAACAGAACGTTCTCTCATATTTGAGTCTCGAGTGTATTAGCTGGTGGAAAAATGCATAATTGCTCAGAACACAAAGGTATTGTTTGTTGTTGGGGTGGCATTGACAATCAGCTCAAGCTGGAATATTTCAAGTCCACTAGAGCACTATTTCACAAAATCCTGTAAAAATAAACAAGAAAGTAAAAAATAACTTCAGTTGTCTTAACACCAGTGAACTCAGCTGTGTGAGCAAGTAAACATAGTGAGAATGATGTTCATCAGGAGTTGGGCAAAGCCTCCTTTACAGAGTTGCACAGATGCACTCTATCCACTGCATCCAAATGAGCTCTCGCCATGGAAGCAGCTTTTGAATATTTTTCTTCATGACACTGTGGTTTCTCTTTTATTACTTAAGGATCACAAACACCCACAGAGTTTTTGTCTTTTTGGAAGAGATTGTACCCATCATATACATTGATCTATTTATTGCACTTGAGTACTTCTTTCCTTAACATGCAGTGATAGATTTACTGACTTCAGACCATATTCTTTCATTGCTATCAGGTAGAAGTCTGTTGTCAATGAATAAGGCCATGTGTCTAAGTATTCTCTGAATAAATTTTGATATATGTATTTGATGGCCACTTCTTGCATGAAGCCTTTCCTGTGTCAGGCTCATACAACACCACCCTGTCTCAAGATCTGTTTACCTCACAAAAGATCATTTAGATATTACTTTTTAATGAATTGTTTTTCTGTCCCAGTGGCTAGCACAAGCACCTTTTTGGGAAGAAGGGATTGTGAACTGATGATGATGAACAATCTATTAGAGGTCAGTGAGCAGGAAATGAGGTAATAATAACTTGATTCAAATGCAGCTCTATAGTTAATGGACTGCCCAGGCTTTATAATGTTTTTTATCCACATCATTATATTAATCAGTTATGTGTATATTGAGAAGGGTAAAAGTCTAAACATCAATGTCAAACCATGAAATGTGGACAAACCCTGTCAATATATAACTACAAGACAAGTTTAACATGAGATTTAGAAATTATAGATAAAATAGAAAAAGGCAATACACATAGAGTCCTTCTAAACTAGTTTGGAATAATGAGACAGACACTATAATGAAATCAACTGTAAGGAAGATAAAAATTTCATTTACACTGTGATAAGCTGCAGGTCTTTGGAGTCAATTATGATCAGCCTTCAGAATGTATTATACATCCTCATTAGAAAATTATGTTGTTGCATAATGGTTGGACACATGGGCGTTCATGTGTGAATGGATGAGTGGTAAGTCTCTGAGATTGTTTCTTTTCAAAGAGGCTTGTATTAGTATAGACAAACAATCCAAATTTGAAGATATCCTTGTGTTCATTTTTTGTTGCATCACAAACATGCCTGTTTTTCGACAAAAGGTGTTAGGAGCTCCTCTCTTCCCGACCTGCTTCATGCTATCATATTCTCCTGATTTTTCACCTTCATGCCATCAAAAAGAGCAGTTTTGGGATTATCATACAACAATACAGGCTGCTGAGTGGTTTCATGACGTTTTTATGTTTCCTACATCTCATGATTAATGTGACATTAAGACACACTTCAGCCTCACTTTGTTTAACATAAAGCGGGGATGAAGGGATTGGATAATATGCATTACCAAGCACTTAATTATTATTTGTCCCTGTCTTCCCATTTTAATTTCATGTATAGAAGTTCGACAAGAAAAGTGATTAAATTTGACATTGCACATGTGCAAAAGGTTATGAGAAAATCCACTCCGATTTTGCAAAAGTAGAAGAAAAAAAATCCAATAAAGCTTAGCCGTTGCCCAGAAGAGAGCATGTTAAACTGAGGCTGGTTTTTCATTTAGGCTTTACCTCTTTCTCTCCCTCCCTTTTCCTGCTCCCTTATTACCCTGTAGTTCCGAAAGGAAGGGAAATGACTTGGGTTGAACCACCACTGTGGTGAGGACACACTGACTGGGACCTATATGTTGTCTCTGTGTTTGGGCAGATCTGGAACAGAAACATTTAAAATAGAGCGTTCCTCACATGCAACTGCAGCATCACAGCACAATTTGCTTGTCCCACCCCAGCAGCATTCTCACAAAGATACTGCAGAGTGTGGGTATGAAGGTATGCATCTCAGTGTGTAGTCTGTTGTCTGCACGTGGCTGTGGATGCTTGCAAATGTCCTGTCCCTTGCGGGTGATGTGAGTACTGTTTCCAGATGGCTGCCAGTGAAACTCAGTCTTAATTGTGGCCCACACCTGTCCTCTCAGGGGTAATGATGGCGGCCCGCTTTACTCTCCCACCATTTGATATGTCCTTCTGCTACCCCACACATCTCTGTCCTCTTTCACTCTCCATGTTTCCCTCTTTCCTTAGTGGTCCAGGTAAGGGTTTCTATTTTTTCTTTTTGATGAGCTCACATCACATCCACAATATTATCCTGGTATTTAAGCAAAAATATGATTTAGTTAATTCCAAAATGAAACTGCCTTTGTCTTTTCATACCATCTTAATTGAGTGAGTAAAAATGTAACAGAGCATTTATTTTTCACAGATACTGCTGTTGAAAATACCACACCTTAAAAGAAGTGTTTTCACAAACAGATGGTGTGAAATGAGCTAAGAGGCTCCATTGGTGCCCAGCAACAATGGCAACCAGCAACTTTCTGGAATCCAATGTTTAATTATACACAAAGATGAATATTAGACTTCTACAGAGACCATCCAGTGATATCGATTTGAAAAAAACAAACAAAAAAAACAAAAAACTGATGGCCACAAGATACTGAGCTGTGGCCACAAGATAATTAACTATCTCGTTCCCACCCCACTCATTAATAACTTACAAATTAGTAATGTGTGACCACTGGCCACGAGTTAATTTTTTTTCTGTGGATATTACCAGATGGGCTCCGTAGACTGCAAAAAGATAGTTAACAAATGTAAACATAGTTAATTTCATAAATACATTTAAATTTCTCTCAGGCTTAGGCCCCCTATTCTCTGCACTTTGAATGCATGAGTTATTGTCTTGATTCACAGAGAAGGGAAACTACTAAAGTGTTGTCTTGGCTTTAGATTATGCCTTCTGAATCATTGGTAGGTTTCTCATTGCAACTGAATGCCACTTTATTTCACAAAAGGTGGACTAAATGTTGATTTTTTTTTTGATGCTTTTTGGACTGCGCATATCAACTGCGTGACACATTCAATGGGGGCTGGTTCACAACACTGTGCCAAGAAAGTCCTCTTTCATGACAGCAACTTTGCCTAATAGCAGTATGAGATCTGCCAATCCATTTTAATGATTTTCTCATTTTCATAAAGGGTGAGAAAAAGAAAACATAAACAAAGATATAATTTTATGTAGGGAAAGATAGAGAGTTGAGTAGAAATAGAAAAAAAAGTTAAATGTAATTGAAAAGTAATTATATAGTTGATTTTATGATGGTCTGTTTGAAAGGAAAATAAATAATCAGAACAAGTAAAGTGTCTTTTTTAAAAATCCAATAGCTTTTTTTTAAAGGTCTCATCAATTATACATTATTATAGTTGTTTTTAGAGAAACTCGTGATGATAGAACAGTCAAAATCTCACCTTGGATGTCTGTTTTTTTTATTTGCCTGCCCCAATACACAGTAAATTGTTATATGCTGTCACCACTACATTTATATAAATCACTCGTGTTTTTTGTGTAAATCACGCAAGGCAGCCAGTATATTCAAAAACATATTAAATTATTTCAGCTTAAAGTCAATTTAATCGGTAGTTTTGTGTGACCACGTGCATTTTTCACGGTCATTTCTTCCCCATTTAAATTAAATAATGATATTTCCATTAGAAGCAGTGGGAATATTTTTTTTTTTATCCCCACATGCAACCATATCACCTACCTACGGAAGAGAGCAGAGAACCAATTACCCTTGGAGGATCCAAACGTATGTTAAACCAATTCTGACATGTCTTTGAGCCATGCTGTGCATCAAGGTGGTTAATACCATGACAATAATGACCGATTGCTCTCTAAATGGGAACTAAATGTGCTGGAGATCTTGGCTGTTCTGCTGAGGAGAAAAAGTGCTGGTTTGTGGCTAATAAGGACTGCAACTCTTGGGATCAGGGGACTTGCTTTGAAACTTTTGGTGTAGAGTGGTCCTCTGGGGTGCTGCATGTATTACTGAGTGCTTGTGTGACCTTTATGTTTGCTATAAAAGCCAACTAACCAGCACTGTGAATAAAATAAATTGCAGGCTTGTCAATATGTCCCAAAACGACTCTTCTGTGTGGCTACAGCATCGCCTGCAGGTCATAAAACAGAAAAAAATGTAAAGAAAAGTATTTTTGGTACTTTTAAAAAGGCTTTGAAATGGCTCTTTAGAGATATCTGCACCGTTCTAACTTAGACTGTATTTGGCCTAAACAATGCATCTGGCCTTTACCTCATTGGACAAGTGATGTTTAACAGTGTTAATAAGTCAAGAGTGAAATGCCATCTGTAAAGTAGCCATTAGTAAGACAGTCGGCCCCAGTCCAGCGGGCATGCACCAGCTACAGTTTAAATGTCATCTGTTGGCTGTTAACAGCCAGGACAGGCTGAATAAAACTTTTGCCAGTCCAATAAATGGGTGGTATAATATGACTTCTGACAATGCAATCAATAGACCCTGTCTGTGGAGGGAATACTGTCATCCTCTCAGGGCCTGGGTGGGAAAGACGACTGTAACCAAAACCTAATGCAAGGCAGGGTGGATTACAACAGGCAGCTTGGAAAGGTGGCATAACAGAGCCTGAGACCACTCTGAGTCACAGCTTACTGAAGCAGCATGGCTCAACCTGCCTAGCCTCTAGCCTCTTTTTCATAGAAGACACCCAGAATGCTGACACAGGTATGCAGCAGAGACTTCTGGGCATAATCTTCCCTCTTTCCTGTAGTGTTTTAGCACTATCTCTTCTGGTTTCATCTTCTAACCTGCACTCATCCAGGAACAAATACAAATGTGCCATCGCACAAGTATATGCACGCTCATGCTCATACTGCAGTTCTTGCTATTTCAACATTGCATGTATCCTTTGCTTCACCAATGCCCCAATTCAAAGTTGTCATTCCAGCTGGGACCCATCCATCCCAACTATCCCACCATCCATCTCATGCTCTGACAAAAGCCAGGAGGGATGAGCTATCTGTCAGCAGGGGACTTGGTACAGTACAGGGAGTCGCAACCCCTTCAATGCCCTCTCAAATTCCCTTCACTCTCTTGTTCCAGAGAGGCCCTCTAAAGTTTTTGTCAGAGTTCCATAGTTAAAGCATATCTGGACTCAAAAAGCCGTCAGTGAGGAGGACCGTGTCTCTTCCTTTAAACTCACAAAGACAAAAACACAGAGAGACAGACACAGAGACAGTTCATCTTGATAGATAGTTCCTGAGAGACAGAGAAAGCATAGGGACTCTCTGACAGCATAGATATATCCACACACTGAAGATCGAAGGTAGGGGTGACAGGGAATAAGGCAATGTGAGGTGCAGCAAGAAGCAAGACGGCAGATGAGATGGAGGATGAGAGACAGGATGGAGATAGATGGAGACAAGGCTGGTAAACACACACAGACAGATGAACATATGATGATAAATGATGGACAGTAATATACAAGACAGAGTGGCTGCCCTGTCCTAAACTGTCTCTGTCCTGTCTGAGAGGGTTAATGTAAGCTGCACACCAGTAATTTAATAATATGTCAGCCATGGAGTTAAAATGGATAAACATATAAAAGATTCATCAACCTGTCATAGAAAAAGGCTATAGTGTGTGTGTGTGTGTGTGTGTGTGTGTGTGCATGAGTAAATGTGTGAGAGCAACCTTGCTTGGTGACCCGCTATGTGTGTCCTGCAGTGTCAAACATTTTAGAGATTACAATGTAGATATGTCTGTGTTTGCATTATGAAAAAAATCCCCTCTCTGAGATCACACATCTGAGATTGACACATGAGCTAAATAAAGTCAGCTTTGAGGGTGCTGATAAATAGCAAAATGCAACATTACATTGACTAAAGCTAAAGCTGTCAATGGTGAGGCATGGGGCTGCTGCACAGCCTGTCAAAAACAATTCACAGCAACAAAGGGAAATCTCAATCAAGACAGTCTTTCTTTACAGGAAACACAACCACTTTCATGGTTTGTCATCAACCCCACAGAACGGCAAGTCATTAATAAAGATTAAAATGGGAACACACTCAAGTAGTGTACAAACTCACACACATGCGTTTACACACACAAAGGAAGCATATCCTACATGAAACTAGCATTCAGCCTGGCTCCTTTGAAAGATCCAGTGTTCCTACAGTTCAATTAGTCCGGCTAAATCCATCTCTTTTGCAATCCCAGAAGGCCTGTCAATCTCACAGTCAGGACCTGTCAGTGCCCTGCTTTCAGCCTGACAGCCCAGTGAACATACACACATCCAGCATGAGTTTCACACACACACACACACACACACACGCACGCACGCACACACACACACACAGTATATCTGCAGCAAGGCTCTCTAGTCACTCCTTTCTCTCATACAATCCCAAAAAAATCAATGGAAACAAACTTTGCACATTTCTGGAAGATCACCCTGTTTAAGAAAGCTTGTTATTGTATTGGCTGATGTGGTGTGAGGGATGAATGGGCATTGATAAATGAGGGCATGGACTTTAGTAAATTAACAGGCAGATGAACTGGGATCGAGGATACGCTGGGGGGAGTGTTACCAAGTGTTGAAGGCGTGACTCAATGAGCCTTCGTGGCGTTTTTGTTCCCCATGTGGATTTTCTAATTAGAGGAAGAAAAGAAGAGAAAGCAGAAAAAGCAATGTTTGAAGAAAGGTTGTTAAATGTGATCTGAAAAGACAGGGTTCAGAAACGCTGAAAGAGTGAAGAACAAATTTGTTGTATTTGCTGTGTAATTATAAATGTATGTACAGATCCTACAGTAGTTGTGCATTTAAGTAAACTGCTTAGGAAGTAATAAGAAATTCAATTCCTTAAGTTAAGTCACGTTTAATTTAAGGAAATTAAAATTAGCTTCTGCTGATTTAACTCAGATATTAGATTCAATCCTTAAGATTTTTGTATTAGTCTTTGCCTCACACACTCTGGTATTCAAAAGTTTGGGTTGACTTCCTCATAATGTATGCCCCTGTGACTAGTCCGATCATGGAAGATGAATAGATCTGCTGTATTAATGTCCTGTGCACACTGTGCAGACCTGAACAAACACAGACCTCATCCAGAGTCAGATCTAAAACAATCAACTTTGAAAACCCGGCATGTAAAATGGCTGCAGTGAGCAGATTAATGTTAAGGTAAGAAAAAAAGGTGCAAAATATCCTGAGAAGAACATCTCTCCAACTGTTGAGCACAGATATGATTTGGTGGAGGGGAGAATTTATTCAATTAAGATAAATTCTGGGGTGAAAAATTATACTGTTGGCCTAGCAGAAAAAGCAGAAGCTGATGGATGAGGAAGGGTTCAACAAGAAGAAAATGATACTAAACATACCTCAAAATCCAATTTAGACTTCTTCAAGCTGAAGATTTATCAAAACTCTGGAGATAGACCTGAGATGTGAACCTACTGCAAATGGCCCAAGAATCTCAGAGGAATGGAAACTCTTTGAAGAAACAAGGGATGAACATCCACCAAAGACAAACTGAAAGAATCTTAATGGCTACAAAAAACATTTACAACCTTTGACACTCACAAAAGAGAACATTTCTCAGTACTGATCATTGATTCTTTTGGAGCCCAGCAAGTGTCAGTGGTGAAAAAAAAAAGATTCTACTGTTCTTTGTTGTTGTTTTTCTTGGAATAGTAAATAAATGTGGCATCATTAGCATGTTGTGACTGATTCAAATCATCATCATAAGATTAGATGTATAACAAGTAGAGCTCATTGCACCCTTCATTCTTTAAATCATCACCTCTCTTTGAGAGCAAGTCATGATTAAAAATGTTGGAGGCTCTAAAGTGAGTTTCCTGTCCAGTTTTCCTCGTGTCACCCTCTTTCAGCAGCAGCAAAGAATCAAAAGCAAAAGTAACTCTGGGTAAAGTTCAGAGGACACATGTGAGGTATAATAAACTGGAAGGTGGCTTTAAGTGTTATTGCCCCATTAATCAAAGTGACAGTTCTTGTGGCTATCACACATGCATGAACTGTCTCTGGTGACATAAATAGCTAGGTCAGACTCAGAGTAAGCCACACATATCAGTAGATGACAAAAAAAGTGCCTGACCCCTTGTCTCTCATCTATTTTAGGAAGCGCCAGCTTGGCCTGTGAGCTGTAATTTAGCCAGAGAATTTCATCTGTAATTTCATGCTGGTTTGGCTATACTTTCAGCACAATGGAGACAGCATGTAAAAAACATTAATAGACAGACTCATGTGTCATTATGGATTCGGATGGAAATGTTACCGTAGTTAGAAGCTATTCAGGGGGATTGTGTTTAACAATGCTGCACAGGCCCTCTGCTGTTTTTCCAGAAAAAGGAGGTGCCAAAAAATCAATCAAGGGAAGCATGACAACAAATAAATATTTACGCTGAACAACAATCTCCCTGAATAAATAACACTTAAAACTCCAGAAGAGAAACACAGACATTATCTATCTCTAAATTACCTTTCAAACCCTGCAGACAACAAAATTGTTATGTGTGCACCAGCTATTGTCATCTTTTTAGTTGATGTGATTCATATTTTTGATACTTCTGCTGCTATGATGAAAATGAACCAAATCACAGAGAGCAAACTGTGCAAATACATTTATATTTATGTTCATGAACAAATAAGCAACTGAAGTTGGCTTTAATATTTGTCAGTTTGGTCATTTTGTTGGTTCAGTTCAGGCCTTAGTACCTCCACAGAAGCGCAGAGGTTATGTTTCCGTGGGCGTACATCTGTCCGTATGTCTCTCTGTTTCTTGATAGTATGTTTGCAACATAGCTCAAAAATTAAAAGACGTATTTTGATGAAATTTTCAGGAAATTTCCGACATGGTATAAGATTTTGGGGATGAGCCGGGTCACCGTCTAGATCCAGGAAACTCTTTTTAACACTAGAACCGCCAACAGTCCAATACCCCCTAGAGCCACCAGAGGGGGTCATTTTGACACCCTGCCGATAAAACATTAAAAAAATGAAGGTGGTGTTTACAGAGGCTGTTCTAATCATTCATAAATAGACAAATCTTCAATAAATCGATAGTTAATTGATTAGCATGTGGGATTACTTTGGGCTTGTATTGTAATAGAAAAATGTCAAATACTCCCTAGCTTGCAACATTCACTTATCAGCTAACATGTAATTAAATTAAATCATTTTGTAAATGTATTAATATTTTTCTATTAATCATTTGAGGGGGATCAATTAGAAAAAAGCATCATATAATGCTAAAGTAACAAAACAGAGCACTGGATGTCAGCTGATATCGATTAACTCTCACAAATGAAGAGATCAATAATGAACGCACGGTGGGTCATTCTGGTATCCATGCAGCTCCGCTAGAGGACACATGCATTCAGTACAGCCATGTCCAAACACTATATAAAACACTGTAACAGGCCATGTTCTAGTTGCAGGTATGTTATAATCCAACATTCTTTGACCCAGATCATGCTGGTATTCAGGATCTGGTGATCCAGAAGGTTCAAAATATAGGGGGTACTGAGTGGGCTGTTGGGGTTTTTCTCAGGTAAATCACCCTATGGCTTGGCAGAGGTCTCTGCTCTCTGAGTGCCTCTAGTTAATTCTGCAATCCTTCATTTGCTACCAACTGTTACATGGTCATTGTGCTGAAGTGCAGTTTAAAGGACTTTTCTGTCTGCTTTGGGGGCTGCCTGTTGCCCCGTTGGAGCATTTTGTTATTTTAACTTTATAGGCCACCACTGAACAAACAAAAAGATCAAAAATCGATCAGCCACAATTACAGTCCACCCTGCCCCTTTTGTAATACAAAAAAAACTTATGCGGTGCACTGCTCTCTAATAAAAAAAAGGTTGATTACAAGAAAGCCCACAATCACAGACTTTTATTTACTCAATTAAACAAACCACAATACAATACAAAAGAGGCTTTTAAGAACTATTTTTGTAAGACTAATATAACTGTCCTCACAGAGTTTGAATTCATTAGAAAATAGCTTGCTGTCAATATTAAGGATGGAATGTTCACAATTAACCATTCACTCCCATTTGTAATATAAAACAGTGTAATAATAATGCAAATAAAAGGCCTACTAATTATTTCCATAACAGCGGTGTTCCCATAAACTGAGTAAAATTTGGCAAAAAAACGAGAGGAACCCTCTGAGCAGGGTCTTAATGTAATTACCTCTAACTCAATGAAGGGAAAATCACTGCAGTCAATTAAATTATAATAAGCTGTCCACTGGATTTAGGAAGTATAAAAGCTGTTTTTTGGGGGGGTTCTTTGTAAAAACAAACTAATAAATAGAGGTATAAAACACTTTCCCACAGCAGTTGTAAAATATGTCGTAGGAAGCCTCTCCAGGAAAGAAAAAGGATGGGATCAATTTGAGTATATTTTGGTGTAGCTGCAAGTGATAAACAGTGCACACAAAACAAACTGAATGTACAACGGTTAAAAGATAGACAAGCTAAAAGATCATGCTTCTTTTTTCAGAGTCAACGCTGCCACAGAGACAGTAACCAATCCTGGGATTTTATACCACATTCTTTGGATAAGATGAGATTTCATATGTGCAAAGGTCACTATTTGGTACTTAACAGAAGATTTAATCTTCAGGAAGCTTGAATGTGTCAAGAAAATGTCATAGCAAGCTGAACTTCCGAGGAGATTATGATGTTTCTTTAGCACATGTTGTCAAGAGAGTAAAGTTACGAAGTAATTGGTTAAGAATTGGGATGCAAAATGTATTTTTGTTTTGGAAGTTTTGCAGCCACTGTTCTGAGGTGTGTAAACTATGTGGTCAAGTCAATGTTACCAAAAGTTTGACGCCGGCAAGTATACCAATAAGTGTGTTCCAGCTTCCACTACAACTAAATTTCTTTGGAGGTGTTAAGGTGTTTTATGAATTTTCTCATATGCTCCACATAGCTTGCTTACAGTCCACATCAAAGGGAGCTTTTGTCTTTTCCAGGTACTAAGCTGCTGCTGAGCCCTCTGAAATGCTTGTTTGGAGTTCAGGCTTTTCATTCTTACTTAACATCATCACCATGAAAGACATTTGCATAATGCCTGCCTAGTGGCTTGTTTGGTACACCTCAGACAAAGAATAAGCAGCTGTTTGTACTCAGCCATTTGCAACCAATCAAAACATACTGGGTTTTCTGGAAACCAGGTCTTAAAGGACCAGAAGCTGAAATGAAGCATTTCAGAAAGGGCAATCACTATGCATTCTGAAAACAATAATGTGTTGTTTTTTTTAGCATTAAAACATATATAAACGTATTTCATTACAGCTGCAAGATAAGGATATGCACCTGTAAATGGGTACAACGAAGGCTCTTTAAAAAGCACAAACGTACAAGCAAATGTCCTAAATAAAATAATTTTTACCATAACTAGTTGTATCTTGCTAATTCTTATGATTGCTGTGGGCTTATTTGTATTTGTTGACAGTGCAATCAATCATACAGCTGCAGAACAATTATTAGTGGGTGAAATTCATAATGTGGGACAAGTCTATTATTATTATTCTTTTTCCCATAACTTAAACTTTTATGCATCTTTATTCAATCAGGATATCCATTCTTGAACAGAAATGCTTAGAAATAGGCAAAAGTTTTAGTTTCAGGAAGACAGAGAGAAGCAATATCTGGTTCTCCTTTTTCAGAATTCTAACGGCGGTTTACAGCACTATACGGTATGAGCACGGAAATTGTAATGGAGGCTGCCAGCCTGCCATTCTAGTTTTTCAAGGTGACGTGAAAGCCTGCATTACCAGCTCTCACTCTCCTAACCTCGGCTCAAGTATAATTGGGTCAGCCAGACCTGTCGATCCAGTCTGCATTGATGCCATCCAGCTTCAGTTTTACCCCCTTTCCTCTTCTCATGCACATTCCTTCCCATTATCTCCGCAAGTTATCTCAACCTTGTATTATGCTCCAGGTATCCCCGAACAGAGAGCAATTTCAGCACGCAGCACTGTGCTGCATTGTGCCACACCATTTACGAATACTTGCATTAATGCAAACTGCATTAGGAATAGATAAATGGAAATAGAGGTGGGCGTGCAACTTTCATTTCATGAATACCTGCCAGTTAAACTATCCTTTCACTGTGTCAGGTTGAATAAAAAAGATGTACAATAACAACTTCTAGGAGGTGGAGTAATTAGGAAATCAGAATGAGCCTTTTATAGATTGTAGATTGATGCACACTGAATAGAATAACCTCTGCATGAGTGTGTGATATGTGCTTCTGTAGATTCAGGCCATAACACAGAAAGTAACTGTGATGAAGCTACATTAGACTGAGATGAAGCAATTGCAACTTTCAGTTTGATAATCCTCATTAGAAAATATCCAAGGTTGTGAATCCAGATGTGTCTTAAAGGCAAATCAGAGTTGTGCAGTTTTGTGTCTCATAACCTGCAAAGTTCTAAAACCTCACGCTACTGAAAAACTAATCAGTCAAAATATCTTTCTTTGCCTTTGGAGCACAAGGATTACACATTTAATCTACAATTATCTCCTACTTAAATCAGTCACAATCTCATTATGGGACAAGGATGCCTTGCTTACTTGACTTCCCTAGAAGCCTATGTGTTATTGTAGGCTCAATAATAACTTGGATTTAAATCCTGACAAATCTCTTTGGAGTGTGCACTCAGCTATTGCACAAACCATTGACAGAAAAACATAAGACACAACTAGAATAAGCCCAAAACCGTATTCACTGTAACACAAGGCATATCTCTAGAATCTGGCCTATCCTTGCTCTTAAATATATCTGCTTTAGACAGCAAGATTGAAGGAACAGCAAGACTTTCTGGGTTCTTACCCATGGGACAACATTCTCTTGCTCTTTATATATCATCTGGGATATGCACAAAAATTCAGTTTGTAATTAAACAAAATCTTCCTTATTTAAGCAAATCAAAAACATTGATTCACACTGTTTGAAAATCTGCTTCTTTTCAAAATCTTAAAAAACCTAATATGAGATAAGGTTTTGTAACACCAATGGTACCACAGAGTAGTCTTCTATATTGGTTTTCAACCAGAGCTCACCAGCCACTTTAATCAGTACACCTGTTAAAGTGCCTGTTAACACAGAAAGCTAATCAGCCAGTCACATGGCAGTAACTGAATGCATTTAACAGTGTAGACATGCTCAAGAAGACTTACTGAAGTTCTAACGGAGCATCAGAATCTGGGGAATTAAAAGACTTGGAGCATAGCATGGTTGTTGGTGTGCACAACCATCTCTAGGGTTTACAGAGAATGGTCTGAAAAAGAGAAAATATCCAGTGAGTGGCAGTTGTTTGGATGAAAATGCCTTGTTGATGTCAGAGGTCAGAGGAGAATGACCAGACTGGTTGCAGATTGTAGTAATACAACAGTAACCCAGATAACCACTGGTTGCAACCAAGGTATGCAAAATAGCATCTCCGAACACACAACACGTTGAATTTTGAAGCAGCTGAGCTATGCAGCAGAGAACCACTCCGAGTGCCATTCTTGTGAGCTAAGAACAGGAAACTGAGGCTACAGTTTACACAGCCTTACTAGAATTGGACAGTGGAAGATCAGAAAAATGTTACCTGACCTAATGAGTCTCAGTTTCAGCTGCAACATTCAGATAGTAGGTCCAGAATTTGGCATAAGTAGTATGAAATGGATCTATCTTGTCGTGTATCAATGATTCAGGTGGTGGTGTAATGGTGTGAGGGATATTTTCTTGGCACACTTAGGGCCTAAAACTTACCATAGAAGAGGTAGTCAAACCATGAGAGGTTATACTTAAAGCTTTTCATTTATTTCTGGAGCTTCACTGAAATTATTTTGCAGTCTCAGATGAAAAAAAATTGTACTTTCACTCTACTTTTGATGAGACTTCCCTTTCTTTTGTAGAGATCTTAAAAAGTCCTCCTGAGCTTTCAGCTTGTGGTTGCGATTGTGGAAAAAATATATATATTTATGCACTATCCCTGAATCCCCCACCACACAAAGTTTTATCACCACTGCAGGTTTCTGAGGGGGAATGGGACTGGAGGGACAGAGTTTGTATGACTAGACAGAAATTTCTGGAGAGAAAAATGTTGAATATGTTTATACGTAATATAGGCTGCATAAAGATGAATCCCTTATATTCACAGTTCTTAGTTATATCTCTTGTTACATGAAACCACCATTTTAAACTAGGTGAGTCAGTTTTTGATTTGCTTGATTGCATCTTTATTGGGATAATTATATGTCTGATATAAACGCCTTCAAATCCTTGAAATATGAATTAAAGAGGACAATTAAAAGTACCACTTTGATTAGACTGCATTGATTAAATGTACATTTTAAATATCCAACTGCTATGCACAATTAATGTTTTTTGAAAAATGTTATCATTTTGTTGGATCCAAATTCAGTGTCCTATCAGGAATGATAGGAATTCTTGAAATCCTTACATTTGGAACACAATCCAAAACGGAAACTCTTGCACTCAGTGATATTAGATATCAGTGTAAGAACAGAAATGTAGAAGCCCCGGGGTAAGACAATCTTTCTTTTCTTCTTCAGGTCTGCAACATTGTCACAGTGTCACAATTGTCCTCTTTTTTGTTTGTTTGTTTTTTTTTTCCCCCATCTAGATTTCCATCAAAATGTTTGCTTTGGAGAGTAGTCAGGATTGAGGAGTGAGAGCAGTGCTATAAAGAAGCAATCTTGGTTTGATAACATGGGGATATAGGCCACCAAAAAATGGATGAGTGGTAAATAGTTGTCTGGGGAAGCAGACAAACACTATACAATCTGCTTGTACATTTTGTATGCTGTGAAGTGAGTTTTACCTCTTGGATAAATTATACTCACACAAACACTTGACCAATACCAGTGATCAAAACAACATTTAATGACAAGTTACATTAAATGCAAAACAGGGAATCATCTACTTCTTATCACATACTGAAATACTGCATCAACCATTTCATTTATAGGGTGACTTTAAGTCCTGGATAGGCATTCTACAGTTACAGTGGGCAATTTTGTTATAATATATCTACTGAACTGCAGCCTAATGTCAGGGAGACTGGCACTTAATACTACCAAAAACTTCATTATATTTCTGTCAATCTTCATATCTTACCCACTCTGTGCCTGGGTATCAAGGTCACCGTGTTGGCCCATTCATCGATCATAAAGTAACAAAGGTGCACTCAGACCTGCAGTGACTACCATCTGATGTTCCATTGATGTAAATATACTTGCTTTCAAGGTAGTTTCAGTGAGTGGGCTATATGTCAAAGACATTAATAATGCATTAATACCTATTATGATTATGATTTTTATTCATATTCAGGGTTTTCTTTTTACTAGAGGTGAGAATTTTGACCATAAGCGTGGACCTGCAGAAACCCAATATTTTCATGTCAGTTATGACAGAATAAAATATAAGTTCTTTCATTACTTCTCTCCCCCTTCTTGCAAAGGGGTTAAAGAGTCCCAAACTGCAATCAGGTTACAATGGTCAACCTTCCGGTTTTGACTTTTTAAATCATTTCAACCATGAATTGCACAAAACTCTGTTTATTTATGGGGATTTCCAAGGGCAAAAGATTGTGCAGGCAGCAACTGCACTGCAGCAGCTCTACAAGAGTGTAAATACACACCCAGCAACAATGCCGTTTTTCAGCCATGTCAACATGACATGCACACATCTTCCAGCTGGTGTAAAGCCAGCCTAAGAACCCTACACTTATCTGCAACAAAATAACTCAATATTTGCAAACTGCTGAGATTAGTTTACTTTGATGTGTCAGACAGCTTTGCTCTGCAGTCTGACACTTTGTCGCAGGACAATTATCTTTTACCATTTTCAGCTCACAACTACTCTGCTACTTTTGTGCAGAGGGACTGTGGTGCCCGATGGAGAGGAAACAGTTTGCTGCAGTGCAAGCCCTCAACTTCAACCTCTCTCTCAGGCCCTTTTAGGCTTTTCTGTTCACAACACTGACAGCCAGCACCAGTATAATATAAATTAGCAGCAGTGAAGTTTAAGTTTCTAAGAAGAAATTTTAGCATCATATTATCCTCAGTGCTTTTGATCAAACAGCGAAACAACAATGTCTGCTGTTGCTTTTTAGATCACTACTAATCTCATCACTCCTATATATTGTAATGAAATCATAAATGAGTGTCATCTTTCTTCGGTTTGTGGAGACTCAATTCAAGATAATTTGATTTGAATGATTGAATGATTGAATGAGATTTTATCCGATAAAGAGTAAATACTTTCATGGAAACTGCAAGCTAGAGGTTCAGCAAAATAAAACTCAATATTAGTACCACATCATTAGGATTTGCAGGTCTTTGGACATCACAAAATTTAGATTTTGCAAAACTGTTTAAAACTGATCAATCAAGCCATCGTCAATAAATCATTTTTGATGCAATGGTAAAATTTTGGCATATAAATGAACAATGAATAAATCGACTAAAAGACAATAGCTTTAAAACAATTGAAATGAATGAATAATAGCAATAAAGTAATATTATTCTCGTACAGAATTAAAAGCCACGGCACAGAAATAGTAACAATATTGTATAGGTGCATTCATAAGACATCCATTCCCAATCCCAGCATTCCTATTATCAGCTCTGCAAGGCTGCACAAGTTCATGCATCTGCATGCTTGTGTATTTTCCTCTGCAAAGAGTGTACGTTGTGCTCCAGGAGGTCGGCTCCCAGCTGTCAGGAAATGCAGCCCACAGTCAGTCAAGGAGAACAGGTCCGTGTAAGCTGCCAGTCAGTCCCAGCACTACAACTGCTGTCCCCACTGTAATGATGCAGGGATAGCACATCTACCACTACGGGAGCTCATTAAGGGAAAATAATTGGAGTTTGTTAAAAACAACAGCCTTCAGGCTTTGGAGACAGGTGTGTGTCCGGATTTGGAAAGACACAGTCCCCTTCCAAAAATTCTCACTTGATAGATAGATAGATAGATAGATAGATAGATAGATAGATAGATAGATAGATAGATAGATAGATAGATAGA
>JBBBVU010000009.1:12836475-12866469 GCA_037177055.1 Atherinosoma microstoma | reverse complement strand
TATCGATACGTCTGAAAAACCACCTCCTGGGAGCGTAAAAACTTTTTGCGATATTTGAGAGTTTTTTCGAAATGTAGGTGTTTCCATTACCAGATTTTTATTGCGATATTTGGGTTTTGCGCAATTCTAGGGGTAACGGAAACGCAGCTACAGTAAAGGGTCTGAATACTTATGACCAAAGAAAAATTCATACATAATTTTTTTTTTGGTTTCACTTGGTTTTGGGGTTGCTTTTTTGACAGATTATTTACCGTACATAATTAGATTGAATATGTTTAGAAAAATAATGAGGGAAATGCTAGTGACAGGTATAATAATCGGAAACATAGATGGAAATACAAACAGGGCACAAGGGAAAGGACAAATAGTGAGAATTTCCATAAAGGCATGAAAATGTCTGTCACCTTTTGTAATATCAGTGGAATGTGCTGTAAAAATGCAAAAGTGCACCCAGTAGAGTTCCTTGCCTTTTCCCTCAAGGTGTGAGCTGGAAAATCAAGCTCCCACGTCACATACCCACAGGACTGACAGGAACAGTGAGGCAGCTCTGTGAGTGCCACTCCGTCACGGGGGACTGGTGGTAGCGCTGCTCATGTCAGCATGCTGTTCTCTCCTTATAGCTAAAAATAAGATGTTAAACCTTTGAGAGGAAAAAAAATGCATCCATCCCAGCTCACTTGGTTTACAAAGTTGTTCCAACACTGAGACTGCAAAAAAATTAAATTTCTCTTCATCAGCTTTGCTGAAACTCTTCTCTATCCTACAAACACCAAGGAAGCAACTTTGAAAATCTAAAAAAGCTGTTACATGCACAAATTATTACCTCTGTAGCACTTCAGATCAGTCAGCAAAGTGTGCGGCAGAAGCATCTTTTCAAGATCTTTTTCATCAAAGTAAGTTTCTGATCAAAGAACTCAGAGTATTTCAGGATAGCTGATATGCCATGAATTTGTAAATCTGAACCGGAAAGCACGCCGATGTTCCTTTGAATTCAGGCGGGAGCTCCCCATCTGGTCTTGTCAGTGAGTAACGATACATGGTCAGGTCCATCCAGGAGCTCTGTGGTTCAAGATACATGTGATTTCAAAAGTTTAAAAACTGAGTATTTAAACTAACTGTTACTGTGGTTAAAAGTGGTGATTCGTGTCTTAATTTTTGCACAGACAAAAACTTGAGACCTGTGAAAAATGGAAGCCACCTGTACTTCCGGTCCATCCTTTTTTTTCATGCGTACTCCGTAGCCCCATCACAGTAAATCAAATTCAAACTTCCCAGATCAAACAGGCTTACTCTACCTTTCCATCACTCACACACACAAAAATACACATTCCCCATAAAAATATGGGGAGGAGATGCTTTTCTTTCATATTGAGAAGATGAAAACTGACATTTGATATGAGCATTTGTTTGATACATTGACATTTTAACAAAATACTCCAAGAAAGTGTTTGATCTGTTTTATTAAATCCTGGACATTACTCAAAATCTATTGTGGCACAACCACACAACTGTTGTCATACTACAAACATAACAACATATTGAAGCTTTCATCATCAATTTTCCTGCCACATTTTCTACTGACCTCCTACTCTTACTTATATGTTATGTAAACTGTTTTCTTTTAAGGCATCCATAACATCTCAAAGTATCTTGCATATATTAGTCAGCAGTTTGATCCCAGATTCTCCTTTGCACATGTGAAGGAATCCAAAAACTGGCCCGGCAAGAACCTTTTTTTCAAAAGCTCTTTTCCACCAGCAAAGGCTATTCATATTCCCTGTTAGTAATGGATGTTTTTGGTGCGTGTGACATAATTCAACCTGAGCACAGATCCGACTGCCTTTCTGGACTTTCTGTGTTTAGGAATTTCAGCATTCAACAGGAAAAAGTCACAACTGATTCCTCTATTTCAGATGAATATGAATGAAAACAGGGGTGAAATAAAAAAAAGAAAAAACGTTAAAGTTTTTAACTATTCATCAATATTCATCTGTTATCTTGACAAGACTCTAACACTGGATCCGTGGACACTTAGAAGTTCTATAAAAACATCATTGCTTCAAATGTCTGACAAAAACATTTGATATATGCTGGGATTCTGTTGGATCATTTTCTTTGATTTATCATCAAATAAGTGTAGCTACTTCATGTCTTTCCCCCCAGGAATTAATCAAATAGCTAATGAAATGTCAAAAAAGGAAAGAGGTAAAAGACACAATTTAAAAAATGCCAAATTTCCTTCTTTGGAGTTTGATGAGTAGATCCAAACAGTAAAAATTTAAGTATTTGAAAGTTTTGAAAGTTTTATTCACCATCACTTATAAATCAGAGGGGTTTCTTCATCAACCATCAGAAGTGTCATATCAGTGCGCATAGATGACATCCTGGTTACTGTAGCAACTGAAAACAGATGGAAAACAATGAAAGCTTGAAATCTTTAGTAAATACACTTGGCACTATCCATTGTACATTTTCAGTCTTCCAGAGAATGGTGATCCTAAATGCTTGAACAGAAGACAATTGGATTTCTTTGAGAAATGAAAACATCTTCACGAACAAAAATAGAACAAAAAGTCCAGTTTTCTTCCACCCAAGGACTTAGGATCTGTCACTGTGTTTCATATAAATCCGCTGGCAACCCATCCATCCATTAAAGTGCTTTCTTTGCTGTTAATACTTCAAAGTACGTGAATGAATGAATGAATGAATGAATGAATGAATGAATGAATGGATGAATGAATGAATGATATTAATTCTTAATTCTATTAATTCTGTGTTACATAATTTTGATTTGTGTAATTTTGTGTGAAACTGAATGTTTGAATTATTTATACCTTAATAAGTCATTCTTACTTCTATAAATGATATTTAGTAAAAGTTATTGATCCATTTGTTGATATCAGATCTATTATATTTTCTAAATAAATATGTGGTTCAAATTTTAGTTTGAACTTGTATTGAGGAAGTTATTTAACTGGGTCAACATTAACAATACAGTATATAGAACTTACTAAAGAAGAAAAAGCTTTTACTTTTTGATTAATGGTCATTTCTTCCCTTTGATCAAATGATAAAATGTCTTCCTCAAAACATAACAGTCAAGCTAAAGATTTCCTCCATTGATAAAAAATGTTTGTTTTGGAGTTTTGGGAGTTTATTCTTTCCCACAGTCTATACGTCATTGGGAATGCACACATAAAAGAATCTGAGGGAGTTAAAGAGATGTTAATTTTGAGCAGCACTCCTCACACTACTGGCAGAGATCAGGTCAAATGTCCCTCTGTCACCGCAGAGAACTAAGCATTTTGTCAGCATGTGTCACAAATACATACATTCAACATGACAGAGGCCTCCAACCCAAAGGTGAGAGGTTTTCTCTCTGCCACTCATTATTCCAAATGTTCACTTTTTATGATGTACGGGGTCAACAGGGCATGATCTATGCTAACCACAATGCTCATTTTAATTAGATATACTCAGCTTGAAATAATGTGTCAAGCGCACACCCAAAAACAGTCAATAAAGTTGAATCCCCAACAACTGGCTGTAACTGCAGCATTTTACTTATTATTCCTCTCAGAAGTAGCAGCAGTATGTAAGTGAGTGAAGAGCTCTCTGTATTCCCACCGTAGAAAAGTACGAATCTTCAGATCTCCTCGTGTGCTTGCCCGTCACATCGGCCTCAGAGCAGCTACCCATATCTATTCTACACATTTTATGGACACTTGACATCAGAAATACAAGAATTAACTTAGTCTCCTTCAGCAAAGGGGAATTGAAATGAAAAATAAACAAAAGCTTATTCTGTGCTCCGTTTTCTGTGACAGAAAACAAAGCGTCTTATGATTCCATGAACACTTTTTTTATAAGCCTCACCAATTCAGCTGATTTGTTTGTTCATGTCTTAATATTGAGCAGTGCTTAGTGTATGCTTGCGTGTTTGAATGTGACTGCAATGCAACTTTAAGCCACTGATAAAAGGGTTTATTTTGTGTAATTCGGTAAACTTTGAATTTAAAGCTCAAAACATTTGGTTTCTTGACAAATGAAGCAGTGTTATTGTGTGAAGGGGAAAAACTGGTCTTGATTGCACTACTTAAAGATATATAAATAACTGAGGTATTTAAATATTTTCACTTTTTTTTTTGTCCTTTGACCCTTTTTGGGTCCTAAGCTGTTCCTTTTATATCCCCACATGTTCCTCTTCACATTGTTTTGGGGTTTTTTCTTTTAATTTCTTTTTCATATGTATTCCTTTGTCCCCTAGGTTTCTAGTTTTATTGCTTTTTTTTCAGAACAACTGCAGGTGTTGGTACTGGCACACTAATAACCTGTAATTTCTCCTTAACAGAGATCCATATTGAAAAAGGAGTCCACCTCAGTCTAACTGACAACATTCAAAAATCAATCAGCTCTAAGTTGTGTGTGCATGAGCTAACATCGCCCAGATACATGTTCTTACTTTGTGTCCATCTTTAAAGCAAATCTTTTTTTTTTAAAAAGGGGAAAAAAGTAAACCTATTAACAACTGCAGCTAATTATTTTGCCTGCAAAATATGCACTTTACAGCTGAAATAGTATCTCACCTTTCAAAAAAGGCTCATGCATTTCCACATAATCCCAAAGCCACTGAGGGATGACAGAAAGTAACGAATGGTTGCAATAATTAAATGTTAGCTTTGGCAGCATATGTGCTATGTGAGTGGCAATTTATAAAAAAAAATTAGGGGGGAGATTCATTCCCCCCGAACCCAGTAGCTCATCAGGTCCCGAAACATGGCAGCCCACTGCTCTCTAGTAAAATCTACTAGAGGGATGCGTAAAATGCAGAAGCTGAACTTCTTATTTTGGAATTAATTGATAAAAACTGATTAACTAGAAGAACCTTTTTTATTGGTTTCTGGAACCAAAGAGAAGTAAGGGGGGGATTAGAATAACCGGGATGTCAGAGCCTTTTGGTGGTTTGGATTTAAATGACTGTAACTCTGAACATGTGAGGTTATTAACAAATTTGCATGTGTGTGGTGAAGTTATGATGAAGATGCAGTGTTCTCCGGGCTTCTGTTTTGTATTGATTCAGTGTTTTTAAAGACACTCATCACCCATCTGCGTTGGACTGTTTCTGTAAATAGAAATCTGTTTGCATGGTTTTGTCCAGTCCTCAGCATTCAGCTGTTGCTCAGGACAGGCTTCTGCTCACTTGCTGTTTTAGCAAGGACACATCTCTGCCCAACCCTAATGCCTGTCATATGATGTTATCACTCCATTTCTGCTCATCTGATAGTCCATCAAAAAGCCATTTCAAGCTATTATCAATTTTGCCAAATCAATAACTTGAAAAGAGTAGAATGGGGATTAGATTTTGCAGGGCTGTCATTCAGACAGTTTATTCTCTCTATTGTCTGCTGCTTGATGATATCTAGTCAATAAGTGCACACACGCACAACCACAACATGTACAATTATGTTAGCAGATCAGAGCGCTCTGTCATGACGGTCTTTCAAAGCAAAAACACGCTGAGTTTAATTACATTCCACCTTGAAGGGTGCTTGTTTTTAAATAACTCTTACCACACAGCTTCATGGATAGAGCTTATTATTTTCCACAGCAAACATACCTTGAGATGGAATAGAAATGTGATTTTTACTCTTTCGATCTTCTCTACACATGTTGACATTTGTCTTTCAGTCATGATATTGTGTCCTGATATTATCCTCCAAATAAAATCAACAACAAAATAGTGTCAAATGGAAACTCATCCAGTTCTGTAACTGCCTTTTCCAAAAGAACTTGCCATGTCATTAGGTGTAAAAATGAAAAATGTTGTCCCTGCACGCTCAGAAAGCTATCTTTATGAAAAAGACAGGCTGACAGGTATGTCAATATTTGTAAAGCCAATTTCAGTAGCATGTGGGGGTTCCCATTTAGACTGCAAGAAGCAAAATCAGCCCCAAAAGGCTACTTAGTTCTGTGACAGCCCTTTACTCCTGAAAGGTGCAACTACTGCTTTGTCATATTGGATTCTGAAAATTTCTATTACACATTGCAGGTCTACTGAACTTGGACAATGTAACAAATGCTAGTTCCTCCAATTTCCTGTCCTTTACTCCATGCTGTCAAACTTTAAGTGTGTAAGCATTGTAAAGATAAAACAATCTCGGGAACAGACAAGCATGTAAGCACCAAGTCATTAGTTAATTTCCAAAATTGGTGCTTATATCCTTATTGCTTATGCTTATTACACAACAATGTGCAAGTCTCAAAGATTGTGCGATCCAAAATCATGATATGTGGCCAAAATGCATAAAAAAGTTCAATTCTAAAAGATGTCTGTGCACATCAGGAAAAGGAGCAGAGACATTTGCAGAAGCTTTGTGAAATTCTTGAATAGAAATTTGTTAAAAATGAGTTCAAAAGAAAGGGCTTAGATTTGACATGTTGTTTGAACCTGGACTATTACGATGCCTTGCGATGATATTTTCCAACCAGAAATAAAGCACAGAGTTCAGAGTCTGACTTGTTGGGAATAAGTACTTCTACACAAACAGATGCTTAAATTTCACCTCTGTTGACCACAGTAGGTTAATTGCTCATTAAAGCAATTCAGTTTGAGAGTCTGTTGACTGAGTGCAGAGCTTTGAATCCGCTCACTCCACTGAAGCTGCAAACAGGGCATAACAAGCTTACAATTTAGTCTGATATTAGGCAAGAGAGTCACAGAAAAAGAAGTGAATTTAGAGTTTTGCAGGCTAATGAAGAAGTAAAAGTTTAAGAAAATTTTGTGTGATATACAGCAGGTGTGCTTTTACCCTATTAAGTTTCAGAGTTGGCTCATCTGTTAAACCAAAAGAAAAGATAAAGAACATCAGATAATATCTGGTTCTTTGATTGAAATGATAGAAATTTGGTAGCATAATAGCAACCTTCTAGTAACTAACCAGCAGAAAACACAGAGTAGCCCACATGGCTGGGGAAAAAAGGTGAAAAAAGGAAGAAAAAAAAAGAAATGTGAGAAGATATTGAAATTATCTTTTTTTTTTTAAATAAAAATCAATCTTGCAGTCATTAAGCATCCTTGGCATACTCAAATCTATTAACTAAGAGCTTGAATTTCATTCCCATTCTGCAGGTTCTCATATTTAACTGGCTTCATTCCCTGGCAACAGAAACTACGGCTTATAAATAATAAATATTTCGAGGTACCTACTGTGCCAAATCAACTCACAAATCATGATAAGTAGGAAACAAAGTCAGAATATTAAACTGTTGGTGTAACATAACTATATATAATCTCAGTTCTGTTCTCTGTACATTGGAAAACAAGTTAAGAAAGAGAAGGTGCACAATTCCTGGAACAACCTTTTGTTAGTTTATCATTACCCCATAGCAACAGTGAGCACTTTTTGAGTTACTTATCTCACATCCAATGATTTGCAAATATAACTCCCGCATCTGTGCCCTTGTGATTCTTTTCTTTAGAAGGGCTTTAACCTTTGTACTACACTGTTTTATTCATAAGAGGGGGAAATGAAAAAATCTTTCACAATCCCCAGCAATTGAAGCACTGCTGCTCCTGACACCAGATCCTGGGTTTTTTTCCCCTTTCAGGATAACTCAGGGCATACGACATGGCATAGAATCGTAGCAGATCCTCTGTCTTAAATGCAGCAGAAACCCGGTCTTAAGGGGTTGTTGTTGAATCCAGAGCTGACAGGCATGAAAGAGGGGATTTAAATGTTGTCCCAAACATCTCTCCACCCGGCTTTCATGCCTGCATGTAAGGCCTGGTATCACACTGTCCCACCACTTTGCTTCCTGCTGAAAAGCCGCCAGCAGACGTGTTTGTAGGTTCAAATGTGACATTTTCCCTCTGCTTATCTGCTCTCATTACATTTCCTGCCTGCTTCAGTGGTGAAGCTGCGGATGGGATAAGCAGTCCAAAATTGCCCAAATACACCAGACCATTAAATTCTCCCCAATGGCTACGTCAACACAAAATCTCCACAAACTGATCAGGAAACACACAGGTCACTTTGTGGTAAAATCTGGACTTCAACAAGGCAAAGACAGTGGGTGTTTGCAGAGGCCATTGGTAGCTTGAGGAGACATTCCCGAAACACAGCAGTGTTATCTCTTCTACTACAGACATGCATGCATTGCCTGCAGCTTCTCAGAAAACATACTGTTGGCAGATGATGTTCTTGTTTAATTATAGATCTTCAGAGAAATGTTGCACATTACCTTCATTTTCCCTCATCAATGATTGTCAGAAAGCATCCTTTGGCTTCTCCCTCTATATTTGCAGTGTGTTGATTTTATTAGTTAAATGCAGTCACAATGGCTTGTAAGTAATGATGTGAAATGAGCTCCGGGGTATCAGCAAAATTAAAGCCATGGAGTTGGCAAAGCAGACGCTGATGCACCTTGAAAGCTGTGTAGCGCTTTTGCTTCAAGTTTTCCTGAATATGACAGCTGGGTGGAGGAAGAGTCAACTATAGTTTTAAAAGTCAGAGAACAGTAAAAGAAACCACCTAGAGCCAATGGGGATGACTTCCTCACTTCAAGCTCAACATGACGCTTTTAGTGTGAAACTGACACACTAAGCTTTTAACCAAAGAGGTGAAAGCATACGATGTGACACAGCAGTGTATTTCTATGTGTCCTTCACCCTGGATGTTTGTCTGATCGAAACAAAAAAAATGTTCACAAAACTCTGGTTTCCAAGTGTCCCACGGGGAAACTCCAATACCATTTGCAGTTTGTGGTGTGTGGACTTCACTTCAGTACTACAAAAACGTACATCCTCTCCAAAATAATCTCTAAACAGGACACTTAATATGAGATACTGATATGAGGAGAACACATTTGAACACACAGGACAACAGAAATCTTGAAATCTTGAATCTTTTTTCATATAATAGCAGTCTTCCTTGTTCAGCACCTTTGTTTTTCCATTTTCACTGCATTCGCATGACTGACTGAATGGCCTCTCCAGCTTCAGCCTCATCTTCAAGGGGTCTGTAAAAAGATGTCAAAACATCATCTCCAGCAGGAAGCATGTAAAGCTGCCTTTGCAGCTCTCTGTCAGCTCCTGAGACAGCACAGTCACTCTCCCTGACTCCCCCTTTTTTCATCTTATTCCAGAAACTAGTGAGGGTTCTACTGTCATGTAAGTAAGTAAAGAAGTCAATTGCTTTTCACTTTGGTGGGCGAGAGGTAACTTGAAAAAGGTTTGCGTAAATGATGCGTGGTGCAGATATAAGAAACAAATTACTCTGTCACCACCGCGCATAACCCTGAGCATTCAGAGGGCTGGACTACTGAGACATACTGTATTGTAGAAGCGCCTGAAGCTATGGTCTCCCCTCAAGTGGTCTGCTCAGCCCAGCCTGCTTGACATGGAGATATAATCTGTATCTTGGGCAGAAACAGAGAAATAAGCTTTTTTTTTTTTTTCATGTTTGTTTTCCAAAATAGACTTTGGCATAATTTCAAAGAAACAAGTTTGAATGCATGAGCTCCACTTGTACTCCCATTCCACATGAGGCGATTATGTGCAGCACTCACAGAAGAGACATTTTGAGGAAACAGAGAATAACAATGTAAAAGAGAAATGCTAAAAGTGCAACTCCACACTGAGGAATTCTATAAATACAGAGACAGAGGGATGTACAGAGATAAAGTTGCACAGAAAAAAAGAAAAAGAGAGATTTTCTGAACTGATGCAGACTCTTTCTGTGGCTCCGGTGTCCTTGAGGGAACATGCAAACGTACACAGACGCAGCAGAGGTCACACACTCAAGTCTTTAGGGAACTACACCAGAATCTTTGTTTTTTTTTTTTTAAATTAAAGCATAATGTCCTAAGTGTGAAAAAGTGAAGGCGAGAAAGGAAAACAGGAAAGAGGGAAAGAAACAGTACAAGAAGGTTCCAGTTACATAACTAAAAAGCAAGTCCAAATCCTACAGAACTCCACAGGGACTATTAAAAAATGTCTCTGTATAGAGACTAAAGAGGACTGAAAAGTGGTGTAAAAGCAGACAGAGGGGAAGGAATAAGAAAGGGTTGGATATGGAAGGTGGATGGACTGATGACGCACAAGAATCCAATGGCTGTGTACAGTACTGCCCTAACAAATAAGCACAGTTCAAGCTGCTTTAACTTTATTCAGGGAGGCGGTGAGTCTCTCACAAAGAGGAGTAGAGACAAACATGTGAAACAGAACAACTGACTGTCTCTGGCAGTCTTTTAGCTTCTCTCCTTGGACTGTCTGATCATGTGTTAACTTGACATTTCAATGAACTCGGAGATGATGCCACTCCTGAGTATTCGCTTGTGAGCAGCCTTTATTCAAAGCAGTGGGTCAACCAATTAAAGAGAACCTAGACAAGGTTACCTACACCAGTACATACTGAATGAAGACCAGCAGATCTTAAAGCATGGGGTGACAGTTCTTTTGTGAGGTTTACAAAAGAGAAACATAGAACTTCAAAGTTATTTTGATATTGGAAACCATAGTAGAATGGTAATTTCAATGACGTGCTGAACCTTTGATGTTTTTCCTTTTATATATATATATTTTTTTTTTCCTCTCAGTGTAATGAGTACGTGAAAAATATTCTACCAGTGCCATTCAGAGCACCCTTGTGGTTCTGAGTCCTCTCCCTTAGAAAAGAAAGAGAAAGAAAAAGAGAATGAGCTACAGGACATATATTGGCCAAACGGATATATTTACTGTATTGTTATATGTCAGAATGTGGTTGCTTGCACAGCTGTTGTTATATTGATTTTGGACACAAGCAGTCAACTCCAAGAAGCTTTTTAACAGAGCAGAGGCCAAAAAAAAACAACAACAAAAAAACAAGTGAACATCTAAGGAGGCTTTAGAAATGTTATCTGGTAAACCATAACTGTCAAACAGATTTTGACATTTACTCTCATGATTTATTACTACTACTATTATTGCTAAGCTGCTTTACTGTAAGCTGTAGAGCTGGAGGCACAGTGCATTTACACTTATGCATTACATAAGGCCAATGAAAGAAAAAGTTGTGCTAAACAAATTAAGAAATAAAGACAAACTTATAAGTAAAATGGTGGGGGTAAAGAAAAGTCAGGTAATACAACTACAAAAAACATAACTGCCCCTAATACAGGTTATCACCTGACCTTTCAGTGTATGGGGAAATATTACAGTACAAAATAAAAAATAAAGAAATTAAAATAATAATAATAATAATAATAATAATCTTCGCACCACAATTGTTAACCATTCTCATCTTTTGTACAAAGCAGATGTATCCATACTATAAAATTTTACTGAGAGCAGCAATAAGGAAGACAGAATTGAAAACTAAGGTGTGTTTCTCAGGATTTCTAAACATGACAAGTCATCTCTGCAGAGAAGATAACAGAACAAACTTGCTACATGGCTCTTCAATCTAAAGCTTGTGAAGACAAAGCAAGCTATGCGCAAATTCAATTAAAGTGGAAACAGGACAAAGGCCTGAGATACATTTTTATCAACAGATTCAATCTGTATCGTATCTCACCAGCAACAATGGATTATTATTTTGATTGCAACAATTATTGTAACAATCTGCCTTTTACCTGTCTGACATTTTGACTGTTCGTGTAATTTCCTCCATCTGCAGTCAACACTCATTCTCTTTCTTCAGCACCACTGTAGAGATCAAATTAGAACAAACCCCTGCTGCATCACTGTTTGCTCAGCAGCTTCCTTAGAGTCCAAGCCTTTTGCAGGCTATATGCAGTATTTCATTGTGGGGGATCCACCAATGCATTAACTATTACTGGTGCTTGATCACTTCATACACCCATTCATTAGCATTATTTGTAATTGGCTTAGATTATTCTGGTGTCACTTTGGCTCTGATTTTTAACCTTAATGGCATAGCAAATTAAGAAAAAATGGCTCAGAATCAATTTTCCCTTTTTAATATGCAGAGCGGTGTACAACTGTGGCATACTGAATTTGTATTTGAATTGAACAGGAAAACCCCAGCAGACCAGACACATTTAGAGTAAACAAGTTAACCAGTTAAATTAGTTTTGTTTTCAAAATTTGGAAAATGAGATATAAATAGGTGCAAAACATGCAATCTTTTTCTACAAGATAGCATAAAACTGTAGCCAACTTGTCCAAGATTCCCTGGTGGTGTGGGGGCCCCACAGCCTAGTGGTTTAGGTCTAAGGTAAACACTCCCTATCATGCTGCTGTGTAGATGTACAGTCTACACACGCTTATCTGTTAAATAGTTAACTGCTTTAACCCTTAAGGCCTTGCAGCTCCATTCTGAAGGGCCAAAAGTCCATCCGATTATGCCAAAACCAGAGATAGAGACAGGGGGCAGGGGCAAGAGGATTGGGCCAAAGACTTGAACCTGGCCATTTCCATGCACATAAGCAAACACCCTCAGGTCCATAGAGAAAACAAGACACATGAATCTTTGAAAAAAAAAAAAAAACATACACACAGCTTATTCCCATTAATTGAAGCAGTACCCCAGGAGTGCTCCCCCTGCCCATTTTTCACTTTGATGTCAGTGCCACGGGCTTTCCCGGACTCAGCATGGCTTCAGGTCCAAACAAGAACTTCTTGTAATAAAAATAATAATAATTTTTTTCTTTTAAAACAATAAATAAATTTAAAAAACAGCCAACTTGCTCAGGCCAAAGCAAAGATTCTGCAGACTGACACAAGCAGTTCTTACTGATTATCAGATATTCTCCTTAAAGGAGATCCTGGAAACATGATGCCAGTACAAAAGCACCTCAACATATTTCAGCAATGACTATTTTTCTGGGACTCGCTCCACAGTGGGGCAGCTGTAAGGCCTGACTGACACTACAGCGTTGCATGAAATTCAGTTTGTACGGTCTCAATAGGACTGGGTATAAAGCACACATCAATACAACACACTAAGATAACACAGAAACCGCTTACGGAGTCCTCAACACCTTATTACGCATGTAGTTACCATCATAATAGTTATTAAAAAGTGTTGCACACAGCATATATGTTAATGTTCAACCCACTAGGTATCCAAGCCTTTGATATCATAAGCCTAATTTATACCAGCAGAGATTTATGTATACAGTACTTTTAGCTGCCTTTTCCAACATTGTGCTTCTTCAGGGGAACTTTAAACATTTTTAAAACACTGTTATTATGCAAAGCATAACATTTAACCAAGCAGCATCTGATTTTAAAAAGAGAATTACGATCAACGAGACTTGAAGCCAAAGGCAGAAATACAACTTGCCTTAGGCCCCCAGTCTTATTGACAGTTTTTCTCAGAATTTAATTTATGTCCATCTTTATGGGAGGCAGGTAAGCTTATATTTTTCTCTACTGACAGAGAAAATGTCAAGCCAATAAACACCTCATTAAAACAAATGAACATACCACTACAGCAATCAATGGCAAAACGGCATTGATGCCTGCAGTTTACCAATATGTGCAGTGTCTAGCATAATTAAGGGCAACAATCATGGGGTCCTCTTAACTCAGCCACACAGATTTACAGATGTGCCAAATGGAGAAACCCCTCTGATTGTTCAGTTACAGCACAGGCAGTGGTAAGATGATAAGGTCAGTTTCAAATATTCTCATGAATAATTGTCATAAACTGACATACCAAATAAAATACATCTTTTCATTTAAGGAACATTATTCTAACAACAGAACATTTTCTTAAAATCTCATACAGGCGATCAACCACAAAAAAAAACGACAATATCCTTCTGGCTGCAGTAACCTGTGATTAGGCTCCTGTGGATTGTAGAAAAAAACAAGCACCTTTGGCATTTTGCGTGTATTTTCACTCAGCTACCTAAAATTCATTCTTTGTTCCTAAACTAAAAATTTTCCAAAAATCCACCAACATAGGGCAAATCTTATCTCTTTGGTGGGCTGTCAGCCTGTGATCCGGGGGAGAGAGTTGGCTGAGTACAATGAAATTCATACTCACACTTACATCTGTATTGAATAATATGCATAGCAAGGACCAAACATGGTAATAAGTATGTCTAGTACTTGTTGGATCAGAACGGATGGCGGGGTGGGAGGGTGATCAGCAGTTACCCAATCAGAGTCAAAATGCTTTATGCAACATTATCATTTAAAGTGATCCAAATTCATTTTCCAAGAGCTGGGTAAGGAGAGCTTTAAACTTTTGGATGTTTCTCTCTCGTTGGAATGAATTTATTTTCTCTGTGCATGTTCAAACCATATGGCAGTAAGGTGACATGATGTAACATGTTGCCTCAAAACCTCCTGGCAGCGGCTCCTCATTTGGCAAACAGATCAGCTCTTTAATTGGCGATGCTCTTACAAAGCTTGTACACAATTTTTTGACACTACTCTTGTAGATTTGAAATTGATTTGAAACCATTCAGTAGTCAGCACAGCACCCTCGTTTGTAGAGCGATGCTACAATTTGCATGAGGAGTCAAGATGTGTCTCCACTTCTTCATTTATGTAGATACTTTGATGAACAGCTATGAGATTATTTGTTGGCAATTGTGCTCTCATATTTGTTCAGTAAATTCACTAAAGATTACTCGTTCCAGCCAATAATGCTGTAAATTTTCTAGGATGTAGTGATACATCAATGCATTGATTCAACAATCAGCATCACCCAAAAATGAAATATCCTTTTGTGATATTAAATGTATGGAGATAACTGTGTTAAATCAGTACATGATATCTTGTGTCGATTGCTGGCTCCTAAATCAAATTGATAGCGGCAGGATTTGTGAAATATGCAGTGGAACAATAAAAACTAACAGGATGAAAACGGATAGAAAAATAAAAAGTTGAAATAAAGGGAAAGCTCAACTGTGTTTAAAAGCCAGTGGGTCTTAAATTATAATACGGAAGTGTTTGAGCAGTTCTAATGTGGAGGCAGACCCTTCCACAGATCTGGCATCCCTGGATTTAAGCCTGGAATATGGAACCTCCAGTAGGAGCTGATTGAAGACTGCAGAGCTCTAACTGGAACATGTTGCTGTAGCAACTAAGACAAGTATGATGGAGTCATACCATTTGAAGCTTTAAAAACAAGAAATAAAATCTTTAATTGTATCCTAAAACATGAAGCCACGGGGGTGGTGTGATCACATCATCTCCTCCTGATGAACATACAAACAGCTGTGTTCTGAGCAAGCCATAGTAAAAGGGAATTGCATTAGTCCAACTGGGGGATAATGAGCAAAGTTTCTTCAAATCTTCTCTTGGCAGGTAGGGTTTGACCTTACCAAACAGCCAGAGATGGGAAAACAGACAAACACACACACTGAGCTGATCTATTTCGAATCATCAATAAACACACCAAAACCTTTATCATGAGGTCGACTGTAATAGCCGGTGGATCAAGAACACCAACAGCACCATTTAGAGGCTGATATCTACCAAATACAACCATTAAAAAACTTAAAGATCCACTTTAGGCATCGTGATTTCTTGGTTGAGGAAAAGGATGGCGGTATGTTTTAATCTACAATGTTTTATAACATTAAAAAGACAGGTATTTGGTAATGTGCGTCTAGATTAAGGACGCCAAAATATTTATTTTAGGCAAACTGTGTACCAAGAAGTGAATGAACAATTACAGTAAGTAACCCCAGTAGAACTCCTCGCAAATTGAAATAATTTTATTATCTTAATAGTTTCAAAGGTCATTCACATAAACACACCTGTCCTGCAGATTATCCTTGAGGGTAAAACGTAACTCAGTCCAATTTCAATCTCAATTTAACAAGCATAAAATCAATTCTCAACACATTACAATCAATTTTTAGCAGAACTAATACTCTGTAAATGGCTTAATGAAAACATGGCAACAGATGTAATTATCGACTGACTTTACATTCAACTTTCCTCATTTCATACTCTTGGGACATACAGTTGACGACAAAATTGTTAGCCATCCGAAAGAAAATGTGTTTTGAAAGTATTTCCCAAATGTGTTTAGGGTCGTGTTGGAAGAAAAAGTGATGACCCAGGCCCAATTTGGCTCCCATTTTAGGTATTCTTTCAAAACCATAACATCCTTCTTTCTCCATGTTTTGAAATCTTTGCTTCCTGCCTCTGCTAGGCTTGTTCTATACAAGCTTTGAATTTCTTCATACTTGGAAAAAGTGATAACTTTCTATATCCTTCTCTTGCTCTGCGAGCATTTCTTTTTTCTAAAGTCTAAACTTTTTTTTGGCATGATGCTCTCTCAAGTGAAAGCTCAAACCTTCACTGAAACTTTTATACGGCGTGTAAATTGGGAGAACACCCTCACTTTTATCTTGATTTTAAAAGCTTTGAGCATAAGGAGTTTAAAAAAAAAAAATCTTTGCACGGCCGTGGTCCGTTCTATGGCTCAGTGAAAAGGCGATTGTAAGATCGTAAGAGGACTAATATTGAACTTGGTCATTTTTGCATTTCCTGAATTAGTTCTGTTATTGTCTGAAAATAGAAATAATTTTTTCTAAAGACAACTTGTGTATTTAGTTATGACATACTGACAATTCTTTACCCTGTTAAATTGAAAAGCATTTGGGCTAACAAAAAAAAAAGAAAAAAAAATCTATCCTTGCAGAAGAACAAACCTTTTATCTCAACTGTGCTTCATGCATCACTGAATACATCATCTTGGTTCAGCTGGCTAAAGAGCCACCATGTCCCATCAGGCCATATCTGTTGCTGATTGACTGGGTGTGCAAGGCAAGATTGAATTGAAGCATTACTGGCAACCTTTGGCACCATCTGACTTGTGCTATAAAATATGTAAACAAATATAAATTAAAAAACAAAACAAGGCAAGTCTGCAAAAAATGAAGACAGACAGAGACCAACTCAAATCATGTGGCTCACAAAAAAAAAAAAAAAAAGGAATAGTAAAACTTACCTTTCCTTAGCATTTTAAGACAGGTATAATCCATCTCAGCACACTGCAGGCAACAGATGCGGCGCTCAACAGAAACGAGATGTTATCACAAGAAAAACGGGAAGATGCAGACTCACTGATGTTCTGCTTTAATACAACATGAAAGTCAAGTTTGCAGTGAATATGTTGCACATCTGAGCAAAACCTTAGGAGATAGAGGGCATTGTGTGGCTGCCCTTGAATAAATCTTCTGAACATACTCCATCTAACATGAGACTGAATGCTTATTTCTTTAAGCAGGAATTCCACATTAATCATACATCTCAAAGAATACAGAAGCGCTTTTGACAGTCTGCAAAGTATCCATCATAAAACAGACAATAGCTTGACCACAAATTTCTTTATTCTTACAGTTAATTATCACAGACAGAACTACAGAATTTATGACACAGGCAAACACAAACACCAACATCTACTTAAATAATACAGTGCTTTTCCCATTTGGTTTGCACCGTGCATGCGCTTATGTTTGCAAGTATGTGAGAGATGGAGCCAAAGAATGGGAGAGTAAACGTTCTTATCAGGGATGTGCAGGTCCGGCCCAGGCATTCTGAGAGTGCGTCAGAGGGTGAAAAGAGTGCTAGCGACTGTGCTTAAAAGGCAGCCGCCACCCCCACAAGACCACAGTATATGCACCAAAAACTGACTTAAGACACACAGGCTGATGATTTCTTTTATGGCTTACTGACCCACTCTGCTCTGCTTGCACAAAGAAAAAGGAAAAGGGGAAACATATATATGTTCACAGAAGAAAACTTAGTAATCAGGCCACCAAACATTTCATAAAGTAAGCAGGTATATCATGGAATGAAAACAAATGCTTGATTAGCAAAAAGCTAATTACTACACTTTCAGTTGTTGGCTGTAAAACAAATAAGGATTACATAAGAAAAGAAAAAACTCAGTTAAGGTCCCAGGTTCTTACTGGGCAGCCTGTTTCCTTATGTTCATGATTAGCCTCTTGCTGTAGTCCCTGTGGTCAACAGGCTTTACCTCCATCACTGTGGCCTTTATCCTGGATTCATCCTGAAACACAAAGAATGGGAAAGTACATTCAAATCATACATTTACCTCTCTCACTGTACAACCGAGACTGCAAAAACAAGGAACAATTCTCCCCATTTAATACAGGTGTGAATATGCAAAAGCTCTTATGGATGAGTTAATAAAGAGCCACTCAGGTTGTGATATTACCCCATGCTGAAAGTCTCCTATAAAGTAAACAATGTGAGCAGACATAATGAATCTACCTTTATGAGTCAGTATTATGAAATATTCATATGCAATTTATTATCAACAGAAGAACGATGCAACTATCTCCCATTCTCTCTCATGAGACATTTGGATGAAGTATCTGAATTGTGTTGGCATTTAGCGTTTAAAAGCCAGAGCCACCTCCACAGCTGTCTAGACACGGGGAGGTCATTTCTCTCTGGGCCATTCATTCCTGCATTTAAACAGAGGTTGCACTCAATTTGTCTCCATTAAGTCACAGCTGCTGAAGTGGGTAAAATGCAACCCATCTTCCTTTGGACTGGTGCCTACTTCCTTCAAGAAATTGCTATAATATACCTTTATATACACACCTATATGAAACACTTAACTTTTGAGTTGATGTTTTGGGCTACTAATTACACAGATTTCACTCTTCCTGTGTTCTCGATTTGACATCACAGGTTTGATGGTAATGATGGTAAATGATGGGAATCAAAAGTTACTTCTATCTCTGAAAGAGTTTATGAATAACTGATCCTTCAGCTTAAGCAAATTATATCAGTCAGCCCTACGAATGCACACAAGAACTCCACAAAAACTATTTAAAGATCAATTACATAGATGGAAATATTAACATTCAATTTAAAAACAATACTATGTTAAATAAAACACCTATATCATTTCCCAGCGTTTAAATTGTTGATATGATTTTAATAATTTGATTAAGTTTGGTGTCTTTAGCAGAAAATTCTTCTCAAATAAAATGAGTAAAAGTTCAAACTAGCCGGCTCCATCTCATCTCCAACCTGCCGATGTATGATTAAAGCACAGTACATGCATTACATACACCGACCAAAATATTGACTATAGCTTCAAGTATAAGGGCATGTGGGCCATAAACAAGATGTGTGCACAAATCAAAATAGTCAAAATCACACAATTGGATACAAACAAATAAATATCTAAACTGAGAATATTTACAATTTTATGTATAAAATGAGCTATTGTCAAATGTGATGCTTGCTACAGGTGTCAAAATGGTTGGCATGGGATGGCATTATTCTAAAACCTTTATATACTTTTCAGCCTTCATAGTTTGTTCCAAAACATGCAAGCTGCCCATTCCGTATGCACTTATGCACCCCACACCATCAGAGATGCTGGCTTTTGAACTGAACACTGATAACATGCCGGAAGTTCTCCCTCCTCTTTAGCCCAGATGACATGGCATCCGTGATTACCAACAAGAATGTCAAATTTGAATGAATTTCTCCACGGAGATCAATAAAGTCTATCTATCTATCTATCTATCTGGACTCGTCTGACCGTAGAAACCTTTTCCACTCTGAAATGGTCCATGTCAAGTGAGTCTTTGCCCACAGGACACGACAGTGCTTCTGGACCATGTTCAAATATGGCTTCCATTTTGCATGATAAAGCTTTAGTTGGCATCTGCAGATGGCACGGAGGATGGTGTTAACCAACAACGGTATCTGGAAGTATTCCTGGGTCCATTTAGCAATGTCAGAGACAATGCAGTGTCGTCTGAGGGCCCCAAGACCACGCACGGACATCCGATAACGGTCTTCAGCCTTGTCCCTTTCACACAGAGATGCCTCCAGTTAGTTTGATCTTTTAAAGAAGTTATGCACTGTAGATGAACAGAGCTGCAAAGCCTTTTCACTTCGACGTTGAGGAACATTGTTTTTGAAGTATTCCACGATCTTTCACGCACTCTTTCATAGATTAGAGAATCTCTGCCCACCTTTACTTCTTGGAGGCTCTGACTCTAATTCATCCCTTTCATAGCTAATAATATTGCAGACCTAACATCAACTAGCATAATTATTTGCTAGATGTTCACCCAGCTGAATCAACTTTTTTTTTTTACTTTTTCAGCCATGTGTTGCCCCTGTGCCAACTATTTTGAGACCTGTAGCAGCATCACGTTTGACATGAGCTCATTTTGTGCATAAAATTGTCAAATTCCTCAGGTAAGACATCTGTTGCGTTATGCATGTTCTGTTGTGAATAAAATATTGGTTCATGTGATTAAAAGCTTTTTTTGATTTCTCATTTTGTTCTGATTCAAAAATGCCCCAACATTTCTTGAATTTGGATTGTATTTCAAAAGAATAAAAAACATAAAAAAATCCAACAGAAAAACAAAAACCCTGGATGTTTCTGGCTGTTTGAGCAGCTTAAAACATGGTATATAATATAGCCAAAGACGAGCTGCCTCTCACATAATTCAGGTCCACGTAGATCATTATCATTGAAAAGATTACATGTAAATCCAGAGGGAAATTTGCGTGAGGCAGCGAAACCCCACGAGCCATTTTAAAGATTAAATGTTTATTTTCATTAAATTCAGTGAAGCTAAAACTTTAAGTTTATTTTATTTTTTTCTTTAACATTGATGCTTCAAACAAATACACATCTTCTAAACCTCATTATTGTTCATAATAACTTAAATAAACAATGTATGTACAATGGTCAAAAGACAATCCTTAGAATGTATCAAAGCTACTGAGACCAAAAAGCTAAAAACCAGGTGTACCTAAAGTTTTTGCTGGTGAACCCGAATTAAAAAGTTAGGCGCACTAGTGAATCACAATGCTAAAAGTAAGTCTGGAGCCCTGGACAATATAAGGCTAAAAACCTGATGCCTACACTCTTAAATAACCAGTGACCTTAAATGTGATGAAAGTCTTTAAAGGCATCTCAGTGGCCTTACATTTAATCAAAATACTATCCTCATGTGATTTCCATTCAATCAATATAGAAAATATATGTTTTGAGCTCATTCGAGAGGCTCGGTCAGTCTGATACAAGAGGATAAGTGTGGTCCTCAACTGTTCAAGAGCTGCTTTACCCACATAATGCCAACACATCACTGTACACATGACAAAATGTGAGCGTACAGCACAATGGCTGGCTTGTAGTGTTGAGAGGGAGAAAATAAACTCAAAGAAGGGTTGCAGGTGTCTCTGTTGAAGGAATATGAGCTGTGGAGACAGAGGCCAATACATGCTTGTAGCAGTGCCATTGGCAGTTAGGATGCTGTGCTGACTGTGACAGACACAGTGGCCTCTTCTGTGTGTTGAAGGCGGATGCCGCCTCTGGCTTGGTTCCAGACTTCCTGCTCAGAGTCCCAGCCCAATCAATTCTTTTATGTGCTTCCCTCAAAACAAACCTCTATCTGTGTGGCCTACAGGAAAGGGTGACTGCAGCTAAGCTGTGTGTGTGCATCCTTCACAAAACAACTGAAAATGAGCATTTGAGGAGAAACGCTTTTTTTTTTTTTTTTTTTATAAAGTGAATCCACCAGTAAAATGAAAGCCAGGTAGTTCTGTTAATGAATGGGAAAATTAGCAAAGGCAAAAACACAGATGGAACATAAAAAAACAGTTTTGTTCTTGCCATGCATTTTTTCCTAACAAAAAATGTTCAGGGGATTTGAGGCAGTCTCATTTTTTTCCCCCGTCATTTCCCCATGGTCTACCGAATGAGCATGCTGCCATAAAAAAACCTAAGAACATTTACATGTATCAGACTAATTATCATTCCTGTTTCACTTACATTATATGTTTCCAGCTTCACTCTGCTGCGGAAGACAAAAGTGTTGAAGTTGGCTTGCTGGAAGACCTCATCGAATGCAGATTCATTCTGAATGTAAAAACAAAAATCCGATTTTTATTTTAATCAAACTTTTGTTCCACAGCATTCACCGGACACTAAAAACAACTGCTGTGATTACTTATTAAGCATGCCTGGAAGAAAAAAAAACTCAGTTTGTGTCCACTTCATCTGCATTTGTTTGCAATTATGTGCGCACATTAGCAAAAGCAAAGCTGGAGGTTTAGCTCCTGCGCTGGTCATTTCCTGAGGCAACTATTATATTCTTGAAGACGCTCACCGAATCCTTGAGCTGCCCCAGGTAAGTTGCATTCTGGCCCAGGATGGCCTCTGCACTCTCCTGAAAGCAAGTCACCCACTGGTTGTCCCCATAATCTGCAATGTTGGCCTGACAAATACAGGAGGAAAAAGGCAACAGTTAAATGTTGATGAATGTACTCTAGAATATGGTTTTTACAAGTATGGGGTTGGTTTGATATAGGTGTTAGCGGATAGCCTGCATCCTGCTGGTAAGCCTTGCAAAACAGAGTTGCAGTGTACTTGCATGTAAAACACACACACACACACACACACACACACACATGCACACACACAGTAGAAGCAGATTCACAGCTTATGTTACAGCTTGTGAAGAAAAACAATGTGTCAACTGGTGAGTGGTACAAAACAAAAGCAGCTTATTTCACATGTCTGGCTGCTATAGTTCTGTTGCACAATGAATTTTTTTGTCATTTAAAAAAATGGTCACATACAAGCTGAGGACAAATGGTTTGTATTTATGTGCATTCCTGCCCTGTCTGTAAAATGAAAGCAATGAATGGAGAGCAGCAACACTAAACCCAACAAAGCTGTAACCAACCAAGAAGAAAATCTAAAGCAAGTCCTCTTTAGAGTGAGTTATAGACCTAGCAGAGCTGGGTTAGACCATTTCTAAATTCAAGTGCAAAGAAGTCTAGGATGATATTTTAGTACAGGGAGAGGGCCATTTGGAGGGTGATAACTCCGTAAACTCCTGCAGAACTGCCCCTTGAAAAGGTAGACTAGACTTTGATAAAGAATTGACTCAAAAAATAACTTATCTGTATATTAAGAAATATGTATATATGTCTAGATGCTTGTCTGTAATGTGACTCCAAGTGTGGAACATCTGAAAGGAAAAAAAGTGTTAGAAGCTTTAGGGAAACCATGTGAGTCACTTACAGAAAGGATGAGGCGGTACTTGAAGTTGGGAAACTCTTTATCACACTTCTCACAGCGGAACATGCCATTCTGTTGGTCAACCACTTTTTTGTTGCAGTCTTGGCTTGGGCATGCCTGATAGAGGCAATTTTCTTTGCGCAGATACACTATGGTAGCTGTGCAGGTGTAGTAATCTGCCTAAAAAAGGGGAAAGTAAACCAAAATCCATATAAACAGAAAGTCAGACTCCAATGGCATCATTCATATGTACTTTTTACCAGATGCATTCCTATTGCTTTCATGAGTTTTGTGTTGTCTGTTAAACATCTTGACAGAGGTGCATAAAATCTATATTGAAATAACTTTTTCTGGAGCATCCGGAGAAACATTTAAGCAAGTAGATACACAGAATAAAACCAAAAACTGTGTGTGCTGCCACTAGCAGTGACCAGTATCGAGTGTTTTGGCTGTGCCATCCTGCTGCCGTCTTGCAGCAACTATATACACAGACATAGCGGAACGTTGATGTGTAGCAAGTATATCCCAGCCCTTTGATAAAGGATTATGGTTCCTGCTCAGGGTGCAGACCTGCCACCTTGGAGTCACAACATCGTGTCACATGTCAAGTGACAAAACTGCCGTGCACTCCGTTTTTCTCCCTTCTCCAAATGTTTGTCATTGTGTAGATAAGTGAAACAAATTAGACTTCAATTAACTTTCATAACAGGAACACTGATATTCACTGTCATTTTGGATAAACAAACAGCCCTGATGTGTTGTAAATGACAGCCAAAGAGAAACATTGTTTTTCTCCAACCCACTGCTATTAGCTAAACTTTTTAATGAATGTTCTTATTTACTAAAAAACAATGCAGATGTCATCGTCCGCTGCCTTTCATGAGGTCTGAGTAATCAAGTATATGGCTCTCATTAGTGTGTAACTAACCAATAAGATAAGGAAAGGGGGACTTGTTTCTTGCCTTTGTCAGGCTTTTACAGATGCAGTGTCAAGCCAACATGAGGTGGGTGACCACTTATTGTCAGAGAGGGCATAGGGGCAAGCAATGGAGTTGTGACGAGCAATTAATTGTAACAGAATTTGGTTGGAGGGATCTGAAGAAGCCTGACCCTCATGCCCCTGTAATGTGTGTTGGAGGACAGCCTCATCTCAATTCCTTTGTCAGAGTTGGATCTCATCACATGCCAAGTTGACGAGGAGTAGGTGCCTCAATATTACTTGAATAAAACCCACAAAATCACACCTGAAATGAGACAACTGCCAATACTTGGAGTAATTTAGGAGAAAAAAAAAAGAAAAAGAAAAAACTCCTCTTACTCCCTAAAGATGATAAATGTCAAAAGTTTTGCAAAGAAAAAAAACAAACCTCAAGGCCTTAAAACAGCCTGGCTTTTCAGGGAATAGAAATGGTATAAACTACTAAACTGGCCTTGCCCACATCTCTGCCGAATTTCATGCTAGAATATGTTTAGATATGCCATTGTTTTGCTTATTGTTGTATCTTGATTTCCAACATTTTGTTCCATTTGGCCTTCATTGGGTATATACCTGATATTCACCTTGTGCAACTGTGTGGGAGTTGTTCTTTTCCATTCGCTCCTTCCTACACACCTGTTTTCTATTCAGTTGCATACAGATTTCTTATCACAACCCAGGTCGCCCATTTTTGCAATAGAAGAAAATCAGACAATGCAGTTTTATGTCAGCTTCTCCCAATAACTCGTGCTGGCTTCTCATTTAATTTATTCTTTATAGTGCATGCAAATTTACTATAAATCTCTACCCTTCCAATATTGAGGGTTGGCTCCTACTGCGTTCTACGTGGTACATATCACTCATGGCCTTTCTTAAGCTGCAAGTGGTGCTCTGCAGATTTAAAGCAGACATTCCCAGTAATAGTGCTGATGACCCACTTTGTTCATAAGTCTTAAATTTGTCTTTTACACCCCCTGTAAAAGGGTTCCTGTGCACAATCGTACTTTCTCGCATACCGTATATTTGTTGGCTGTGTGGTGATTAAATATTTTTATTACACTGATAATTACTAATGTGCAGAGTGTGCAAAATTATGTTAAATTACACAACTTAAGATCTGTGTACAGGTCACATTATCTTCTCTAGACAATTACTACACTTTTGTGAACACCATTTCTTCCAGCACTAAATTAAAGACAACTTATTACTTTGCTAATCTGGAGGCCTGTCATTATATTACAGGGGGCAAGGAACAGAGCCTATGTGATCTTCATAATCAATACCAAAGATAAATGTGACTCATCAAGAACATACGCCTGGACTATAAGGGGACACCCACAATGCAGAGGAATTAATGAGCTCTGGGAGATAAAGGACTATCAACAGTATCAGATTTTAAGCACACACACACACCTGGTGGTGCCGCGATTTTATGAGATATTGATTATAAAGATTCATCACACTGACAGTATGTTAAAGATCTTCCTGAAGCAGAGAAAGGCGTGACAAAGTTAAAGTTTAGAATACTACACTGACCTGACGTGTGCCTTGGGTTTATAAAAATCAGATGCTGCTCAGATGTTGGCCCTTTTATATTTGTTGGTTGGGATTCAGCAGCAGTTTTCAGTTTATCATTGAATATCTTCAAGTCTGCCATGAATAACTACATATCTGGGGCTACCATAATGTTGATGTGTCAAGACAAGAGTGCACGTGCATACCTTGTCTCCATGTCCCAGATGCTCGGTCTTAACGTCAGACAGAGTTTTCCAGTTGGTGTTACCTCCCCCGCTGCCACCTTTCACCTCCGTCAGGGACTGTCCATCAATAGCATGGCCTTCCTGGTCATACCTATGTAAATGAAATCAGTACCTATGACTGCTGATTCAACCCAAATTACAGTAAAGCAAGTACAGATTTGAGTTTTAGCTTTAAGCAGATAAATAATTGACCTGTTGGTTATTTCTTCAGTTAATCTATTTGGTTGATAAATTTTCAGGAAATTAGTAAATCATACCATACTTAATTTGTCCAACTACACCATAGCATAAAAACATAAAATAACTACAACCAAAATACCACCACTACCTCACCCTTCCCTCGTGAAAAACTTGCAAGGCATGCTGCAGAAACAGTGTTGCATCTTTTAAAGGTTATACAAATACAATAACAAATTTTTCCCATGATTATGCACTTATGAAAACACTGGCATCAATATTAGATTGCATTTCTGCCACTAGACTGGCTTAAGCTTAAATCATTGGGAATTGTTTCATCAATTTAACACAAATTAATCAATATTAAAATGTTCACTTGACATAATAGGAAAAAAAAAGCTATATCAAACAGAAAAATTCTTTTAAAAGACTGGCTTAAGCTTAAATCATTGGGAATTGTTTCATCAATTTAACACAAATTAATCAATATTAGAATGTTCACTTGACATAATAGGGAAAAAAAGCTATATCAAACAGAAAAATTATTTTAAAAAAATTCCAGGCACAAATTCTGTTTATGTTTGTCAAAACAAAGATAGCTCATGTGAGAGAATTGAAGGCTGAGTGTCTTGTGAAATGAATCAACAGCAGAAGGAAAGATGAGCTGGCAAGGGTCAGGGCTGTTACAGTGATTTCAGAAACCCATTTTCAACCAATGGTCACAGTATCTTGGGAAGACAATAGAAGGAAGAGGGAAGGCACAGAAGGCGAGCAAAATGGGTTGAAATAAAATAAAGCAGTTTAAAATGGTTAAAGATCAACAGAGCTTACCAATCTGCCACAAGTCAGTGCCACACCATGGGATTTGAGATTGTAAATATGGAGAGGGCTTGCCTTGCTCCTCTCCTGGAAGCAGGACTAATTGAAAATATCCTAAATTAATGATTCAAACTGTGGCCTGAGCAACACACAGGCTTGCCAATATTCCGCTTCTGACAAATATGAGCAGTTTCTTTAGTGGCTCACTAATGTACCTGCACAGATTTGTTTTAATTGGACCTCCAGCCAGTCAAGAGCTTTTCCAAAGCTCTTAGATGCTCAAAGGTCAATCAGATTGATAAGTGGTAAAACAATCTATCACACTTTAAGATTATATGTTGTTGTTCTGGACATCTGATTTAGCATACACAAAATGTATCCAAAATTTCCAATATTTCTAACACACCATTCTGACAGCAGCAGTTTTAAGTACATCTGTTTAAATCATACATGTCCTGAGATTGTCCTGATAGGTTAATTGATCACTAAATTCTCCCTAGGAGTGAGTGTGTGAGCATGCATGGTTGTTGGTCTCTCTGTGTTAGCCCTGTGATGGACTGGCGACCTGTCCAGTGTGTACCCTGCCTCTCGCCTGCTACTGTATTTGCTGGGATAGGCTCCAGCCCCTCACAATCCTGAATTGGACTAAGTGGTTGAATGAATGAATGAATGAATGAATGAATGAATGAATGAATGAATGAATGAATGAATGAATGAATGAATGAATGAATGATCCTGAGATGCACAAGAAATTGTGCAAAAAGTGTGATTGTGGGGAGGAGAAAAAATAGATAAATAAGTTTAAAAAGAAAGTGTTCAACAATCAGCTGCAACATGGCAGATCCAGGTTTAGAGTGAAGCAGTGTTACTAAAACAGACTACACAAAGACAAGTTTGTATGTGCATGCAACAGACATGTCAAATCTGCATGTCACTAAACAAGGGCAGTAAAGGAGCAGAGACATTTCTTAGGAAGAAGCATGAAGGGATAAAGGGAACTCTCAATAAGCACTGTTCTCAGCTCTAGGGTAAGACTCTCATGCCAGAGCAGAGACTGGTAAACATACTGCAAACATGACCAGTCCATCTTGTGTGTGACATGTTAACAGCTTCATCTGTGGTGACATGCTGGCAAAGGCAAGATTTGCTGCAACTTCCCACAATTATAGCTTAAAATGCAAACGACTACTGATCAATAGCTCATAATCCACATAATATAAATTAAATTCATGTTGGTATCTCACTCTCAGACATGTTTGCAAACTTGCATTTGGATCTTTCTTTTATTGTTTACGTCCCACCTAAAATTCTACCTTTATCCCTAAACCACTGTCAGTTTGTGCCCGACCCTGACCTCACCTTCTACTGAACTGGAGTACAGAAATGATAATCGGGCTTTGGTTCCCATAAGGACTACTGGTCTTGACAAGGTCAGTGATTAAACCAGAAAACATCGTAAATGGGTAACAAAGGCAACAACATGAGCATTGAAAACAAAACAAAAACACACCAGGATTAATTTCCTTGTCTGTTATACTGCTTACGTTTCCCTAAAAAGCAGCTTACACAGTAAACTTTACTCCAAGGTATAAATTATGTCAGTTTGATATCTAAGCTCTGACCTTCTATTTCTGATGTTCATCAAATATTGCATTGCTCACCAGCATACAAGACAAAGAGACAGGTTTGAGAGGCTGCATATACACACAGCAACAAGTAAGAAAATAATGCCTTTAACAACCAAGCACACTTCTTCATGGCAATAGCAGCCCCAGACAGCAGTAGTCTCCAAAAGCAGTACAGTGGCCTGCCACACCTTGACAACTGTTCATGAATGGCTGAAGGAACACCACAATAGCCTAATGTGATGAGCAAACCTCCAATTTGTTCAGATCCCAATCAACTGTCAGTCTTCTGTTCAGCTTCTGACATAACATTTGAACTAACTCATTAAAGTTAGTTCATAACTTGTCAATTCATCTTTTAATTGTTTCATTCTGTTAAGTCAATACAGCACTGAGAAACATTTCAGTAACACTGTCAACCCAAGAATGAAAACTCATGTCCACTAGAATACAGGAAAAAGGCTTGTTTGCTTCTGGACTTGTATAATTACATTCCAACTATGTGCCATGTCTCTGCAAGTGGAACCTCTCAAGTCATAATGAGGAAGAAAAAATGTCAGCTTGTACATGTGACTAAATATGATAATGGTGAAAGTCTGTAAGGTTTATTGTCTGTCATTGATGCCATCAACCTCAACCACAGAAAAAAAAAAGTGACTGCCCTGTCTGGCAATATAGAGAAAGGCAGCATGACCATCTCTTAATGTGCTGTTGCCACCTATTGGACAAGTGCGTCTGCACAGTTGGATGAAAGTGTAGGCTTCATATAGTTAGCAGCTTTGGTAAAGTCATTTCAAAAGGCATGGCCAATGTAGAGTCATGTGTGTCCCAGATTAACCAAACATATATATATTAGTGCTTACCACAGCATTCTTATTAAAAAAGAAAATTAAAGCCATTTTCTTGCCTGTAAGATTAATTAGCAAGCCATTAAAGAGCTACAACTCAGCTATTCAAATGAGCACACTCACAATTGCTGAGCAGCACCACTAATACTCTGCATGAGTTTGAGACAACAGCCCACCAAGGATAGACTATTCATTTGAGTAAGTCCCAAAGGTCTGCACCAAAACACAACCAAATTAAAATGCCTCTGCAGGAGTAAAGCAATGATGTTTCAGCATCCTTGACTGCAGTTGAAGGACAAGGTTTCAGGTTCCTGTATACAAGATTAACCCAGTTGCCCTCTTGTTCTGTTTTTTTTGTTTTTTTTTTATAATTCACATCTCATCTTATTGAACAATTACAAAGCACAGATTTCAACCATCTTGAGACTCAATAAAACGTGTATTCTACATGTGGCACTCCTCCAATGAAAACAAACATTATCAACTTGCTATATTAATTTAGGTATAATTTCTGTGAGGTGACTTCAAAATAAGATCAAATAACAAATGGGGTATTCCCTCCGTCCTGTCGATAGCTGTGCTTAAACTCTTAAGCTATGTCCACAAGGCGCCGAAGCCGGTTCAGCTGTGAAAATGGTGGCGAAAACTCGGACAACCGCTTCACCGCCCCCACAAAACCGCTGTAGTACATACTACAAGGCTGTGGGTGGCGCTATGATCATTAAAGAGTAACTCCAAAGCTAGAACAAGACATGACACATGCGCAGATAAAGCCTC
>JBBBVU010000009.1:12811833-12825442 GCA_037177055.1 Atherinosoma microstoma | reverse complement strand
ATTTATATATTTTTTATATTTTATTTTTTTAAAGAAAACAGCAACAGTAAAAATAAAAACATGAAATACAAATGCAAAGCCAAACATACATGACAGAGTGTGCCGTCCATCGCTCATCATCACCCGGAACCGAGGAGGCCCACTTCCTCCCTCAATCTTGCGAATGTTCTATAAAGTCATGTACAAGGATAAGTGTTTATATATTCCTAAAAGAAATGCCTTCTTGTTTACATGATGCCACTTTCTCAAAATCCTGACAGAACATTTGTCAAACTATCCAAATATTTTTAATAGTTAATGCTTTAAACCACTCGTTTATTTTTTTTAAAAAATGCACTTTTCACATGTTTTACATAACTGAGTAACAACAGTACAAATTATATCTCAACAGTGGGAAAATGTTTATTGGTTTACTTTCATTTTCACAGAGTATCATACTTTTGCGAGTATAACTGATCCATATTGGGCTTACACAAAGGATTGGTTTTGCAAGTTGATCAAATATAGATGAAGTCAACAAGGAGGGGACAAACTGAATGTCATGTTGGTCTTTATTGCTTATCAATAGTTAAGAAGCTGAACGGGGTAACTTGTAAGTAGTGGTATCGTAGGATTAAGTTAGATAAAACGGTGTCCTCACAGTTTTTGTCAGGATTACTTACCACCAACTGAAGCACTGCATCGCTGGTAGCCGTGCCATTTGCAAGAGCCTTTAAACAGAAAACATTTAGGTTAAATAAAGGAGCTCATTAATTTCACACGTTTCATTTCAAGGACAGTAACTTTTTCCGAAAGCTAGTACGTAACTTTATAACTAACGACGAGACCAATTTCGATTGTGCCTCAAAGTACTGTCAGTTAAAAACGTAAACAATTGTTAACATTAAGCTGGCATTTATTAATGCATTTATTAATAGTGGTTTAATTAGTTTTTAAATAAAAGTGGACGCAAACAGTCAAATAAATGACTCATTGCTAGCTACTACAGCTAACAATGAAGAGTCAAAGGTACTGCACACAGGAATATCAACCGTTGTGTAGTTTTAAAGGCCAAATTTAGCGTTATAGTTTTACTAGTAAAATTTGCCTTACCTCTATCGCGCCCTCTGTGAGTTTTGTCATGACTGTGAAAAGTTTATTTCACTACAAAAACAACTTCACTGAAATCCCCACAAGGCAGACAACCACATACAACTGCAGCTGACAGTGACTTGTGAATTGTGTCTGAGGCGCGAAAGGCTGGGAAGACGCGCGCGCCAAGAGTTGAATGTGCTGCCAGTTTCCGTTTCCGTTCACAGATCTGACTTCAGTTGTTCGTCTGGTAGCAACATGATTCCTCGAGCCGCTTACGCACCATAAATCTGACCGGAGACCAGTGAGACGTTTCTAAGCGCCAAACTAGATTTGACGTCACGCGGTTTCTACGGTGCGTTCAATGACAGATGTAAATAGGATATAAAAGACTTCACAGTAAACCTTTGATGGACTATTTTTTAAATTCATGTGATTATGACACTACTTTTTAAATCACAACATGATCATAAATAGAAGGAAATGCGTAATGACAAATAAAATAAATCTGTTAATGGCTAAAAAAAAAAAAAAGTTATATTAATCATTATGCAGTCAACTATAGACCCTTTCCTCATTCTTCAATTGCATTTGTTTATTCATTCATACATAATATAACCTACTGTGTTTGAGATTGGAATAGAGGGGACTGTCACTTCAGTGTACACCACCAAAATAATAAGAATCAAAATTATCCTCATTCTTGAAGTTTAATGAGCAAAAAAATCTTGAAAGTTGGGGTGTAAAGAAAGAGCATAGAGGGTGCAGATGCAAATGATCTGCTGTGCGTTAATTCTATGTCAGCATACCATATTTTAACCATATCAGCAGAGAAGGTGAAATAAGTGTCTTCACTCTATTCCTGCTGTCCCCAGGCCAGCCGAGAGACTGTCTCAGTTACATTTCATTTGCAAAGGTCTGATTTATTTTTTTAAATATCTTTATACAATTTTCACTGTTGAGTGTTGCTAAGCTCAATAAACAAATGGACATACAACAGCGATGGTTTAACATTTCTTTGTTGTTGTTGTTGTTGTTGTTATTGTGTTTCTTTAAAATCATTTCATGCATCTCTGTAGTCTGTTAACTTAAATCTATGGCTTTCAAATAACTTCCAATTAGTCTTTTCCTTAATTTCTTGAATAAATCCATTTAACTACAAACTTTAATTGCATTTGTGACAATAAAACGTAACCAATGTTTTTCAGACCAATTCAATTTATTCACCCACACTGGATAACAAATGACAACATTCAAGAACATACACACCTATACAGTAATATTCAAACATTGTACCAGATTTATATTGGCTTTACACATTGCCATTTAGAAAATGCGTGAATTATAAAATCAAAGTATGACGATGGAACCTTTTTGCAAATTTACTTATGATTCTTTTGTTAAATTTCTTGACCACCACATGCCAACTAATGCAGCAAATTATTTCATTGGGATATTTTTCTTTTTTTTGCAAAGAAAGAAACAAATGAAGTCAGTTTTGACTAATATTTTAATCCAGCTAATTTAAACTTGGTCTGTACAGTCATACATGTATTAATCTGAGTTTTCCTGGAAGAGCTGTATAGGTTTTTAGTTCCTACTTTGGAGGGCTTCCAAATGAGCCCATGTGATCCTTGTCGATTGGGAATAGAACTTTATCTTTGTTTCCAAATTCTCCTCTTTGCAGGATAGGGGCTCCAGGATTGGGGTTGTTGATGACCCCCATAAAGATTGGTACTTGACTTACATCATCCAAGAGGACAAAGAAAAAAGGTTGACTAAGATGGAAAATAGGATTAGATGCTCTTGAGATCACCACAGTGGTAGCCGCAGCAGCCTCTGCACCTTCCTCGTTTATCTCCATGCTGGACTTGTGCATCACGCTGGAAACCAGCAGGGGGCCATCTGCAATCTCAGCCAAGTTGGGACTCCGGAACATCTCTCCAAGACCTAACACAAAACAGAGAAATCCAGGGTCAGTTCATGGTATGAAACATTTTTACTTTTGAAATGTGTCCAAAATTTTGATAAAGAAAAAAGGAATTTATATGTGTGCTAAATAAAGTGAAATAAAATAAAATGAAATAAAATAAAATAGGGTCTTACCAAATTTGGTAAGAACATCCTGTAACTCTTGAGAATACTCCAGTTTGAATTTGGGAACTTTAACTTGAACGGCTCTCTCTTTGGGAAGACGTTCGTACAAGTCCGAGATATTCAGCTTTGCAGAAAGCGAAGACACATTCACTTGGCCGGACAGAGGCATGATCACCAATAAACTCATCATCTTCATGAAGGGAAACCTTGCTATCTGCACAGGAAGCAAGACATTGCACTGCATTAAAACTGTTATTATTCCAGTAACTTCAGCACGAGTCTAAACTATGTGCTACCCTTTTCCAACTGGCTTATTTCATGTCCCACTTAGATTTTTTTTTTCAAGAGCAATTATTTATCAAGCTACATCCAGCTTAAGAGTGGCTCAGAATTATAAACAAGATATTAAACAAATCTAGGAGTTTAAAAAAAGGCTTCTACATCTACAAGGATCTGATCTGGGAGATTTTATTGGTATTTTTCTTAGGTTCATACACCTAAAACTGGGTAAAAACTATACTTGAGTAAGATGTAATCTATTTTGTTTTAAACTTGCAAATGTGTGACAAATAAAGCAAAAATATTGTTCTTATAAATGGCCCAATATAGGATATGAATAATGTAAAAATTAAGTATATAAAATATTTGTTTTGTAAAATCAAACTAAAGACATTTCTGACATGTTTCTTCATGGGCAAATTGAAAACTGGATCCACATTAGTACAGTCCCAAGTCAGCTGTCACCTTAAAATGAATCCTGGCCAAAACAACTGAAATGGTTACAACTCAAAATATAATACTTCCAATCAAACTCTTCAAAAATGAAACAAAATCAATCAAAACATGTGAAATTCAATTCAGTGCATACGCTTGTGAAAAATAACTGAATCCTTAAATATAAAAAACACAACAAAGCAAGTGCAAGAAAAATCAAACGCTTTAGTTTTGAGAAAAAAGAAGAAAAAAGTTAAACTGGTAAGGATGCCCAACTGTGTCTTACCTGAGCCTCCAGTTCATTGTCAATAAATAAACTCAGGGGATGTTTAGCATCCTCCATCACTTCAACATCCACCATGTTCATGTCATCAAGGTAGAACACACCTCTGGAAGTAAAGCGTGGATCAAACTGAGCTTGCCAGTCTCCTGTGAGGAACATGGACACAGGGTCTCAGCAGCATAATTACAAAATAACAAATAGCACATCAGAGAAGTTTTTTTTTTTTTTTTTTTTTTTTTTTTAAACCAATTATTACCTCATATCCTTAAAAAAAAAATAATCTCCATGACAGCAATTTCATAGGTTCTGGAAAAGATCAATATAAATATGAATGAATATATTTCACTTGTCAGTCACCTTTAAAATGAACAGCATTGATGAGCATGAGTAGCAGATTGGGTGGTAAGGTAGACAGGAAGTCTGTCATCTTTCCTTGTGTTGCGTTCTCTACCCAGTCATTTATCTGTTGCAGGCTCTCCACAATTGCAGGTTCTGAGTCATATAAGCGCTGAGATTCACTTACAAACTCTTGCTTTGCCTCAAACCCTAAAACCCATAAACACACAACTTGTTCAGCTCTTTTTGGTCCGCACAATTACCAACAGGAGACAGAGTAATATGCCAGCAAGCAGGAACTGCGCAGTCAAAATGTTTAGTTTAGTAATATATTATGTGAACATATGCAATGTGTTTCTTGGAAAGCAACCTTGGCGTAGAAAGATGCGTGTGGCAATTTGCAGGTCATTGCTTTTAAGCATCATTAAAACATTATGCAGAGACTGATGGTAGCAGGGAACAGTGTTTTCATGGAGATGGTGCATCAGCAGCTCCTCTGTCTCATTTGTTGCACCTGTTTAAAATGGACAATAACAGGATGAGGACAAAGTAGTCTGTAGACAATTATAAAGTATTGCAAGTAGGAGACACAATTCATCAAATGTGATAAAAACATGCATTGTAAACAGTCTCTGTAAAGCAAACGCTACAGTAGAGCCTGCATACCTAAAGCCAGTTGAGATAGAGCCAGGGATATGCTTAGAGGAGATAAAATAAGATTTGGCTGCTCGGGCGTTGTCTCCAGATTCTGCAGCAGCTGCACACCCAGTTTCTGAATGGCAGCAGTGATAGCCTGTAAGGACTCTGGGCTCCGGCCAATCAACTGACAATCGCCCCCAAATTCTTCGTTTGATGTGGTTGGACTGGTTGGTTCTGTGGTATTTGCAGGTTTTTCTGTACCATTCTGTGAGCAGGATTAGCAGAAAAATGTTTGTAACCTCAAGAAAATCACAATGAATGCGTAAGAAGAAAAAAAAGACTTCTTCTATTTTGCCCCTTACATCTCTGGGGTGACTGGGCATCAGAGGAATAAGAGGCACCAGGGGGATGGACTGATCTTCTGCCACCTCAGCATTCTATCAAGACCGAGACAGTAGAGAATAACAGTCTATAAAAGTATTACGTAATCAGCACAGATGATAGTTATTATGCACATTTGTAAGGGATTTAAAGGTAGTTTTAGTGGTTTACAGTGGCTCCTTGGTGGCAGAGACAGATCAACAGGAGTGTCAGGCAGAGGTCCATGTCCTTATAATGTAACTGTAAAACAAACATCGCACTGAGTGGAAAATCGTGAATTCAGATTGTTTTGCTAAATACTTCTTTCTTGTTATTTTATTGCGTACTAAATTAATATCCCAATATCCCTTAAAGTTTGCATGTTAGCTAATTCAATTAGTAGTTGCAAGTAAAAAGAAAAGTAGAGTCATTCTCACCTTTGTATATAATTTCTTTTGCAGTTTTTCCCCCCAGGTTTCAAACACTTTCTCAACAAAATGGCTTTTAAAGCGATCACCTGGAAATTTGCCTAAAACATGAACCACAAAAAATTCTAATACAGCTCATATACGAAGAATTACACTATTAAACTACAAAAGGTGTGTACTTTTAGCCATTATTAAAGCTGCTGAAGTACATTCCAGTGTACTCTAGTTAGACTTGACTTTTAATTTTATGGAATAGAACAAGCATATTTTGGCAGAGGCAAAATGTTTGTGGACATTTTAATACAAACCATGTCCAAATTTAATTAAAAGGAGAAATTAAGTATAATGGCAACATTTCCTCTTTAGCAGACCTTAAACAAGCAAGAAAAAAAAATCAAGGAAAAATCAAACAATATTTAGCATTGTTTTCATTCTTAAATTTGTTTAATCATCCAATAGGGTTCTTAGGAGTATATTTGGTCTTACCTTATATTTGAATAAGAAAAAAAAATTACCTTGCTTGTCAAAAAAAGGAGAAACTTCACTACCGTGAATGGCTGAAACCCTGGGAGTAAGAGATTGGCAGTTGCTCAGCAAACGGTTAAATATCAACTTACATTGATTGGGGCCTTGTATTTGTAAATGTAGCTACTCAGACTCTTCTAGGGTTAAATATTGAAGCTTTACACATACAGCTATTCTGCATGTCAGTGGGCAGGTGATGATACTGTGACAAAACTTAAATCGGTGACAGGAAACGTGACTACTTAATTGCAAAAGTGTGGTTAATCCAAATATGTGAGTCGTAATGGTTGAGTACATCTTGATGACTTCAGACTGAGACATTTGATGTCAGAGAACAAACTCCCAAATTTCCTAGAAAAAAAAAAAAAGTATTTGACATAAAAGCTTAACAAGTGTCAACGTCCAAAACTCTATCCAAAAAAATCTCAGGTTGAGTTTATGACCGATACTACTTAAAAATGCTTTAAAGAAATAAAATATTTTTTCAAAGTTTCTTAATTGATTCATATTTCATCACCGAGCAAAACTTCTATCCTGAATAACACATGACTGCCATCTGCAAACACAAAGGGGACTTTGTCCAATCTGAGTCCAGGTGGTTCAGCCTTGATCGGAAAGCAAGACAAGGAGTCATAGAGTGTTCAGATGAATCACATAAAACAACGAGAACACACAACAAACATGGAGGCAATTTTTATTAAACAAGTTAATAAATTAAACATATTCACTGACTAATCCTAAACTGTTGATCAATTTAGGCTCTAGTGCTCGCTTCAGGTTTATGAAAAGCACAAAAACTTTAAAAGGTGTAGCCGCACATAATCGGAGCATTATGAACTTTCAGCAAAAAATTAGAAAAAATTCTCAAATTGTTTAACAACATGAAAGCTCTGAAGTCATTCAATGACCGGAGCATTGATAGTTTGATGCTACAGCACTTTAAAAACTGTTGTTCAATATTAACTTGCCTTGGACAAAAAGAAGCAAGTTCAACAAATATTTATTGATTAATATCATTGGTAGACATTTTTTCATATGCAGTTACATATAAAGGTTAAAATACAAAAGCTGTTCATCTTGGCATTGACTGTTTCTACATGAGCTTTTGGAGTCAGAAATTAAGAAGTGGTGAGTTTAACAACCTGCATGCCCAGTCCAAACAGTATCTGCTGGGATAATGTTGCTACAGGGCTAAAGCAAGAATATATGGTTTATAAAAACCCAAAGCAACTTCAAGTAATTTATTAGTGGATTAAGAACATTCAGTAATTAAAAACTGAGTGAGAATCAAAATGTTACAATTCAGGCCATACTTGTGCAGTAGATTAATGGCTGTGCATCTGGAACTAACTTGTTTGGGATGACAACTGAGACATCTCCTCCATGAGTAGGCACACTAACACTGTTACTACAACAGCAAGTGTACTTTTACTGTTTATGATGTATACATAAACTGTGAAATAACTCATGTAACATGGAGTAACAATAACAGAAATGATTTGATCTACAAATACTGCATAGTTTAATTAGTGCATTTAGATTGGCATGTACTCATTAAAGGAAATGGAAGGTGAGGTCAATGTATTTTTGGTTTTTTATGCATCTATTTGGAAAAGTGTAAACACTACATAAGACCTTCCTGAGCACATCTTCCAATTTATTGTTATGACTGACATTATCAAAACAATAAATGACCTAGTCAAGTGATAATTTCCTATTATATACTATACATCTATAGGCATAGGAATTTATTTTCAGTGTACATGAAAAATTATACAATGCCTCAACTTGTGCTGCCTCATTTTTAAAAAAAGAGAAGAAATTAAATGAACTGACAACCTGCCCTACGGTTACATTTGCCCTTAAGAAACATAGGGGACGGAGAGAGCTCAGACACCGATGTCTTCATGGGTAAGACACGATGAAGGTCAGTTGAAAGAGTGTGTAGTTTTAGCTGGGAGCTATTGATTTAAGCTAATAATCTAATGGCGCCATTCTCAGAGCCCAGCAGCAGAAGCCTTTTAGTGGGCAGGACTGCAAGGCTGGTCAGAGTGCCGCGGAAGTTCTCTGAGCTCAGCTTTGTGCTGCTAATGGGGCTCAAGGAGATATCAGCCATGGAGTACACCCCTATTTTGTTAGCCACTGTTCCAGTTACAATCTGCGAACCGTAAAGGTCAAAGGCGTGGATGTGATCAGACTGTGATTTGTACTGGCGAAGAGGCTTGTGTTCAAGATCTTTCCACACAGTCAATGTGTAGTCAGTGGAGGAGCTGATCACCAGGTTTCCCTCTGCAGCCTGAAAAATACAAAAAGCAGCAAAAGTAAAACATGCAGAATACCTAGAAAACAATATTTTTCAACATCATTTCTTACTCCTGCACCCAATAGCCTTATATAATGACTTTACATTTACTAGTTTACCACTGTTTGCTCTTGTTTTGCTTTGTTTTTTATTTAAATCATCAACTATGTCATTCCATTAAATTATATTCAATAAAACTAAAATGTTAAATGGTAGTACACCGCCCTGGATACTTATATAAATCAGCCAACAGCTCTCGTGTAACTTTGGAAATTATAATTTTGTAGTTCTTAATTTCCCTGTTAAAAATGAAAACACAAGTAACACCAATGTGCCTGTGAGAATCAGAGTGGATTTTCTAATGAGTAACCTGTGTTCATATTTGCCTGAACTTGTGCCTTTAAAACTAGAGACACAATCCTTGACCTAATTTGGGGTTAAATAAAGTTTGCGCTCTGTTGACAGCAGATTTGCTGGGTACAACTTTCACCATCTCTACACCACCACACCAGGAAAATCTAAATAAAAAACACTTGGTTCATTTTCTTCGCAAATACTCATTACATGACTAGTAAAAGAAAAATTACTTTTGATTACAGGCAAAATGCACAATAAACAGATTTAATTCTCTCTTTGATATCAGCAAGCCGAGTGCATTTAACAAACTGACTTAACATTGAGCTGACTGGCGAATAACTGGTTGATGAGCAGTGTGTGTGGGCTGTGATCCTCCAAATTTTTCCACTGTTGACCTGACTGATTTTGTACACACCATATTTGGGTAGTTCCTGTTCTAAAAATTCACAAAACAAAACTCCATTTACCCTCCCACCTCACCAAACAAAAGATAGTCCAGATGTTTGAAGATGTTATCTAACAATAGACACCCGTACACCTGTTGTATTTGATGTTACGCCAACCAATAAACCCCTTTTAAACTTGTTGCAGCAATCATGCAGTGAATAGAAAATAAGCCTGGTGTTTTCCAAATAAAATAAAATGCAAGTATACAAAATTTGACCTACACAATAAGTGCAACTGCCACTTTATGTCATACACTTGCTGATGTGTATGCTCCAGTCCACTGTCTGTAAACAACCTGACTGTTAATGAGCTCCAAACGTCACCTTGGTGTTGTGTAACACACAGACTACTCATACTTGGTGTAACGAGGGTTCAAGTTATATTAGTTATATAGGTATTATTTTCTAGAATTAAAGCAGACTTCAAACAACCACTAGCGTTATCTTTTGAGGTAAATGAACTTAGTATGTTCATCTCTTTGGAATGTTTAAATGCCACATATAAAACCCTTAAATGATCATTAAATGATATTTAATTCTTGCATGGCTTAACATTTGCAAATAAAACATTTGTTATTTATCTATGCATTTAATACACCGGCTGATCATGAAATCATCCCAAATTCTGCCCCTGTCCCAACGTTTCTGAGATGTATTGCAATCAAATTCAGAATGCGCCTATATTTTTACTGAGATAACAAAATGTGAACATTTTGATGTTTACATACATTTTCAATCTTCTGAGGGGTGCACTTCAAGTGTGAATTGTTGGGCCACAACAGGCCATAGTAGTAACACTCCCTGGTCCAAGCCCTGGCCTTCTGTGGCATGTCCTACCTCCTCTCTCTCCCCTTTACTAGCTTTTCTCTGCCATCTTCAACTTCAATATAAGTTTAAAAATAATAAGAATAATATTATATGGATGTAATGAGTGAAATGTACTTTTTTATTCAATCTATTAAATCTAATGTCAACAACTTCATGAAGTGTCCTACACAGGTCAGTAATGTACAAAAACAAACTAAATAAAACAACATATCAGTCTAACTCCACTCATTTGTGACAGGAAGTACTTGTTTAAGAAAACTACAAACTCTACCTTCATTTGGAGGATATCTCCTTCATGAGCTGGCCAGCCCTTCAGTACAAGTCCTGTCCGTGCATCTAGCAGAACAATGAATCCCGATGAGAAACCTGCAGCTACTGTGCGTCCTGAGGGGCTCACTGCCAGGTAACGGATAAGCCCAGCGCTCACATTGTTGTATGCCAGACGAAATTCATGCTGGGGACACAGGGGAAGACTTGTCACTTTCAAGTCTGAAATAACTCAGTCTTTAAGAAGTGTAGAAAGTGCTACCCTTTTCATGACAGTAATGATTTATAGATGGTGGGTGGTAAACGGTTTATGTCTCAAGAGAATGAGCTTGCAAAGTGAAACTGCTACCTGCAATCCAGGTTTGCGAGGATCAATGAAGCGGAGAACAGAATCTGCACTGCCGAACACAACACTGCAGTGTGGAGCCGGCATGGTGGTGACGGCTGTAATGGGATTCTTTCCATCCACCGCTTCATACAAACGGATGTGCTTGCCTAAGGAAAATATATCAAATGTAATTACATGCCAAAGTAGGCAAGCAAAACTGAAATCTCCAGATGTACAGGTACAATTATGATCATAAATGTACTGCCTTCAATCTGCCGTACCTGTATACTGGTCCCATAGGTGCACCGTTCCGTCACAGCTCACTACTTCATGTGATGTCTCGAGTTGTCCCACATAGAAGACTGACTTTCGATGTTCGCTATACGTCAGCCTGGGCTCCACCTCCTGTGTGCCATCCCCATGGTTATAGAGGGGCCAAAGCTTCACAGTCTTGTCTTTACTACCAGAAAGGAAATAATCCTCCCCTGCCAGCGGCGACAAACATTTTGTAGTGCCTGAATGACCCAAGAAACTCTGCAGTCTGATCTGGTGAAAATGAAAATGTGCATCTTGTTGATTAAGACCAATCTCATACTGCCAGTAGGCAAGCCAGTTGCCTTGAAGTGACCGGCTACTTCGAGGGAGTTCTTGCTTTAGGGCACTGTCCTCTGGAGAGGGGCCAGTCACCCAGGAGAAAGAGCTTGCACCTGTGGATGGAGTGGTGAAGGTTGAAGCAGCGGTGATAATTGGAGTGGCATGGCTAGAGCGTCCCCATGAGCTTGCCAAACCATGGTTAGAGCTGCCACCATAGTCAGTGTCACGGGAAACTTGAATACGGTTTCCAACAAGGTGGCTTCCAAATGTGCCCGATTCAGGGAGGGAGTCTCCTTGTGGAGTGGAGCTACCTGAAGGAGCAGGAAATGGGCTACAACCCACATGTCTGCTAAAAGCAGGGGATGTAGTGGGCTCCATCCTGGATGCTGAGGTGAGGTTAGCCTCTGTGATCCCCTGACTCACACTCTGATGGTAGGACTGAGCCAATTGCCAAACCAGTTCATGATTGGGAACCAGTTTCCGAATTGCTGTGTCACCTGTAAACATCCCGATATAACAATGATTTAAAATATCATTTTCTGCAAGAGTATACTATTGTATACTGATTCTTGCAAGAGAAAGCATTTTGTATGACAAATAATGGATTTCCTACCTATGAGGCAGTAGAAAGGGATGTAGGAGGCATGGGCCATCTCAGGGTTAAAAACAGTCTGCAACTCTTCCAAGACCCCAATCTCATATGTTACATTCGACTCTTCAGGTGTTCTGACGTCCACAACTGTTACCTCTCCCACAACTCTGCGAGGGGCATGATCCAGCTATATTTTAAAGAAAGACAAATCATATTTGTGTACATATTACTGGATTTACTAACTTCAATAAAAGATAAATGCTACTGTGTGGCTTAACTTTGAAATGATCTGTTGCAACAATGAAATTCTTCCTGCTATTCTCCTACATAATTGGACTGTTTTGACCTGCTCTCTGTCAGACAGTTGTTATTCCACATTTCTATCCCACTGTAATTTCAATCCGTATATTTGTCTGATTCTAAACATGTTTGCCATTTCACTGGCAGATCCAATTCTCAAAAGTGTTAAAAGATCATTTTTTACAGTTGGGAGGCTATGTATTGTTTGTACCTGTGTTAATATTTGTGGATCTGTTCAAATTTGGTTCTAACATGCATCCTGGGTGATTTAATCACAAGTGGACACTCCTGAATACATGTGTTCATGACTGGTTTTTAAAATGTATGCCACTGTGTCATCAGTGGCCACTTGTGATTCAATCTCAGTTACAAGCTCTGTATGCAAATAAAAGTTAAGTCTTTTACTAAGCTGCAAAAAACAACTGAAAAGACATCTCTGTCAAATCAAAAAACTACAGCGAAGCAGTGAAATGTGTGCTTTTAAAAAAAACATATTTCAGGTTTTTGAAGACGTTTAAATAAATACAACTCATGCCAAACATAAAAAAAAGATCAAATTGTAAAAGATCCAATATAAGAGAAGGAAAGGGAAATAAAATAAATTAAATTATATCTTACCCAGGTGTGTCCTCCACCTCTGCTGATAAAGATACATATACCAAATTTCTAAACTCCTGAAATTGACAAGTGGACCAGTAGTTGTTTTCTACACATGTTTGCTTTGTATGCAAGTGCATACAAATAAAATATACAGTTATGCATGTGTAGAACTGTATAACTGGTTGCATGTGCCACATCCTGTTGGAAGGCTGATATTTTTGTGAATTAATTGATGCAAAGCATTTTATAATATAATAACCAAAGCAAGTACAATTAACACCAACAACTTTCTAAAAATCACTGCATAATTGAGGCAATTTCCCTATAAAGCATTCTGGTCCACTTTCTGGTCAATATTTTTCCCCAAAAAAAGATTTATTCATTTTCTTTCTTTCTTTTTCTCTCTCTGTCTTTTGTCTCTTTCTTTCACATCACACGGGTCTCATTAACCCAGTACACGTGCATCCTTAAGCCCGAAAACTTTTTTTCTTCAGTATATTTACAACAATTGCTGTTGTATCATTTGAAATTTACCAGCAGGT
>JBBBVU010000009.1:12792147-12803344 GCA_037177055.1 Atherinosoma microstoma | reverse complement strand
TTTTCTGTAATGTAAAGCACCTTGAATTGTCCTGTACATGAAATGTGCTCTATAAATAAATTTGCCTTGCCTTGCCAATCTAGAAATAAAATCGAATTACGTAATTTCATGCAATCTGGAATCTTTGAATTAAATCAAAGGATTTTCCATGAAAAGCAAAGATGTAAAATTTTCTTCTCTCTATCTCTCTCTCTCTCTCTGATCTTTCTTTCTTTCTTACTTTCTTATTTTCTTTCTTTCTTTCTCATTTTTATTCTATAAATAGCCTATGTTAATTATATTTCGTTAGTTTTGTAGTCTTTCATTCTTGGGCACTGGCTGACTTAATTTAATTTATTTTAATTTAATTTAAATGTATTTGATTGACATACAAATCCATCACAAGTTAGGAGTTATGAGGTTTTCTTCTTGATATGGCATTATCAATGATGAAAAAAGGCAAATATGACTTTAATTGAAATTTGATCACTCTTGGGAATAAGAGAAGTAAACTATTTTGCAGAATACTGTATTTTTGCATGATTTTGTCTGCCTCATTCTTTCTGCGAGCAAGGTCTTATCATATGTCTCTTGTTTTGTTAGATGATAAACTTGGTAAACAATCATCTTTCCCTAAAGCAACTTTTTTGTCCTCACTCTCATCCTTAGTGAATGTATTTTTCAAGTCTTGCAGAAAAAAAATTATATCAATATGAAAATGTAATAGTAAGTTAGTTATTATGGCCACTGTTCCTCCTGCTGTTTTTCATCTCATCCTGGTGAATTCAGGGAATTGATCTCTGTGTAACAGCCAAAGATAAACTTTCCTCTAAAGAGAATTGCTTATACTGTTAAAAACATTTCTTAGAGACTATGGTGTTGACACAAAGCACTGTTTCATGTTCATTTTATTTTGGTTTCTATTTGGTTGATGACAATGTGTTTTATCCTTTTGATTAAATAAATTCATTTTCTCATTACCTATTTAAGTAATTGTTCTACTTTTTTAATTTTTTATTAGCATTTTTTATTTGCATGTTAAACAAACACTTCACAATAGTAACTAGATCAATCCCTAGTGTACAGTTAAGGGAAATCCAAATGATAGTTCTTGAAATATTTAAAGAATTTCTGGTAAAAAAAAAATAAAATAAAACACAAAAAAAAAACCAAAACAAACATTAGAATTTACTGAACTACATTTGAAGAAGTCAGATTTTAAAAACTGTTGTTCAGAGATTCATGGTGCCTTGTTGGCATCCTTGCAGCAACAACATCACTAATCTTGAGTATTACTGGTTAATAAGGTGAATTGGATCACATTATTTAGCAAAACAAAAATGCAATAAATCAGCCAAACTAGACTCACTTCATGCCTTGGCTGTGCTCATATCTGTCCTTAAATATTATGGACAGAACTAGTGACGAAATGCAGCTGTATAGCCTGATGGAGTTCAGCAGACACTGGTAATGAGTCTGACTTACTGCGAGCAATGCAGACATAGGTCTCGCTCCAGGGTCATGGAGGAGCTGGCCCCTGTCCCAGCTGCCACCAGGCCAGATGCAGGGTATACCCTCAACAGGTCACCAGTCCATATCAATGGCAACACAGAGACAAACAACCTTGCAAGCTCACACTCACGGTCAAATTAGAATCTCCCGCTGACCTAGCATGTATTTTTTTGAAGAACGTCAGAATACCCAGAGAGAACTTGCAAACTCCACACATAAAGGTCCCCGCCAAGATCCAATGGGGAACCAACTCACTTTGAGGGGACGGCGCTAACCATCACACTTTGTGAAGCCCCAAGGTTGCATTTTGAAGACACTAATCAACTGATAACATTATAACTTTCTGTGGGTGAGTTAAGCATTTCATGAACTTCCTGTGAACTCATGGCATCAGTATTTTACTGGCTGTAACTCCTTTCATAATCTATTATTCTCTAATAAAAATGAAAACCATTCTGACTCATATGAAGATTATTTCCTACACTGCAATGATGCAAATGGCCATACCTGTTAGTAATACAGAGACTGTTTACAAGAAATATTACATTTTTACCTCTGGAGAAAAATCATGTAGGAAGGACATTTTTCTTTGACTGTACACTGAATGTACTGGGCAAAAACACTGACATGCTGCTGATACTGGTATCTTAGTGTAGATTAAAGGCTACTATTTTGTATCACACTCCTCCTATCTGTGATGATGGTGAAATATATATTCATATTTCTTTATATGAGAAAAATAACAAAATATTACCATATTGGTCATATTTTACAAATAGCCAATCTTTTATTGACAATGTAGCCGAATAAGGCATTGCAAAAAACAAACAAAAAACCTGGTGGCTGTTAATTGCTTCATAATTTACACCATTACATAACTATTAGGCATGCATTAACTTAAAAGCAGATGGAGGTGTAACTCATTTTGAACTATTTTGCATGCAGATTCAGCAAATATTTCGTTTCATTAATTTGCTGTTTATTTTTTCTTTGTGGACAAGTTGTTATGTTTGCAATAATCATTGATAATAGTAAGAAATGATGTGACAAGCGCTTAAAATTATCATCAGAACAGTTGTCAATATAATTTGATACAATATTTAAACTATTCTCTCAGTCGTATAATGCTGCACTTATAGGCCAGGTAACACAAGAAACGGCTACGTGGTGCTCTTTGGTGCACGGTCTTCTCATTAAGCTACATGTATTACTGTTCCTTCACGCAGCAGGTCCAGGTTCGATTCCCACCAGGTGACCCTTGCTGAATGTGAACCTGTCACTCCGACCCCTTTTCCCGTCATGCCACAGTAGAACATAGCATCCTGTTGCCATGAAGAAATAAATAACTCATCAAAATGTTTCTTAGGAGAAAACGTGTGTGTTCTAATGTGTGTGGTAACAATAGTGTATAAGTAAAAGTGCAATAAGCTATTTTGTCCAGAAATAGTGTGGTGGAGATTGTCATAATAAAAAGACTGAACTCTAGTAGCTGTAACTCTTCATCTTGGATAGATTCCCAAGTTCCAAACCCTTGATTGAGTTTGCAGCAGTTCCCTCGGCTAACGGATCAGGAAGATCATAAAAATGGATTGACACAGGACAGAAGAAAAAGTGATATGGGAGGAAATAATGTCGATTAACCGAGAAAACTTTTCCCACTCTTCTGATCAGTTCTTTTGTTTTTGGAGTGTATTGTGCACCCATCTCACTCTTGCTCTCTCACTCCTCATTATGATTCGACTCCCCCTCTCTCCTTTATTCGCTGCGGGACTCTCCTCCTACTAGTCTATGGCCTCCTCCTCCTCCTCCTCTTCCTCAAAATCGCGATCCATGGGTGTTGAGGCTGCTTTCCTCAGGGTTCCTTCAGGATGGGATTTCTCAGACATCTGCGCTCTGTCAAAAATGGGCTCATCCTCTTCTTGACTCCATGTCTTCTTCTTCCACTGCCTCTCGTGATCGGGACATCGGTACGTCGTAAACTATTCTGAGTGAGATGAACGGATAAAACTTTGCCACAAAAGTTGTGAGGGGGGCAAAAAAAAAAAGAAGATCAACAGCTGTCACATTATTTTGGAGCATGTGCTCCCGTCTGAATTTTTAATCAACATATTACTCAAATTCTGTATTGCGCACGTGCTCTTAAATTGTTTTAACCAAAAATGTCATCTGGTCAGACATTTTTATTTAACTGTCCATGAACTAATGAGTAGGCTGATCTGTTTTGCATCACTTTGCTTTTGCACCTGTTGTCAGCACCGAAACGCTCGAGAGTTGTCCAGCGTTGCCAGGGCGCGTTCTTGAGTCCTTTTATTTTATTTAATTAATTGCTTTTAACATAATTTGTCATGTCCGGCGTGGGAACAGTCAAACGGCTCTTTGCACATTGTTCCCTCTATATGGGACAGACACATACAGGCTGCAAGCTGTTATGATAGATATAGACTGCAATGCAATGTTACTGGTATAATGCTTAAAACGTAAAATAATGCAACACAAATACTCAAAATGATTTAAATCAAGACTACTTAGAAGTAAATTGTGGGAAAATGTGCAGCAATGGGCCAGGAAGGATAGAAGTAACTTATCTTCACCCTTTGAACTAATCAAACAAAAGTTATATGACCCATAGTAATCTCAGATGTTAGTAGATTTTCTTATATATATAGAAGTTTTATTGCAGGATTTTTCAACCAAGGTCAAATGGATCTGCTTTTTCCCCCCATACAGCAGGCAGAATGTGCCTATGTTATAATCCTGATGGCAGTGTTCTGGTGCACAGAGGTGCTACCTCTGGCTGTGACCTCACTTCTTCCAGCTCTCCTTTTTCCTTTGTTTGGCATAATGGAATCCCAAGATGTAAGTGAATTATCACAGAGTTTGAACATTGTTTCAGTGAGATAGAAATTTCTTTTGCCACACTTCTTACTTTGGCCCTTGCTGTCTCAGGTGTGTATGCAGTACATGAAGGACACAAACATGTTGTTTGTGGGAGGACTGATGGTCGCTGTGGCTGTGGAGCACTGGAATCTGCACAAGCGCATTGCTTTGAGGGTGCTGCTTTTGGTTGGTGTGCGCCCAGCACTGTGAGTGGCTCGCTTACACACCTCCCCAGTTGTCATCTTTAAGACCAATATCTCTTAAGCATATCTAATCAGCTGTGAAATCGAAAGCCCTGCACTATCCTGTAGATAAGGGCGCTACATGTTCAAGGTTTTCATTGCATCATAAAAGTGTGTTTGTTTCTTTTTTTCCTCTGCTATAAAACACTTGTGGCCTGTTCTTGCAACTTAAGGCCACTAACACTTTGTTTTAATGTTCCTGACAGTTTGATGCTTGGTTTCATGGGTGTTACTGCGTTCTTGTCCATGTGGATCAGTAACACGGCTACCACAGCCATGATGGTGCCCATTGTTCAAGCAGTGCTGGAGCAGCTCAACAGCAAGGAGGCAGAAGTACCTCAGATCCTCAGCTCAGACGAGCAGGTGCAGACATCAGAGGCTGACAACAAATCTCTAACACAGACAGAGAAACAGAACGAGGGACATGGTGAGCCCTTGTTCAACTTCAAGAAAAATGTTCCAAACCAAGAAAATATGTTTTAAAAATGACTGAACATCGTGAATTTTCTACTTTGACTGCAATGGTGCTGATTGCTCTTTCATTCCCTTCTCTTTGTTTAAAGGCCCGGTGGTGATGACTTTTTTGGATGCCTCAGTAGAGGTTGCCAGGCATAAGGAGGCAGCAGAAAGACGGAAAATGTGTAAAGGGATGACCCTGTGTGTTTGTTACGCTGCCAGTATCGGAGGCACCGCCACACTGACAGGAACAGGTCCTAATCTGGTGCTAAAGGGCCAAATGAGCCAGTGAGTGTTTCCTTTTCAATTACAAGAAGTAGTCCATTATTTATTTATTTTTGTTTTTTAATGCACTCCTTCTCATATTTGTTTTTTTATTAGACTGTTTCCTGAAAATGGGGATGTGATTAACTTTGCCTCCTGGTTCGGCTTTGCCTTCCCAAACATGATCATCATGCTGATACTGGCCTGGCTTTGGCTGCAATTTGTCTTCATAGGATTCAAGTGAGTCTGGTGATGGCTAAAGCCTAATTCTAGTGGCAGAGACTTGATTCAACATCAAGGAAATTTTTACCACATCAACAGTGTGATTGAGTATAAATGTGACACAAAGATTTTGATTCCCGTGTGATCCCTCTAGCTTTAAGAAAACGTGGGGCTGTGGGGCTGTGAAGACGGAGAAGGAGATTGCTGCCTATAATGTGATCCTTGAGCAGCATCGCCTGCTGGGGCCCATGTCTTTTGGAGAGATAAGTGTCCTGGGTCTCTTCGCTTTGCTGGTGATCTTGTGGTTCACAAGGGAGCCAGGTTTTGTCCAGGGATGGGCGACAAATATCTTCAACTCCAAAGCAGAGTTTGTACTCACATTTTTCTGTTTTTGTTCCTGCACAAACTTGAATCTGCTTTACACAAAATTTCCTCCCATTCTCACCTCTCAGGTATGTGACAGATGCCACAGTGGCCATCTTTGTGGCCATTCTTCTCTTTGTTCTGCCCTCTGAACCTCCACGTTTCTGTTCATGGAGGACGAGGAGTTTTGACACAGGTGAGACATCACTCTAGAGGAGTACAGGCTACATGCCACATTTTGAGAGGAGATCACATTGTCTTGATTTAACTCTCATTTTTTTTTAAATTGGATCTGTAGCACCTCATCAGTCTTCTGGCTCAATGCCACGTCTCCTCACCTGGAAAGTTGCTCAAAAGAAGTTACCATGGGGCATTGTGCTTCTTCTTGGAGGAGGTTTTGCTCTGGCTAAGGGAAGTGAAGTAAGTTATGTTATGTGATGTGATGTGATGTGATGTGATGTGATGTGATGTGATGTGATGTGATGTGATGTGATGTGATGTGATGTGATGTTATGTTATGTTCAGGAATCAGGACTCTCAAAGTGGATGGGTGATCAGATGACTCCCCTGCAAAATATCCCTCCCTGGGCCATTGCTATCATCTTATGCCTGCTGATCGCAACCTTCACGGAGTGCACCAGCAATGTGGCAACTGCAACTCTCTTCTTACCGGTCTTAGCTTCAATGGTAAGGACCCCTGCACAGACGGTTCAATGTATGTTATGAGAAATAAAATAGAAACACAGGCAGTATCTCACAATCTCAGAGTATAGGAGACAGACAATACTGCATGGTGATGGTGGTTCACAGAGGTGAAGTGTTCCCTGGAAAAATGGCATCTTAACTGATTTCCCCAATTGGAGTCCAGCATTGAGAGTATTCCCAGTGAGAGCTGGCCTATTTTCCCAAGCTTGGCTACCCATCTAGTTGGTCATTCAGGCTGATTATGTTTGGTCCCCTACTGTGGGCCCCTCCTCCCTGTAATAGACTGCCAAATACACCAATTCAGCCGACTGCCCTGTGCCACTGCCCGCCCTGCTGCTACTGAAGAATGGCATTACTTGTGCCACTAGCTGAGCACTAGACCGAATGCCAAAGATGGGTTACGGGAGACAAGTAGGGGTATTCATATTGATATTTGTTAAAGGGAAAGTCAAGTAGATGCTCAGGAGTGAGCAAACTTGTATTATAATAAAGAAACATGGTAAAAAAGTGGGGAAAGTTATCTTCTGATCAGATATTTGAGCGTAAAAGTTTAGACATGACAGTTTGAGGCAGTAATGGCTTGCAACATGCGTCTTTATGTCATCCTGTCAGGCGAATCTTGATTGAAACAAATGCCATATCGTGAAATAAAACACTGCCATCATGGGGACCTGATATACAGCCTACAGTTTATAATACTCTAACTATAAAGTTGAACTTTTTTTCCACTCTTTGTTTATTTTAGAACCAGAAATTACCGTGCGCTTGTTTAAGCTCCTTAGGAGCAGGATATGTAATTCAGAAGCAAATTCCACACAGTAAGGTTCTCTGAATGGTAGCAGTCTTCCATTATCGCTACATATGTAGTGCTTTTTCTATTTTAGATATCATGACTCAGCAACAGGCTAGCAGGCATTACATCTTAATTACACCCACCTAATGAGAGTTTTCACTCTGCACAGAATTGTACACATTTCACTCTGAGTTATGAGTCAGTGATTACATTTGCAGAAAAACAGCCAGATGGAGGAGTTAAGGGTTTTGTGAGCAGGACTGTGTTCATCCCTGGTTTAGACTGTTTAAACTTCCTGTGTGATTATTGCAGTCTCAGTCCATTGGAATCAATCCGCTGTACGTCATGGTGCCTTGTACTCTGAGTGCCTCATTCGCCTTCATGCTGCCTGTTGCCACTCCTCCAAATGCCATAGTCTTCTCTTATGGATACCTCAAAGTTGCTGACATGGTGAGTATGGCAGTAGTTTGTTGGTTATTCTGTTATATACATGTTATATACATGTTATATACATGTTTAGTATGTAAGTGCTGTGTGACTTAAACCCACTGCTGTTTAAACAATTAGGATTGCAGAGCTTGTCTTCATGGTCACTTGCTGTCAACCTAAATCGATGAAAGGATTATTCTACATGAGATAAATACATAAGTATTTATGCTGCTTGTTGGATAAGAAAAATAATGGTATTCTTATAAGGTTCAGTGTGTAACAAATAGTGAGATCTACTGGCAAAAATGTAGATTGTAACTAGCCAAATAAACCCTAACTCAATGTATGGGAAGGAAATTGCATAATTTTACAAATGTATTGTTTTGGGTTGTTCTAAATCACTTTAAACCCCTTTTCTCCAATTAGTTAGGGTCCTTTAAATGTTAGCTTCCACTATTTTTTGTGTAAGTTAAACCTTATGGGGCGATAAAAGCTATTGCTGCTTTCTTATCTTACTCATTAAGATTGCAGATGCAAAGCAAGATGCTGACAACATATGAGTTGAGTTTATTTTTACTTAGGTTTGTGATTTTGCCTAATTCATCAGGATGCCCTAGCTTTCTTTATAATGAAGATGACATGGACTTGGCTTCTACAAAGAGTTTAGACCATGATCAATATTCAACCTCTGTATTATCCAATACAAAACATTTCAGAACATTGAACCGATACCACATTTTTTCAAACCGAGTACAAATACAAGTAGCCTGCTTACATTGAAAACTTTTACCAATATGAGTAATGATAAATCCCATGTAAGGAGTGTGGAACAGAATGTCAGATCTGACAACTGAGTGGTTAATTATGTGATTTATCAAACGGGTCTCCCTGTGGCCATCCTCTAAATAGCAGGCTTGAAAACTGTCACAGTCTTCATAGATGATTAAGATAAAGTTTTTGGTTTAGTTTAGTTTTTGTTCCGTTTTTCTTGTCGGTATAATGCCAAATTAGGATTTGTAAAATAGCACCAGTAATAAAAATTTTTCTGAACAACTAACAATGAAAACTTGAATTGTAAGACTGTAAAAATGTCTGAATCTTCATAAATGAGTGGATACAGTGTTTTTTGGTAGATTTGGCCACCTACATGCTCAAAATCAGCTTCTCTCACCGAGATAATCCCAAATTTGGATTCTTAATATGGCATGAGTAAAAACATTGTTGTTTATGTATAAAAAAAATGTGTATGCCTTAACCCTTTATTGGGAACTCACTGAAATACTTGGAAATTCAAATTTCAATGATAGAGAAAAGTGTTATTGTAATACTCAAGGATATTACAAATCTTTAAAACTTGGTTACGTTTCTCTAGAATAATAGCAGTCCTACAGTAGTAGGTGGTCAGTACTAAACATGTCTTATTATTTTATGTTGAAATCCAACCTCATTAAATTTCTGGAACGTAGCCTGATGTTTGATGACTGGTGAGGACAAGTCCATGAGGGGGCATTTTGTATGTAAATATGGTTATTTGTTTAATAAAGGATTCATTCCACAGTTTAATCTCTTTATATTAACATCTTAATTTTGACAGCCCTAGTTTTTCCACATTGGTATTGGGTTATTTTGGGTTCTTTTGTATCATAACACTTTCATAAATACCAAGTACGAGTACACGGTCGGACATAGTATCGTGCGTGCATCCGTATTAGCAACTAAAGTTTTAGGTTTAACAACAGCAAATGAAGGCTTGCCCTATTCACTGAGTGGTTAGTCATGTCGAGCTTTATTGATTTGACTGGTTAAAATGTGTTCAGTCACCTTCTGAAGTGTTTTCTTTCTTTTTTCTCTAAGTGCCCACACTTCTTCAAATGATTAAGAAGGATGACTTAGATTTTTTTGATTAATGCAGTTGCAATACCTATCAGCAAATTTCATAAAGCCCTATACACTCATACACACACCAGCATCTTTTGTTAGGTAGAGAACTGGTTTAGTATTCCAAAACCTGAACAAAAACGGCATTGTTCAACTTAAATCTGAGGTTCAACTCATGGCTAGACTCCACTCTACCATAGATCTTCTTAGGGGGGTAGAGATCTGTTGTCTGCCCTCTTTCAGAATTTGTAAGGTTGCCACTGCAAACCACAAACTTAACTTCTTTGTTTTCTTTGATTCACTATTCCCTTGTGAAACCTTGCTCATCAGTGGCCACGGAGAGGAATTTCCAACATCTTAGATCTGGCAAAACCTAAATGAGAAAACAGCAACTTATGTGTGTCTTAGAGGAGATTGTATGTCCTTTGGACAGAGCCAGTTGTTTCTCTCTTTTTACAATATTTATACATAGTAATTTATTTGCAAATGTCAGGGCTACAGAGAAACTCAGCAAACTCTGGAAAACCAGGAGAACTGACAACACAGAATTAAACAAAGCAATGTTTTGATGTATACAGATCCTTGTTTATGCCTTCAAGGAAATAAACAAGTGTCTCCTCCTTCACCAGGCTAAGACAGGGATAGTCATGAACATCATCGGCATCCTGTGTATTACAGTGGCCATTAACAGCTGGGGCAGGGCCATGTTTCACCTGAACACTTTTCCTGCCTGGGCCAATGTCACAGGAGTGTGAGTCTGGTTCTGCAGTCGGGGATGACCCATGATGCACACCCTGCCCTCCATATCCACAAGTGTTAGACCAAGACCTCTGGTCAGAGTGACAGCATGGGACCAAATGTTGAACTTCATGTCTGATTGCTGCTTGGAGGCTTTAATTGAAACTTGAGACTTGCTACTGAGAATGTGGTAATGAATATGATTAAGAGGAAATGGTGGGTAAACAACTTTTTGATATTTTTTATATGTATTGTAATGAAGTTACACCATGGAGATGACTTCTTACACCCATAAAGGTACTACAGAAGCCATATACAGTCTGTCTTATATTATTTAATACTGACAATCTGAGTTAATCTAGTGACGTCATTAAAAGGAAGTCTTTTATCAAAGTTTATATACATGTATATGTATATGTATGTTTATATAAAGATTCATTTTGCATATGTGTAGCATATATTGATAGCATTAAACCTTGTTTTGTAAAATAGGAATGTAACAAAAAAATTGAGGTTCTTGTAATTAAGGTTGTATATTTTATGCCTTTTCTGTTTTACTTAACTGCATGGGGGGTTGTACTTTTTTTGCTACATTTGTCTGGGAGCTGTTTTTACTGGTTATGTTTTTATCCCGATTTAACACTGAAAGCAGCCTTTAAAGCGAGGGTGTCACTTCGTGTAACTTTTTTTTTTTTCACATGGACTTATCAATTACATCAATTGAAATCGATGTGCCTTG
>JBBBVU010000009.1:12758590-12776801 GCA_037177055.1 Atherinosoma microstoma | reverse complement strand
AAATTTTTATATATTATTACTTTTGTCAGTTTCAACTTATTTCAGTGACAGCTGATTTTTTTCCTTCTTTAATGGAAATGTATGTATACTTTTGTTCACGACTGTATATGTAGCTAACCAGTGTGTGACATATGGGTGGATACAGTGTGATGGTGGTGGTTTTTGAGGAATTTATGGGTAACCCACTCTTAAAATCTACACTTTAGCCAGTAGATTCTAGCAACTACAAAAACAGCTGCACTTGTGTTCTTTGGGTGATGATTGGTCTTTCTGTGTGTTTATTCTACAATAAAAGATAACATCTTAGATATTTTATTAAGCAAGCTAAATTTGCTTAATCTCTAATGTTGACAGAGATAACCCTTTTAAACTGATTTACTCTTGTGACATTTTAGTCACAGTGAGCGTAAGTCACAGAAAAAAAGGAACTTGAAATGTTTCTCTGATTGGTCTAAAATTTGGAGTTTTAAAGAACAAAGTCAAACTTTAGATGTTGATCCTTTATTCATTTTTAATGTCAAAGAAAGTGAAACATGAAGCTCATAAAACTGTAAATCAACCACATGAAAATATAAAACAAACAAACAAACGAACGAAACAAAAAATACATCAGATAGTAGTCTCATCTAAGGTCCCTAACATGTCTCATTTTTATGTCCAGGTCCCCAACCAGAGGATGCAGGGATCTCACCGGATGGGACAGAGACCTTAAACCTGGATGGTGCTGAGGAGGTACCTGAAGTAAAAACAACAACTCCTTTCAGGACTCTGGTTCTGCGCAGAGGCCTGGCTGTGGCTGTCATGCTGTTTATCTTGGCTGTTGGAATCATTACAAACCTGCTGCTCACTACTCTGGCTACTTGACTCTTTGCAAAGTCTTTTGCACTCAGTGGAGCAATTCTTTAGCCACCAGTGCTAAACATAATGCTGGTGTTGGCACCGCAGCACAAGCCAGGACAGTGGAGCGTTACAAGTGTAGACGAGCAGGAAGCAAGGAGAATTCATAGAGGGAAATGATGTATGATTGTAATTCAATCTCAGAAAGCAAGATGTTTCTCTGAAACGACAAGACTTTTCTGTGACTCCTTCAATGTGAAGTTCACGGCTACATATTGTCAAAAAAAAGCCAAATCAAACAGAGAAGCTGTGATTAAAGCAATACACATAAACATTGTTATCTTTGACTCACTCTGACTATTTATTTGGGACCAGTAGAGTGGAAAAGATTTGATCAGGAGGATATGATGCATTGATCCAGTCTGTAGTGTGGTTGTTTTCAGCAGTTTCTGGCAAGGGAACAAGAAAGTGCACCATTGCTCCCACAGCTAGAAGAGCGATCGCTGCAAACACAGTGAAGCCTCGCCTGATGATCAGCTGGCAGGTGGAGAGACGGCTTCCCTTCAGCGGCTGGACCACATGTACACCCTGTATCTCTGCATTTTCGTCATGGCACTCAGTGCTCACGGACATGTAGCCATCCCCTGACTGAGTGATAGCATTGCAGTCTTTATTAGCTTATTTTAATAGATTATATGTCATAAACATCTTGTTTAATATAAAGTTTACAGGTCAACAGCATACTTACTGTACTTTTACTTGCTCTCTGTTCAACAGCGCCTTCGCAGTCTGATAGACCAGCTGTGATGAATAATGTTGTCTGAGGAATTTTCTGAGCTCGTTTCAAAGCCTGCGAATAGGCAGATGCAAAAACTCAATTAGCTCTTATATGTAAAGTTGATAACTAAGTTAATAAAGGTGTGACTGCACAATCATTGCAAGATAAGATAGAAGAATACCTCCTCTGAGATTCTCTCCCAATTCAGCCTGAAGATGATGAAAATGTAGAAGGTTGATTGTAGAATAACACAAACCAGAAGTCCCACCCAAAAACCTGGAAAGGAAGTGACGAGTCAGAGAAGCGTGAAACAGGCTGAAAAATAAAACAGCAGCTTTAGGAAGTTACGAAAAACATACCTAAAATTCGCAGTTTTGCAACAAACATCAAAGTAACACTAAGTGAGAGCCCTATGCAGTAGTATCCGATGAAATTAGCCACAGCTGGAATCTTCTGTTTGCCCGTGCCCAGGAAGATGCCTGTACACACACACTGGGATTCAAAGAGGCAAATCATGTATCAGTAAGGACTTTCACAGACTGGTAATTTTTGAATCCATGAATATTTCATAATTGACATATTAGACATATTTTGAACTGCTTTGGGCAAAACAAACTGTAAGACTCACCACAAGACCATCGAAAAACTGAAGGAAACAATAAGCATTCATCAAGTGTGAGACCAGACCTATGATCTTCCTGAAAATAAGGTTGAATTATGAAGTATCATTGTACATGGCAGATGCCTCACTATTACTGAAATGTGAGCACAACTGCACAGACTCACTTATCAGATGTGAAGATGAAGCCAATCACTGTTTTTGTAGAGCCAAGCACAATGCCTTCAACAACCGCAAAGCTGCCTGGAAAGAAGGAGCTGAGGAATCTGTCAAACAGTAAAAAACCCCACAAAAAGGCTTAATATAATCTATGTTATGGTACAAACCCAACTGACCTGCAAGGATAAGGGACACCTTGCTGGTTAGGATTGCTCTTGCACTGTCTCCTGCTCCGAGAGCATTCCCCACTCGAGCACACGCTGCAGCTTGAATTCCAAGTGGGAACTTTGGAATCAAAATTATGGAAAAAAGCAGAAGAACAAGTTTCTCAAAGGGATTTTATCCAAATATAGTAGTAAGACATGTGTCCTCTGACATACAGTCAATACACAGTACCATGTAGGTGATGAAAGCCACCATTATCACAGCATGTTGGGCTGCCAGCTCAACCTCACTCAGCATTCCTGATCATTACAGGCAATGAAAAATGAACAAGCATGACTTAAAATGGTTTCTGGTTCAATATATTATATATATGTACTGTATAATGTGTGGATTACCTGCAAAGAATCCCCCAAATTCATAAACCCACCACTCAAAGCATTTCATTAATGTGCTGGGGATGGCCAGTTTCATGTAGGAGCCCCACTCGTGCAGTGATTCCACAGACCAGCCTGTAGGGGGAGGAAGACACTCATTTATGTGGGGAGAAAAATATGGGCTAAGTAGAGATGGGGTTTTAAGATAATTACATCACCATTCATGTAGAATGTAAACTGTCCCTCACCTCCCCATGTGGTTACATGGAGCTTCTTCCACCAAATGTAAGCATACAGAAAAGCACAGATGTAAATCTGAGACAGAGTGTTGGCTGCTGCAGATCCACTGAAAAATACACACCCACACACACATGTTCAAGAAAACATCAATATGTGTAAAGTTTTATGCTGAGTTGAGTAAGCATGCCTACCCCACACCCAGATCCAACCAGTAAAGAAAGATGTAGTTTGTCACCACATTTGCTATGTTTGCCAAAGCAGCAGTGTACATTTGTGGCAGAATTATTCCCTGAATACACAAGAAAATATCATTACCATAGTTATCCTACTTTCTTATAAAAAAGGAAGATCATAAGATTCAATATATTTTTCCAGCTAAGATCATGTGGTATATTATCTAGAGGACTGCACCTGATTCTGCAGGTAAGACACCTGTAGATGATGTAGAAACATTGCCTATAAATGGAAAAAATAACAGACCATAATTTTATCCAGCAAATTCAAACAGAAAACTTAAATTCATTAACTAAACTGTGTTTTATGAAAAAAGACATGGAAAGAATAAAATGACTCACAGGCACTGCAGGAAGGAAGGCTGTAATATACAGCTGGGCTATTCTGCAAACAAAAAGCTGTATTTACACTCAGGAATACTCTGGAAATTCTTTGAAATCTCCAAGAAAATCTATAAATCACTGAATTCAATTTAACTACAACTACAATTGAAGGACTACATTTGAGACATTTCTCATTTGGCATGCCATTGTTCATCAGTGGAAAATCTTAAAAGTCTTTTAAGAATTCATTTAATTAAGGGGTGGACCAAAACAGCATCCCATCCTTATAGTTTTTTGTTTTTTTTTAGCTTCACTTTATCAAATGTTATCGTCTTGTATTCTTATCATGCTTTTATTTATTTATTTTTTTTGGTGGAGGCTTTTGATAAGCGATATTGGCTTTTTGCCTCTTCCTGCACTGTTTTCCAATTATTCGTATTTATTGCCTACTTGTTATTTTTGTGCAAATAAACAAATGAAATGAAATGACGTTGTTGGTAGGAGATGTTTTCCAGGAGCATTTTTTTTTACCATATTGCTTAAAATCCCCTTCACGGTGAATGAATGAATATATGAATGAGTGAATGAATATAAGGTAAGGTACAATATGCTGAAGCACTCATAGGGAACCTAAATGAAATTAATCTTTTTAAAAGAAAATAAAAAAAACCTTTCTTTTACACTTATTTAAACACAAGGTCTCCATTTATGTGTGAATTTGCTTTATGAAATTCATTATTCATATTGTATGAATCTTTGGAGACCAGAACCGATGTGAGTATCTTCAACTCATTTTCTAACTGAGTAATGATCCTTATCATTCTTGCCCATATTTTTGGAAATAATTGAAACAGTACTACAGCATAATTACCTGGCCACCTCAGGGTCCTGGCCTACACACAACAGTATGGCCTGGGCATTGATGAGGAGCCCCCAGCAGGGCAGGCAGAACAACAGCAGGATGATGATGCCACGCTGAAGGATCACTCCAACCTGCAGCAGGTTTTTACCACCAAACGTCTATCAAAATAAGAAGTACTTCCGAAATGAGACTGAGAGCAAACATGAGGGGCCAATTAAAATGAGAAGTGTATTATATAATCATATAAAACAGGTTTGAGAGACCTGAGACACCAAAGTATCACATGCCAGGCCCAGACCATATCCTGTCGCAGCGGTAGTAACATTAACAGTCTGAAACGAACATATAAAATATAGTAAGCAATCATTCTTTGTCAATAGCAACCACACATATTCCAAAGTGATTGTCAGTGAAAAGTCAGACATATTTTAATTTTCCCTCCACTAACTATCTGGAAATTGCGTCTTCATTTGTCATTTCCTGAAATTAGCCCCCATGGACCTGTGGAGTATGCATCTGAACACTTACGGCAGAGGCTAATCCATAGCCAGCCAACACTTCATTTCCAAGACGCCCACAGAACACTGTCACCACAAACGGAAGCAGATAATTGAGGATTCGAGAGAGCAGCTGGAAAGACAAGCATCAACATTGCAGGTGAAATCGCTACCAGCTGACATTTCAGTAAACGCAAGTTGCAATTAATAATGTTTGTCATGAGATTCTGTCCTGATGGAAAGGGTTATGACACTGCATTTACTTTTGAAGGTTGCAGACACTGTGTCCAGCAACTACAACCTGCCAAAATCTGTTTTAGGTCTATTGATTTCTGCTTCTAAGTCCCAGACCTCTTTTTCTGGCTAGATCTGACCAACATCAATCTTCTCTCGTCTGCATCAGCTGGTGGAATGAGTCCACACAGTCTCGTACAGCCATAATAGGGCATACAAACAGTGCCAGTCCTTACCAGAGGCCCTGTCATCCTCAGGATGTGGTATAGTTCCTCTCTGTGGGCTTCAGGAACTCTGTAGCGCACCCACTTGCAGCAAAAAAGCCTGTCACTGGACCCCTCCATATCTACCGCATAAGATACTACTGTTGTTCCTTCACTAATGTCTTTCTTTCTGCTTGTGTACTTATCTATGTTGATCTCTGAATTCACCAAAGGATGGAAAACTTGCTGTGGTCGCAGCTGCCCTGGAAATAAGCCAGAGCCGGCTGAAACAACAGAGATTGTGAAACAAAGACAAGAAAACATTCTGCAATCACAACAAAGACTAAGGAGGACTTGAAAGGGAGAATGTTTACATCTGAGCGATGAAACATCTAAAAGACAATGAACCACCTCTGGTTTTGGCCAGTGGAGGGTATTCTCCAAGAATAATCAGATTTCTATCACTTGAAAGATAAAACATTTATAGAATGGCGGAAAAAAACACGGACATTGTTGGAGACAATGCATGTTTAACCCTTTGGAGGCTTTCGAATACTTATGAAAGTGCTTGACAATCCACGATGCTGCACTGTGATAATGGAGGGTAAAACCTCACAGTGCAGTGCAACATAAATAGGTCATATACCAGAATCCATTTCAAAAGCACTACTTGTGACAAATAAAAAAACAAAGAAGCAACTTGCTATAATATGGGAGGGGACCCTATTTTTAGACATGGCGAACAAAATGCATACAAAAACCCAGAGGAGTCCAACTTACAGACCTGCATACATATTTATTATTTAAACAGAAGATCTACAAATGTCATCATGTACATGTGTTTTCACCTGGTCAGGATCCAAATTGATCAAAACTTTATTACAAACTGAAAAAAATAGAAATGCAAATGACAAAAATATTGCAGTGTAAGATGTAATTTAAAAATATGTTCATGTTATATCATTAATAGGCCTCATTTCTCAGCACATTTGCAACAGACAGTCATACATATAGTAACAAGTACATAATGACTAAAACTTTGTGGTTTTACAAGCTTGACTGCAAATAAGGACTTAATCTTTCCCCTGTTTATATTCTAGTGGAAAAAAACTGATCAGGAGCATATGTTGTATTGATCCAGTCTATGGTTAAGTTGACTTTTTTAGACTGGATTTCTGGCAATGGCACAAGGAAGTGTACTGTTGTCCCCAGAGCCAGAAGTGCGACGGCTGCAAACACAACGAGGCCTCGTCTAAGGATCAGCTGGCTGATGGAGAGACGGCTGCTTTTCAGCTGTTGTGTTTCAGTGTCATGGTCCACAGACATGTAGCCATCCGCTGACTTGAGGGAATAATGTTAAATTAGATGGAGAACAACATAAGAGTAAGGAAGCTGGCAAATAAAACTTTGACTTAAGCAAACAGAGTTAAATATGATAAAAATTCAAAAAGCTGATGTTGTGAAAAACACAGAACTTACACTCCCATTGCCCGGAGTCTGGCCAGTACTGGCATCAATACCTATTAGTGTCATGTGATTTTTTTTCTGAGCACGTTTCACAGCCTGAAAACAAGATACAAAAAAGCATGAATACTGGTATTTCCTCATACATACATCCGACAAATAACTACCTATATTTCACAGCTGTGTCTCAGCAGCTGATGCTTCATATGTAAATAGAAATATAACTGTCATATGTGCAGCTGAGACACTGCATGTTCCTGATTCTTAGATTGGCCAGAAGAATACCTCCTCTGTCATTTTCTCCCAGTTCAGCCTGAAAATGACAATGATGTAGAAGCTAGATTGCAAGACAACACAAATGAGCAGTCCTAGCCAAAAACCTGCAGAGAAAGACAAATGATTCTGTTAAAAGCACAACAGGTTGCACTTTTAGCCTGCTGTTTCTATGCAACAGCTTATTTATCTTGGAAGTGTAGAGATAAATATATAATATAATTACCTACAATTCTCAGTTTTGCAACAAATATAAAAGTCACACTCAGAGAGAGCCCTATGCCATAATATCCAACGAGATTAGCCACAGCTGGTATCTTCTGTTTGCCTGTGCCTAAGAAGATGCCTGTGCACACACACTAAGATGGAGAAAAACAAATGTATTTGTATTTCACATACTGTATTCTTCCAACTTTTGGCATCATGCAGCAGATGTTTTTATTTTACACAATAAAAGCTAAACTCACCACAAGAGCATCAAAGAACTCATGGAAACAGTAAACAGTCATCACGTGTGACACCAGGCCAGCGATCTTCCTAAAAATGTTTTATGTTCAAAGGTTTCATTGTCAAATCTTGATATGTAGGGACTGTATTTTAGAAGAGTATTAGCGTTATTGAAACATGACGGCAGCTTTATTAACTCACTCATCAGATGTGAAGATGTAGCCAATCACTGTTTTAGTAGAGCCGAGCACAATAGCTTCAGCAATCGCAAAGCTAGCTGGAAAAGAAAAGTTGGGATATTTATCAAACTGTGACATTTCAGTTTTTTGCCGGTAAAATTCTGAGAAGCACTTAGGAATAGTATGTAGGCAACATTCATCATATGGGCCATTTCATGACTACTCTCATGTCCTAGTATATACAAAGACTGGAGGGAAATCAATTTATTGATCAAAGTATGCCCGGCTCCACTATGATGGGTGTCAGTAGGCCTCCTTTCAGCTTGTTAGTATCAGGCTTTTCCCACTTGACCTATTACATCATAGATAAAAACAACTGACAAGCCATGTCCCTGACAGCTAATTATTACCATGTAGAGCTGTAAGCCAATATGAAGTACACATACTGAGTGACTTGCCTGCAGTAGTCAGAAAAATGGGCTTTAACCAATGGTGACACAGGACTTTAAAGTGTTAAATTATGATATAATACATGCTCATCACTCACCTGCAAGACCAAGAGACATCTTGCTGGTGAGAATGGCTCTGGCAGTGTCTCCTGCACCAAGAGCATTGCCCACTCGTGCACATGCTGCAGCTTGAATACCAAGTGGGAACTAAGGAGAATGTGTAATAAACACATGAACTATAAACATCTGTATGGGCTTTCTCCTGAGATTGCTGGATAAAACTACGACTACAATTTTTGTAAGTTACTTTTTAACCAACTAAATCAGAAACATTAATTGGAAGAGGTGACTATGCAATCCTTTGAATAAGACTATACACAGTACCATGTAGGTGATGAAAGTCACCATCATCGCAGCATGTTGGGCTGCCAGCTCATCTTCACTCAGCATTCCTGATCATTACAGACAAAGACAAAATTACAGGCATGGTTGCATTAATCAAAAGCCCCTTTGATGGCTGTGGCACTGTATTGCCAATGTTTTTATGTCAGTGGGGTAATTATGACTACAAATTACCTGCAAAGAATCCCCCAAATTCATAAATCCACCACTCAAAACATATCATTAATGTGCTTGGGATGGCCAGCTTCATATAAGAGCCCCACTCCTGCAGTGATTCAACAGACCAGCCTGCAGGGGGAGGGAGACACTTGTTTATGTAGACTGAATAATATGGAGGAGGATGTCCTGTAAGTGAGCACAGTGAGACAATGAATGTTAAATCCCTCACCTCCCCATGTGGTTATATGAAGCTCCTTCCACCAAATGTAAGCAAACAGTGAAGCACAGATGTAAACCTGAGACAGTGTGTTTGCTGCTGCAGACCCACTGTAAAACACATACATCATGCTCAGGATGCTATCAATGTTTACTATAATTTCATTCAGATTTAAAATGTTATACTGCAATGTATGAGCGTGCCTACCCAACACCCAGATCCAACCAGTAAAGAAAGATGTAGTTGGTCAACACATTTGCTATGTTTGCCAAAGCAGCAGTGTACATTTGTGGCATAATTATTCCCTGAAAACACAAACACCAGCTGATATGAGGAGTTCTGCATACCCTTCATAAGTGTAATTGAATTAATTAAGGCAGCTCATTTGATTCTTTGTAATGAGAGAACAGAATATGAGTAGAGGATATTAGTGCACCTGGTTCTGCAGATAAGATGCCTGAAGATTATATAGAAATGTTGCCTAGAAGACAGAGATCAATAGAAATTGTTGACATTAAACCTTAAGGCCAAGTATCCCATACATACACTTATACAATCTATTGAATTTATATATGAATTTGAATTTATTTGAACAGCACAGAACAAACAATTTCAACTTGTAATAAAATACACCAATATTCAAAAAGGAGTGGGAAGAAGTGTATGCTTACTGAATCCCACCCCTTCTCCCTGTGTCAATGTCTTTTCTTTTCAATTATCCTGCTTCTCCATAAATCATGCATTTTCTATTTAGTAATATAGTAGGCTACATGTGTACTAAAATCTTAAAAATTGCAATAATACAATCAATTATAATTATTATCACCATCATCTTTGTTCCATCGCTATGACAAATCACAAACAGATTTAACAAAATAAACTTAACAGCTGAAGTAAGAACAATATGATAGAAAGACATGTCCTGTATGTTGGGTGGTAACATCATTTGTGCAACTTTGTATATAATTTGTGCCGTTTGAAATGTGACTATATCTCTCATTTTTAACAATTTTGATGGTAAAAACAATGAGTGAGTATGATCCAGATAAACGGCATTGTGAATAATTGTTATTGCCCTTTTCTGAAGAATAATTGAGTTGATTGAAGTCATGTAGTAATTGCCCCTTTTTTCTGCACAGTAGTGGAAGTAAGGTAAGATAATAAAACTGTATAGCTTACAGAGTGACTTAAAATCAAGAATAAGTTTTGCTTTGTTTAAAATTGTATCTTAATATTTTGGTTTTTACATATTTAATGTGTGATTTCCAGCTAATTTGATCATCTAATATTACCCTAAGGAATTTATTTTCATGAAATTTTTCTGTCAAACCCTGTCTTAAGTTTAATTATTTCCTTGGTTATACCTTCCAACAGGTCTTTTATATTGTCCCCAGAGCAAAACATTTTTGTGTCATTTGCAAACAACACAAGCTTTAGAACTTGTGACACTTTGCAGGTATCATTTATATACAACAAGAATAACTTAGGTCCCAATGCTGAGCCTTGGAGTACCCCACAACAATTGTCCAAGCACGTTGAACAAATCACCTGTCTGAACAAACTGTTGTCTGTGCTGCAGATAGCTTTTAATCCAATCCAGTACAATGTATTTTCTTCCATATCACTCCAGTTTCCTTATCAATATAATATGGGTGATTGTAACAAATGTATCAATAAATATTCTAATTGTGTATTTCTTTTGTTCGAGAGCAATTGCAATATCCTTAATTGCTTCAATTGTTGCTAGTGAAGTTGACCTATTGGATCTGAAAAATACTGACAATCCGAAAATTATTTGTTTTTCAACAAATGTTTCCAATCTGTTATTAAAAAGCTTTTCCAGTATTTTATAAAATTGTGGAAGTGAGGAGAAAGGTATGTTTTTGGTAAAGTTCATTCCCACTCTTGTACAATAGGATAACTTTGGCTATTTTCATTTAATTTGGACAAAGACCAAATTTGAAAGACACCAAAGATAAAAGAAAAATTACAACTCACTGGTACTGCAGGAAGGAACGCTGTGATATACAGCTGGGCTATTCTGCAAACAAAAAGTAGTATTTAGATCCAAATAACAGAAGGAAATTGAAGTGTATACACAATGTACTCCAGTCAGGCTCATTTCTTTTTTCTGGTACTCATAAACCACCAATGACAAAAAAACTTTAAGTTTATCTATAGAAAGATCTACAGGGGATAGTGAAGTGATTTTAATGCAGAGATGATGTTTGTTGCAGCTGGGCTCATTTTGGAGGCACTGTGTAAGCTTAGCAGCTCTTAGTTACCTGGTCACACCAGGGTTCTGGCCTAGACATAACAGGATGGCCTCAGCATTAATGAGGAGCCCCCAGCAGGGTAGACAGAACAGCAGCAAGATGATAATGCCACGTTGAAGGATCACTCCCACCCTCAGCAGGTTCTTCCCACCAAACGTCTGCAATAACACACAGATAGTGTTAATCATTTTGTGAAGACGAGTAATGAATAGTTGGGATGTGAAGTGAGTTACAGTGAGTTTCAGGAGATATTAACACAAGGCAAAGAGTAATGTTTACAAACCTGAGCCACCAAAGTATTACATGCCAGTCCAAGACCCCATCCTGTTGCTGCAGTGGTAACATTAATGGTCTAAAATGAATTCAAATCAATCAATGAATTAGTTCCAAACTTAACAATGCTGATGTAACCTATATGTTTATGACTCAGGACAGTATATATTGATTAAATCATCATGTTTGAGAAAGATGAAGCTCCAATGGTGAGTTTATGGCTGTAATATTTAATTGCATTAAAAAAGCTGCTATAAAATTACATTTCCACTTGTGAGCTCTCACAAGTCTGTGAAGCATCCAGACAATGAGCACTTACTGCAGAAGCTAATCCATAGCCAGCCATCACATCATTTCCCAGGCGCCCACAGAACATTGTGACCACAAATGGAAGCAAGTATTGGAGGATACGGGAGAAGAGCTAGAAAGGCAAGCATCAGAAAAAGTGAAGTTGATACCCACTTTCATATAATTACCAATAAAGCATTGTAGTAATACAACTGGAATCAATTACCATGGCTGTCTTTTCACATTAGCTAAACTTGCAGAACATGTCTTTACGTTGAAAGTCCCCATCAACCTAACTCAAAGGGCAACCCCTTAGAGAGAGAAAATAATCTGTAAACAGTGTTAGTCCTTACCAGAGGCCCTGTCATCCTCAGTATGTGGTACAACTCTTCTCTGTGGGTCACGGGAACCTTGTTGCGCAGCCACCTGCAGAAAAAAAGCTTGTCACTGGACCCCTCCATGTTTGCAGCACCAGATCAAGCAGATTTCTCCAAAGAAACAACTGTCCTCTCTGTTTGATGCTCTCCAGGGACAGTATTCACCATGGTTGTGTAAAGTATTTCAACATCTTGAAAAGTTACTAATTGATTTTCTTGCAGTCAGTTTCACTCATTCCATTCCTGTTGTGTAAAAACAAAGAGAAAAAAAACCCATTATGTAAAACAATTATATTAAGCAACTGTAATGTAGTATGTATTTCAGGTGAACATTGTTATTTATGTAATTTTGGAATCACATAGACCTTTAACTTAATTCTGCATCTCACCACTGCCACTGCAAGAGTGATTACATGGAAAATAGTTGCCGGTGTGGGAAGCATACTAAATAACCATCACCTGCCCTCTTTCTATCTCTGTGCTGTCACATATAATATGTGAACAGGCAGAAGATGTGAAGTCATGATTATTCATGAAAACCTTTTACATTTTAATGACTACACCATATTCCTTTGAAGAAGTGGGATCTGTCCACTAAATCTCCATCAACTCAGATGGTCACATTCATTAAAGTATTTGAAAATATTAAACATTAACAAGTCATATGGTTCAGAGTCCCACTAGAGAGAAGTAAGGTTAAACAGTCAGTGCCTTTGGCAACTTCCAAAATGAGATGCAGCCCTCTGCAGATATCAGGCAGAAACACATTCAACCAGCCATCTGTAAGTGAGTGATAGCATATATTAATGCACATATGCCTCCTGTTACATGAATATAAAACATATTTTCACATAAGAGCTGTGCCACCTCAAAACATGGAGCATAAATATGTGTGCACGTTCAGATTATAATTCATTAAAAGATTTTCTGCAAGGCTAGAAGAGCGCTGACTCAGAAATTACCTCTATTACAGTGACAAAACTGGATTTCACCTGTGAGTAAATATACTTTTTGGTCATCTTTCAGGGACTTGATGTTGTGGTAGGAAATGGTATGAGTTTTATGAGTAGAAGCAGGAGATGAATAGACAAATAAAGAATTGCTTTCATAAACTCAGGTTAAGAACCCTGATTGCTTCTCTTCCTAAGGGATGGAGCCGTCCGCTGAAGAAGGTGAAGTGGTCTGCACTTACAATATACCGTATATCAGTGGCGCCACTCAAAGCACCTTAGAGTCTATATCTATATTTTCCCACACAAATGGTAGCAGAGTTGCCCTGCAAGGCCTTAGGGCTTCGGGTTTTTGCCAAAGGATAATTTAATATATGGAGGGGCAAAGGATTAATTTACTAACCTGCGCTTACCAAACCACCAACCCTGCCACCTCAGACACAGCCACTCCAAAAAGAATATATCTGCTTGAAGTACACAATCCCTCTTTTCTCTGCTCATTTCTGTAAAAGCAGAGATGAATGGGAATGGGAATGAGACAATTAGTATCCAAATTAACCTTCATTTAAAAATCTTATTGAGAACAGAGCTTTCGTTTACATCCCAGCCAAGAAAGCAACATCAGCACAGTAATACACACTTTACATTTACACATTTGATGAATACATGAGGATTAATAACGTTTACATAAACTTGAAGGATACATTAACAAAATACATAAACACAAGATAAATATCCCATCAGAAAACCCCAATATAAAAAGTAACAACAAAAACATGTAGCTACATTTTTGAAGTATCTGTCTTTAAATCGCATGAAATTCCTTTGGATTCATTCAGCGGGGTCAACTTTTCTAAATTTTAGCAGTTTGAAGCTGATTCCAGGCAAAGGGAGCAGCATAGTGAAATGCCATGTATCCCACTTCAGTATTCTGGGAACAAATGAGAATAAAACATTTCAAAAAATAAATCATACTTTTCAAAGAATCTGACCTGAGCTTGATTGAAAAAATGTAAGCTCATTATTATGGAGGAAGTGGCCATGAGTACTCTTGAAAATCTGAAAATATCAATGACAGAATCTAGATGACGAAGACTAACCAAAATAAACACAACAAGCAGTGATGAGTAAAATATTTGTGATAAGTGAGCCCTACTGCACACTAAATCAGTTGTATAAAAGCACAGTGAGGATGAAATCATGTGAATACCATCAGTAATTCAAGAAAGACATGAAAATGGTAGCCCCAAGTCTCTTTTCAGACTTGAATAAAAGATATTGTTTGATTCTGAATTCTAGAATTGATTTAAACTTCTATCCCTCCATTCATTTCCCTCTGCTTATCCCATGACGGGTCGTGGAGGCAACAGCTTCAGGAGGAAAAACTAAAAAAATACCCGGCAATACTCTTCAGCTCCTCTTGAGGGATCACTGGCAGTCCCTAACCAGAGAGAATATATAATCTTTCCAATGTGTTTTGGGTCTTCCCAGGATCTTGTTCCAACTCCTTGAAAAACTTCCAAAGGATGTGGGAGGCAAGAAGCATCTTTAGATGCCAATAGCAACTTAACTCACTCATTTTGATGCTACGGAGCAGCAGCACAACTCCACGCTCCCCCTGGAAGTTGGAAGCTCGCTGAGCCCTGCCATCTTCCAAACTCCTTCAGGCACTACACAATTCTCATGAGCATAGGAGAGGGTTATAATGAAAATTGACTAGTAGATCAAAAGCTCCACCCTTTGGCTCTCTCCCTCTTCACAACAATAGATCCATTCAACACTCTCATAACTGCTGATGCAGCACCAATCTGTCTGTTCATCCTTTTCTCCAATTTGCCATTGATCGTGAACAAGATACTGAGATACTTAAACTCCATGGTCTCGGATTTACAGGAACAGATTTTTATCTTGGCCGCTTCACATTCAGCTTTAGTCCGATCCAGTAAAAGCTGTACATCATGGCTTGAAGAGTCCAACAGAACCACATCATCTGCGAAAAGCAGGGACGAAAGCAGAGCAGAAACCCCAAGGACCCCAAGTTAGACATCCTCCTTTCCCTGGTGTAGAGGAAGCATGGTTGTGAGCCTTCTTCAAGTCCACAAAGCACATGTTGATTGGCTGGGGAAACTCCCATGAACCCATAGTAACTCAACAAGGGCAAAGATGTGGTCTGCTGTTCCTACCTTGGCAAAACCCCTGGGGAACACCCCTGGCCACAATGGAAAGTCTTTGCAGGAGCAAAAACATGATCCACAATAAGTCCTCATAAAAGAATGGTTTAGTATAAGAATTAAAACATAATTGCATAGAGTGAGATTCATTGCCTTCTTTGTTTCATAAAAAAAGAAACGTACACTGGGGTACACTAAAAAGAAACAGAAGGTAAACAGCCTATTGACACCTCGATAAATGACATTCATTTTGGAAAATTATTAATGAATCGGAGAACGTGAGAGAATTTTATTTGAAAATGTCCCTCTAATAAAAGGAAAAGACGAGAAAAGCATGTTAGTTCTGTTTATCCTGCATATCCAAACTGAGGCTTTCAGTCTCAATTTGAGAGGCACTGAGCTTTCGTCAGAGTGACAACACTGAGCCCTCTAGGCTTTATGTTGGCTAAAGCAATCCAGCTGCTGGAATGAGTACCACGGATGCCATGTGCCCTGGCAGTGATTTGTATCTGTCACTTATCATTTTCCCTAACACTGCTTTTGCCTTTGTGTTTTCAGAGTCTTTCTTATGGCACATCATGTCTCTGTTTTCCTACCTCTGTCTCTCTTTGTGTGTATCATATCATACAGTATGTATCATCCTCTTCATCTTCTTTACCTTCTTGTTTTTCCTCTTGTTATCTTTAATTTTGCTCCTTTTTCATTTAATCAAAAACACCATGATTCCAACTTCCATCATGGACACAAATGAGGAAACTCACACTCACTCCTAGGGTCAATTTTGAACAACCAATTCACATGCAGCCTTTTGCACTGGTGGAGGAAGACAAAGCACCTGGAGAGAATCACACATGCACAGGCAGAACATGTCAGCTCCATAAAGAATGGCTCCATTATGTTATGAGGTGCTAACCTCTGCACCACTGTGTAGGCCAGCATATAAACTTGGCAGTGGAAACTTTTACAGCAATGCCATATTTGCTGATATGCCAGACAGCAGGTTTACATGACATGGTTTTAGTTTTGACTACAATTTTCAAAAACATGAACAGGGAGGAAGTTGCATTCAACACCACCAGTGTATGTGACGAATAACACAAAATGTAAAGACAATCCACAAAAAGATGCACGGTAAAAGGTAAAGAAGCTTCAGCCCTTCAGCAAACTGGAGGGATGCACATATCGAATCCGAACAGATCGTGGAAAGAGAAAACCCTTTAAAATTAGATAAATCACAGTGTCATGTCTGTTGATTGCTCAAAATAAAAACCAAAATGTAATGTAATCAAGACACTGATTTCATATGTTAAGGTTTCTTTGAGATCTCTCCAAAAACTGTATGAAAATCTGTGACTGTCTTTGTACAGAAAAGAGTGGAGAAACTGCTCAAGTTGCATTTTGTCCATTTCAAAGAAATAAATTCATCTTAATTATAAGGAGAATGGACACAGCTTGTTCATTATGTTAAAAGTTAGATTTCCACAAGGCAATGGAAAGCAAATATCCACATGATAATCCACAGGAGTTCTAGCTCATTCAAAGTTAAAAGTTAATCTTTCAAGTTCATGCACAATCCTATTTTGGCTAAATATTATTCAAGTTACAGTAACTCATATTAATCCTGCTTTGTTCTTTTAAAGCTTCTTTACTTAGAGAACAACACAAAGCTTTAGTCTGTTTAAAGGATTAAAGAGAGAAATCTTTGTTCAATGAAAATCTATATCAGTGATTAATGTTGCTGTATGCACTTTATGAATTATCTGGATTTCTCCATAATCTTAGAATAAATAATTAGCTTAAATAGTCTGTCCTTCCAAATGAGGTGGGGATTTTTTCATTCAGAATGAAACAGCTAACATCTACATTTAAAGAGTGTGATCTTTTCTGAAGCAACTTCAAGTGAATTGTGAAAATGACTTCCATGAAGATAACTGTTGCATTAAGCACAACAAAATGAAAATCTTTGCTAAACCCCACTAGGAAGTGACAAAGTTTTATGTAATATGCTTGGATTACCTTTAAATAAGGAAATTGGCATAGTGACATACACGGAAGTGACAGTTGCATTGTAAAAAAGAATGTATTTCAGCTCTAGCCATGTTCAGTTTATAAAACTGAACCAAGGACTTTGGATTTCTGCCCAACCAGAAAGTGACAAAAGTATTTCTTTTTCAAAATTTTTCACATCCTTTACACAACACAGTGAAGAAACAACAGAGTGTGTTCAGTGAGAGGCTTCGTCAAGTTCGTTGTAAGACGGAAAGGTACTGGAGATCATTCCTGCCAGCAGCCATCACCCTCCGGAACAAGGCCCTATCCCTATCTTCATCTTCGAATTAATTTTTTTGTATCATTATTATTATTTTAAAAAAATAAGATAATAATAATACCCTGCTATAACAATAATTTCCCTCTAAGAGGGATAAATAAAGTATATTTCATTTAATTTCATTCACTTCATATTCAGTAGACAGCCGTTCTTAACCACAGGCAGGACTTAGCACAGGATTTGTGAGTAGTTTACAGCAGAGCTGAGTTGCTATGATACGAGCAGAATGTAATTTGTCACTAAATATAAAATGTTTCCAAGAGACAGACATGGATGAAAGAATGTTGTTTCCTAACCCAAACAACATTACTTTAATATCAGTTCAGTGTTAATGGTTCCTCTGGTGGGTTCTGGGTACTCTGGTTTCCTCCTGAGTGGTTGTTGGTCTCTGTGTTGGCCTTGCGATAGACTGGCAACCTGTCCAGGGTGTAC
>JBBBVU010000009.1:12737934-12755214 GCA_037177055.1 Atherinosoma microstoma | reverse complement strand
CCTCTCACCTGATAATTGCTGGGATAGGCTCCAGCCCACCCGCAACCCTGAATTGGATTAAGCAGTACAGAAAATGATTGAATGCATGAATGAATGAATGAATGGGCTTCCTGCAATCCACATTAAAGCACAAGTGACCCAACTTGCATTGATTTCTTTTCTCACTACTAGACAAGATGTTTTAGTGTGACAGTGACTGTTCAAGTCTTGCTTTAGTGCCTCAATGAAAAATGATTCAAGATATTGATTCTCCCTAAAGTGACCAGTTCGGAAGACAGAAAATGCGAATAATGAAAGGAAAGGGGGACAAAACAGAAGGTGCATTGTAACACCAGTTTCTATAAGCCGGAAAAGTTTACAAAAAGTGAGAATGGGACCTCAAATTAAGAAGGCTGTGAGTTAGAAATGCTTGCTAAGTTCCATGGTTCTAATTGTGGTAAACTTCTTCTTTTAAGAGAAGCTCAGTATAAGAGAAACACTTATAGGGAAGTATTTCTTCAGTTTTTCCACACACAATACTTGACTAATGATGTTAAACACAGCTTGGTGAATCCCAGCTCCATTTTAGCTATCAAATGCCAAGGGTAGGATAAATCACTTAAAGCAGAGCTACACGTAGGACGTTCACTTCTCCATATGATCAAGGAGGTTCTCAATTTTGATTAATTAACCATTTTTCAGGATTTGTTCATTGAAATGTTAAATTGAACACTTGCTGTACTTGAACAACAACCTCAAATGATTAATAGAAAATAAAAAATACTACCAACAATGTTCTATAGCAATGAGTGGTCCATTCAGATTTTGCTATTCTAGCAGTCAATCATCCACCTGATCCATTTCACAGTCTGAGCAAATATTGACTGGATTTGTAAGGAACATTGGTATGCGTAAGTCTACAAGGTTACATGCACAGCTAATACAAAAGGCAGAGTTGTAATGCAAAGGCTGGACCCAAGAAGAAGACAGAATTCTGTAGGAAAATTTGAGTTTTCTACAATTGAGCTCTGAATACTGGCAAATCAATTCCTGGAAAGTTTGATGGAGATTCATATGTGAATGAGAAGCAGACAGCTGTTCAAACGCTGGCAGCACAGAACTGAGCCAGACAGGAAATCCAAACCCTGGTAACAGGAAGACCCCCAGGTTCGACAGGATGAGGTGGCTGGTAGGTTCCTCCAAACAGATAAGTAGGTTCAGGTAGATTTTTGTGTGGCAACCTTGATCCAGGTGAGACATATGACTGCAGCTGGACAGCAGATTCAGGAACTTCAGGGGGCCAGGATTAACTGCTATTAAATAAGACTGGACTGGACATGAAAGATGAACTGTCCTGATATTACCATGTGGGTTAACTCAACAATCTGACGACTAGATGATGAGAAACCAGGGTTTATAAAGCTGCAGGTAGATGAGCAGATGAGAAACAGCTGCACTGAGAATACCTGGCAGAGGACAACCACGACTACACACATACAGGGTAAAACAAGACAGACACAAAAGAGAGGGGTGGGGGAGAACAGGAGAAATACTAAAGACCAAGGCCTAGACACATCGTCCTTGTCCCAGCATACATTCACCATCATTTTAGAGTCATTTTATTGGTGATTTTGTCAGATGATGCAGCAGTCTGGACATACTTCATGTAACCGAAATTTGCAAAGGTGTCCTGTTCTACTTTTTAGCTACAATTTCTATAGAGCAACAGAAAAAAGGTAAAAGAGAGTTTTATTGGGAATTCAGATATATTAGTATACACTTACACTATTTTTACAAAGATTAAAAAAAGAATATGTCTAGGCTCATTTGAGTGTAGTTGAAGGTATACATGCAGGACTTATTTGACCTTCAACTGCCTGCTGTGGGTGTGTTAGTCTTTGAAAATTTGATTTAATACAACTTCAGTCAGACTAACGCATTTAAATACCCTCTCTCAGGGTTAGTAAACAAAATCGCTTTTTTAAAATTTCATTCCAGACATTTGTGTGTTAACATGTAATTTGTTTGCTGTATATATTTTCAGTGTTAATGTTTAAATGGAGGCAAAATGCACTTACTTTGTTCCTTTGCAGTGTGATATGATTGATGTCTGACCAGTATATATTCAGATAATAGACAACAGCATTAAAAAGATTGTTAACTTGTCTGTCTGACATTTTTTACACAAAAAAGAGATACAAGTTAAGAGGTTGCTTGGACCAGTTGGCTTTAAGTGTATCTAAGCTGGTTGCATTTCAAAGGTCTGCTTTAGGTTGAACTAACGCAAGCATTTTTTTTTTCTTATATGCGTCAGTGCAGCTTCACATAGCTGCCTTCATGGCTGTTCTCTTTCCAGCTGGACTGAATTCAAAGATCATTCTTGACCTTGAAAGCAGTAAACACAATTTACTATATAGGATAAATAAATAAAATGTAAGAATTGGGCTAGATTTCCACAATTCAGTACCGTCTTCTGCAGTATGAGCTGCTGCCCTGCAGTGATGACTGATTTGGTGTCCAGCAATCAGTGCAGGCTCAAAGCCATTCTCTGATTAGATAAGAGCATTACTGTGATCACAGTGTGAGACAGAGTAAGGCGTAAAACCTTAACTGCAAACAAAACTGCTCGTCTTAATGTCTGCCATTTGTCAGTGCTAAAACAAACGGACTGATTTATGATGAGACACGAGGGAAAGTTAACTCTGACTTTTCTTACCTAAATTCAAACAATAAACTTCAGGATCTCAAAGTTTCACTTTCATCTTAGTAGTATATTTTGGATTTATTAAAAAAGCAAAAGAAATTTTGAATGAATAAAACACTCCTGTAACAAAGTTACATCCTTCAACTCTGAAATATCTTTATTTATGCGATATGAAAGATGAACTGAGTCTAAACACAACAACGAGTTCATCATCACAGATCTGTACAAAACAATAATCTTTGCAGCAGTAAAGTCAATAAAGTTTTTTTTCATTAGTCAAGAGGCCTGAGTAAAATATTAAAACCAGTAAGACGTCATACATTGTTAATAAATGGCAAATTAGCTCATTCCCCAATAGTTAAGTCTTGTAATTTGACAATATTTATTAGTACTTGATGAAGGATTAGTAATATAAACACCAATATAACATCATATGAGGTATATGGATGTTCTTTGTATTCCCAGCATTTCAAATAACGTTTTCTTTATAAATTGTATGTTTGTTATCAAAGAATAAACAAAATGTATACCACTAAAGCAAGAAGTACCTGATTTGCTATGAGGGTGAATTTTTACAGTTGAAAACTTTTTCTCTCCATATAATGGAATGGTAAATAGCATTTCCCATCAATTATTACTCACTTAAGTATAGATTAATACTTGTAAAGAGTACCACAAACATGACAGCTGATAGCCAATAATAAATAAATATAAAATAATTAGCATGCACACAACAATTAACCATTAGACTGTTATTTGCCATTTACTAACTTTTGTGTTAAAATGCTTCCCAGCTTAAATATTTCACTCCTTCAGTGTATCATAATGGCATTAAACATGTTGTGTCTTATACAGACTAGTATGGTCTGTTTAATTTATGATTGGACATTGACTGGAATGATCATTTGGTTTCTTGGATAGCAATGTTTTAGTAATAATCATCTAAGTGCAAAACAAAATCAAGTATTTAAGTATCGTTTTACAATATTATACAGTTACAAAGTAATGCTAATTGCTGCACTACAATTACAGGGGTGGCACAATAGATAATCAAACATACTTCGGAGTAATCAAATAACTAATTACTGGACTACATAGAGGGTGCAGGAGGTGAAAGAAAGATACTTATGCACGTTTAACCCTGCACCCTAAGAACTCATAAGCACCTTTTCTTTCATAGCAGGTATAAAAACCGCAACCGAGTAATCCTCCGACACACTGCTTCAATCCAGTGCTAAAAAAATAGACACTCTGTTCTGAAAAACCGGCAGTAGTGAGCTGCAGCGATAACATGCAGATATGTCAACACCGGCCTCCCCGTGTCCTCTCATTCCTCTACAGAGGCCTTTACTCATCATAGCTGTCCTAATGTTCTCTGTAAATACAACTACACAACAACATACTCACACACACACTCCGGCAGGCATATAGAGTATGCAAAAATATGTTAAATATCAACAACCTAAAATGCACTTTGTCATAAATGATGGTAAATACTTTGGTGAAACAAATCATTTTGATTCTCTGCACATCAAATACAATTTAAGGCAAAAATCAACATCTGAGCAAATGAAATAAAAGGTTCAAAAACATACATTGAAAATATTTGTATTTACAGTATTTCTTCATAGAAAAATATGCTCAACTTGCACAGATTTTCAAACATGACCACATAAGACTTAATTTAACTTTAAGTGCACAAGACAGTGTCAGATTTCAGCCCACATCTGTTGGTTTCAGTGCAGCTGTAATGAATTTCAGTGCAACTGGCATTGAGTGTACAATATCTTGCAAGCTACTGCTACTACCAAGCAGATAAACTAATGTTGCCAATAAAGCTTTTTACACGGTCATTGTTATTTTATGATGGAAGTATTTCTCATCACGTTTTTACATCTGTCGATCTGTACACGTTTTTTTTTTTACTAGGAATTGTGTTGAATCAGTCATTACAGTGACCACTAAGCAGCAGAAAACTAATTTACAAATACAATACAATGCAACTCTTTGTTTCTGGAGCTGCTGCAGTGTAGTGCAAATGTGACCTCAGGAGCTGAGCTGTGCATTCCACAGCCTTTAAATGACTGCAAAACTGAGGTGGCTGTCAAAAGGCATGTTCTGCCTGACTGGTTAAGGGGTGGGAAGTGTGGGGTTGGAGGGGGAGTAGTAAGCCGACCACAAGGGAAACATCAAACAGTGAGGATGAAATGGTGGCAGAGGTTGGATGCTTAAGGGTTCTGGGCTTCAGAGATCACGTAGAGTCTGAACCAGAATGTCATAGTGGTTCTGTGTCCGGAGGCCCAAGCAGGGGGTGTCGTATGCAGAGTATTTACATCAGTAGAGTGTTTGCGCTGGAATCAGTCAACATGACCACATGTAAGCACAGCAGTCTGGATCGGGCCAAAGTGTCGTGCAGCATCTGGTTATCTACGGCTCAGGCTGGAGCAAGGTGTCCAAAGCTTCAATGTAACCACCATCATCACCTTTTTCATGCTTTGGAGCATTTGTGTGCACATAAATACATCATGTGCATAAGATGAAGATCTTAAGTACATTCTTCGGATTTTACATTTAGACACAGTTTGAGGTTGACAAAGACATTTGCAAAAACAAAACAAAAAAATACTGCATGCCGGTTTCCAGGGAAAGGTCCAAATGGAGGAAATATGTAGAGGGCCAAGCAGGACGTAAAGCTGGGTTCAATGTACAGAGTACAGTAAAGAGACATGCCACTGTGAATGGAGAGACGGAAACAAGTCAAGTCACAGATTTAAAGAAAAAAATGACACATTAACAGTATTTGCTGTCACACAACTCCAATCTGCATAACTGAACAGCTAATATTTCCTCATCTGTAAACCAGTAGATTTCAAGCACTGGAGGATGTTTTAGTTGGACTTTACATATTTTCTATCATGCAAATATGCATTCAGTTCTGCTAGGGAACTGCTGCTAATAATAGCACCTGTTATTCGGGTTGCCACAGGGATATCAAATATTGAAAAAGGGAGGAAAAAAGGACTAATTGACATTTTTCCTTTTTCCTTCTGTAATTATCCCAGTTTGTTCTTTCTTATGCGCTATTAGAGTTATCCGTCTATAAAAACAATAACGACTCTCTCACTGTGATGTGTCAGATACACCACAGAATATAATTCAATCAATGTGGAAGTTTATTGACTTTGCCGGAACTCAGCGGTAGTGGACAAAATCAATCTGTATTTACGTCAGAGCTCTGCAAAGCTTCAAGTTCTAAAAGGCTTAACAGACAGTGCAATAAAGTAAAGAGTGAAAAGCTTCATTATCCACTCATAATCTATTAATGTTATACTAATGGTCACTGTTATTATTTTGCTGGTACATCAATCGATCACAACATTAAAACCTACTGTTTAATATTGAGTAGGTCCTCGTCATAATCTGACCATTCAAAGATCATCTGAGGAAGTTCTGAAGTATCTGGTACTGGGACTTTGAGAATAGATTCTTTGGGCCTCATATGTTGTAGGTTGGGCTTCTATCAGTTGCAATCGGATTAGCTACATAGTATTGTAATAAAAGCTGTGCTGCTCACATTAACTGTCTGTGGTTTTAACCTTGTGGCTGATCTTTGCACTGCATGTATTACTCCTGAAAGTTAAATAAACATGTTTTTTTATTACATGTCTGGCTGAGTGAACATGTGGTGTTTGCTAGAATTTACACATTTAGTTCAGGTTACTTGTGAGAGCCCATGCTTGGGGATGAAATTTAGAATGATGTGCCCAAAGTTTCTCTCTTTTATGAGTCCAACAACTTTACAAAACCAAATCTGTCAACAGTTTTTTGCCTTACTTATTCATTTTAGAACTTGAAATAGTGCATGAAATTCAGACTAACACTGCATCGTGAGACATAACATATTACTTTGGACTGTATATCATCAGAGGAATATTAATTATGTTATGATTCATAACATGCAAATAACTAAATATGTAATTTGGGGTCAGATATATAAATATCTTTTTTAGACATCAAATAATGTTAAATATATAAACAAATGCAAATACTTTGGTATCAATAATCATCCTCAATATGCACCATATTTAATAATTACGAATAATATATCACCTTGGCCCTGGACATTAAGACCCATTTGTTCTCTTCTTTTTTTCTCCAACAATCCCTCCATCTCTTTCTTGATGTCAGGGAGTGGTATCTCCACGAAGCATGGCGGCCCGGCCCCATGCACTTTGTCCACCTCCTCCTCCTCCACCGTGGTCCTTATCTGACTCAGGCTGGCTCTGAGCTCGCTCGGGCTTGGGGTTGGGCATGCACGGTGGATCAGGCTGTTGGACCGACATGGTCCTGCGCAGGTGGGTGCGTTTACACAAGAAGTCAGGCTTTGCTGAGAGACCAAATGAACCTTTTCTTAAGACCATACGAACTGAAGGAGATTTTTTGGGTCTGGCTCTGTGTCCGAACTGAAGTGTGGAGAGGTGAGCTGCATAACCTTCACAAAGAAACTACACAAATGACAAAGAGATTAAAGTTAATAAAGAAAACCTCACCCTTTCAAGTTAAACACTGAGGAACCAGGAAATACCATTAAAAAAGCAAATGGTATTTAATTCAAGCTAATGAAGCTAATACATGCAAATGAACATCAAACTACCTGGCATTGATTCTGGTATTTCTTCGAAGGTCTGCCAACAATATAAATCTGTGAGGGGCTCAGGCCTAGCATGTTGTAAACAGAGATGTCCTTCATGGAGCCATAAGCAGAGTTGATCTTAATGTGACACTGGTGAGAGAAAAAAAAACAATCAATCGTAGCTGTGTTCAGCATTTTAAATGCAACATAACCCAAGGCTACAATGCTGCAAGTAAGAATGATGTCAGACGCAAAGAGCTCACTCTAGGGAAGGGAACAAAATGCATCAGGTGCTACAGAGGAAAGATTAAGTGCCCCTCGTAATGTCAGAGCGACAGTTTGTCTCGGAGGTTTGTCTCATACCTCCTGTATGAGGTTCCGGAGGAAGATGGTCTTCTGTCGCAGGGGATCATGAACCAGGCCTTCAGAAAAGAAGATCATCCCGTGGGGGAAATTGTGCTGCGAGAGCCAAGATACCACACGCTGCTTCTGCATATCAGGACGGCCTGTGATGTAGATGATAAGATATCCAAGATCCTGCCAATGCCTGCAGGTGAATACACACAACCAAACACACCCAAGTGATCCGTTTTGACCAGGTTATGCATTTTTTTTGAAAATGTGTAAAGGTTTAAAGCATGCAGTTCTCATGGTTCATGTTCAGAAATAAGCATTGGTACACACATGCACACACATCTACACACAAAAAAATCAATTTCTATCTGAATGTGATCCTTTTTTTTCTTTCAATTTCATTGTCAAATCGATAGCATATCTTATAAAAAAAGTACTCCTTAAAATTTTATTATTTATTACTATGAAGAATTCTTTGGATTCTTTTCCAACTTTTTTTTTCTTTTCTTTTCTTATCTGTAATGCTTTTAATGTTTTATGTAAAGCACTTTGAATTGTCTTGAACCTGAAAATGTGCTATACAAATAAACTTGTCTTGCCTTGCCTTGCCTAGCTGTATTTGAACCTGATGTGATTCTGTTACAGATATGTTAAAAACACACCACAGGAGTAACTGAATGCGGCTTCAGCACAACTACTGCATGCGCTCTGTGTTACAAGCATTAAAAGCAATGTGTCACAGCCGTAATCATGACAACACAGTTGTAGTCACAGTGACAGCTGTGTCATCCCTAGATCAGATACACTGCTTCTCAGGAGCGACAGAACTGCTGAACCAGCTCCTCTAGTTTTCATCTTAAATCTTGTGGTTGAGACACAACTGACGGCACACCAACTCTGATTGTTCAAAAGAAATGCAAAAGTACTGCAAAGTAACAAAATGTGAAAAAAGTAATCTCACAATGACCTTTCCGGGGCTATGTCCATAAATAATGCAGAATAGCGAGCATTTTTATTTTTCGCAACACTTTTAACCACTACACAAGGTCACTGAATGTAGAAAGACTAGCTTTTTTCCTTTCGTTGTTTCTGATCTCTTGGGATTTCACTCTTTATTGTCTAAAACAAAATGAGAATCAAGCCACTCTAAATACAAAAACGACTCTTGTAATTACTAAAAAAAAACACTTTTTTAATTAATTTTCTATTACATCTTGATAGCTGTTTCTGAATGAAAGATCATGTTCAGTATTGTACTGAGCGCAACAGTTGACACATTTACAGTTAAATTAGCTCATTTTGTTAGCTCGTGCACATTAAATAAGACACATGCACATGCAGAGCCTGCAACTAGTTACCTGACAACATCAACAGCTCCAGGGCGGACCTTGGGATCACTGCCCATGATGGATACACTAGCAGCAAAAGATCCATCGATACTGAAGACCACACACTCCATGCCCCGTGGCAACACAGTCAGGTAAGCGTCTGCACTGGTTTGATCCCCCCTTGGGGTTGAAAAAATAGTTATATTTGACAAAAAAACCAAAAACAAACTTACTTTACATGTTTATCATTCTGCTCTCTTTACCAACAATCTCACTTACAGATATAGAATACTGATATATCAGTAAATTCAGCTGCAGTCTCCCTGTCTGTACATTGCTACATCATATCGTATCTTAAGCATGGATGCTTACTTGACCACCATTTTAATGGGATATACTCCCAGGCCAAGCTTCTTGCTCCTGGGTATGGTGTAAGTGACTCTGCCACTGCTGTTGGTCACCTCTGTGTCAAAGTGCACCCAGCGGCCAGACTGAGGTTGTGTCATCAACAGGATGTCAACCTGAGAGGAGCAGGGTGGTTTAACAGGTAGAAGTTAATGTCATCCTCAATCTGTGGTGATAATGTTACAATGCTTTTTAACCTTTTCTCCAGTCAGAGTGACCATGTCCAAGGGGCCATACATGAAGCGACCGACCAGAGTCTGGGGTCCATCTTCTGTAGCGATGACATCGTTCACTCTGTGGTTGGCCGTGACGTTCTACAGTCATGACAAGAAAGAGCACAACATTGGTTAATAGCAGGGCAGGTTTATATCTAACTGTTACAGTAGCATGAAAGCTAAAAAAGTTTTAGTAAAAAAGTTAAAAAAGAAAAGTTGAGCTGAACTGAATTAAAGTTTTCAATTGCCATTCCACATATCTGGATTTATTACTGTAAAGGCATTATATGTATATGATAATAATTATAGTGATACCAATATAGTAATTATCATTATTAAGTTTATGTAATCTGTAAGCTTACAATAATTAATAACAACAATGAAGTTATGCAATAATAATAATAATTCATTTTCTGTACCGCTTAGTCCAATTCAGGATATATATATATATATATATATATATATATATATGTATATACACACAAAAACAAGAAGTGAAGAAAGCTATCAAATCAACACTAACTTAACAAGGAGTAAGCAAAAGTATTAATCATAGTAATCCCATGATTAACTTAACTAATCAAAAAACAAAACCTAAGCAAAAACACAACTTAATCTACAAACCAGGATAAGTTTATCTAATCTAATAATAGAATACATCCCTGCTTAAGTCATTAGCTATTTATGAAGCCATTTATGTCATCAAACAGGCAAGTTCAAAATGATTTTCTACCCAAGTCCTGGCAGAAAGGTATCCTATATTTACAAAATGGAATCACACGGGGTCTTCTCAAACTTATATTTTCTGCTGTGTGCTCAGATATTGAAAAGACAAATCTTCACATTTTCCCCCCTGAGTATCCAGTTCCAGGTACTTCTTGTTGATTCCCATTTGTTATTGGGTTTTGATTTCCCATCTTTGTCAGCCACCCAGGCAGAAGTGATAAAGGAGCTTATCAGTCACCGGCACCACCTTATCATTGGCAAGGATATAGCCTCAACCAGTCTTGCTGTATAGTCAGAATTTCTTCCTATTTTCTGAGCTAAAAAAGTAAACTAAAGCAACACCAATAAAAGTACTCCATTTGAACTTTTGCTCATTGTTGTGGTTTCATCAGGAATAATGGCTGAGATGACATTTTGTTTGCTTTAAAAAGCTCTGCTTGTTATTGACCGCACTCCTGGAAAGATAATGGAGTGTTTGAACCTAACAAATTAAATAATGAATAAAAGAAAATGCTAATGCGATCAACCATGTTGATGTTGTATTTTACTGTTTTACCACACCAGCTAATGATAATTGATCTAAAGGATTTGACACCTAACAAGGAAGCTCAGCATTTCCAGCTGCTCTCCTACATTAGCTCTGTCAACAGTTAATTGTCTGTCAGCACGAGGTCTCACTGATTCTGTGACGACAGGCCTTCGTGCACGTACACGTAGACAAAATACAGAGAAAGGAAAATCTGCCTGCAGCTTTGAGGAGGCCTTATTGTGTTCAATAACTGGTTAGATTTACCCAAAAACAATTTAGCACTCTGTGTGGTCATATGTGCAAACAAAAGAAACAAGCTAATGTGGCTCGGTGTCCCCATCCACCCAAAGAAAAAAGTGTGAAGGATATGAGTTACCAAGACTGTGTAAGAGCAGTACACAACACAAGCAACAACAACCACTTTAGTTTACCCTCTCCAGCTGTGACAACAACCTTTCATCCAGCTTAGATCCAAAGTGTCACCTAACAGTTTAACTGCAGCAGTCGTGCTGGGTGTGCACCCACTCAGTCAGACCTGCCCTAAATCTGACTGTATTCAGGAGCAACAGCTTCAAGCACTGACATCAGAAACGCATCACTTAGCTGAGGTGAGGCGTGATCAAGATGACACTGAGCAAAGAAAACCTTCGAAATCAGATATAGCCACGTTTCCATGGTGTTCTGCTTTTACAGTTTTATTTATAGCCTCGGGAAAAGCAAGCAGTGACTAACTTTGTCCCTTTTACACAAAAGATAGAAATTTGACCTTGATTATTCAACTTGGCAGGGCTTAAATGCATCAGGTAATTGTGTGTGTATGCCTGCTTCCATAACTCAAGGTAAAAGTGTGGGAGTATTTTAAGAACTTCAGACCAAAGTGTAAAATCACAACAATGTCAGCATTTACAATAACTATATTTTTAGCTTGAGCGAATGGAGGGGCATTGATCCAGCCTGAGATGATATATTATGTGCTTAGCCATTGAGGGAAAAAGTATGGTTATGTGGAAATGTTGTGTTTTTAGGAGTGAAACTACGTTGTTGCCATTGTCATTTCCTCTGCAGCTTGTATTGTAACTCAGTTATCATGATGTAAACTTTTTAAATTCCTGAACTGGGCCTTCAGTCCAAAGTCCGGAGAAGAATCCTCCTCTTCCTCTCACTCCTTAAAAGCAGAAAAGCAATTGCTAAGCTGAATGTGTTTATGTGGGTGGGCATATTTCTGAGAATGAGAAGCAGTATCCTAGAGATTGTGTGATATCCTGTGTCAAAGGACTTTGTGGAAATATTCATGAGCTGGTTCAATTATCATGAGATTTAATGTGGGCTTCTAAATCTTAACTAAGCAACCACAATTCACATTTTTGAAAAAAACGAAAAGTACCCTTAGTTTGACATGTGTCCTTCTTCTGAGCCATTTTTCACGTGGGCTGGACGGAGAGAACAGAGCTGAGTCCAAGTGGTCGGCTTCCTGGGTCTTCACACAGTCACATCGCATGAGCTGCCGATAAACACAGACACAGAGGAATAGGCATTTCAACACATAAACCTTTAAATCCACATCCTTCCAATTATCAGAAAACACAGTTGTCTCTAAGTAATGATGATAGTCTCAGCTGGTGCATTGAAGAGTACAACAGATAATAATAATGCGGAAGGTTTGTCATCTGAAGCTTTGAAACTACATTTGCAGCGATGTTTAAGGATCGTAAATCACAAGCGAAATGGAAAGCAGCAAGAGCCGCTCTAGAAGAGATTAAGGGCTAAGAGGTAATTTGCATTTTTTACTTTTAGAAAATTACTTCTCACTACTTGAAAGAGGCCCCTGTATAACAATTTTACAAACCCATCAAGCTTAGATTGAGAAAAGTACACATATCAGCTTGCTTCCAAGAAATGACTTTCTGTTCTTACATTCAATGACAAAGCTTCAAGCAACACTGACATTTGGATTGCCTCTCTCATCCTTGTTTTGTTTTGCAACAAATATGCAGCAGGCAGTGAGAGGGTGAAAAAATATTTCTTTTTTACTGTGTTTGGAGCTCTGACTAGTCATGATCAAAGAGTGTCTGTTTCCCGAGAGCTTTTAAAATTGATATAATGGGATAAACTTATTCTATTTCTTTGTTTTGCCCTTTGCTAATGTCTGGGATCCAGTGGACATCCTCCTAATCCTTCTTCTCATCAACACCATGACTTCGGAAATGAGAAAATTCAAAGTAGTTTAGTGGGTAGATGTAAGCATAAATAATCCCTGAGCTCATAGTTTAATTCCAGCTTTGCTGCTAGAAATATAATGTATGCACCATAAGACTCTTCTGATTAAGGGTTAAGTGTATATGGCTGGAGATTCAACAGACCTGCAGAACTTTAAAGATCCTAACCACCTGTTAAAAGAGATGGCAGCACATATTTTAATCTGACTTTTGCAGTTTGAAGTCGTGACCTTTTACATTTATTCATAAACCATCCAAAACTGCATAATCAGAATCAGATTTTTCATATCTTAGTCATATAAAAAATGTCTTATGAAAAGGCTTCATTTTGTCTGAGGCTCAGCAGTGATGTGTGGCATAAATCTTGAACAGCTTACAAAAAACAGCTTGATTTTGCTCTGTTCCATAGACCACTGCACACTTTTTATAGGTTTAACTATCACTCATCACAGTTAAATCAATTGGCTTTCATATGCTGACTGTTCTCAGCTGTAATTGCACATCATGTGACTATTAACTAGTCGGACAATAGACACACTGCAAACTCTATTCCATAACATTTGCAATACTGTGTAAATTGTAAATTAAAACAGAATTCAAAGAATGATTAATCTGATTAACTAATATTTTATTCATAATAGAACATAGAAAATATATTGAATGTCAAAGTGAAAGATTTGATCATTTCATGAAAAATATTAGCTCATCTTGCATTTGATTGCATGAACGCAAAAAGTTGGAACAGATTCATGTTTACCACTGTGTAGCATCCCCTCTTCTTTTAATAACAGTTTGTAAACATCTGTGAACTGAGACCAGCTGATGGACCTTTGGGAGACGAATGTTGTCACATTCTTGTTTGATTTAGGACTTTAGCCTCCAAATAATTCTGGGATTCCTTTGTCAAATTTTGTGTTTCATGATCTACCAAAGGTCTGAATCGCAGGCAGGTCAGTTCCACAGACTCATCCATTATGAAGCCATATTGTTGCAATAGATGTAGTATGTGTTTTAACGTTGTCTAGCTGAATTATGAAAGGCCTTTCCAGAAAAGAAGTTGACAGACTATTTATATTTTTCAATAATGATGTAGGCCTTCCAGATATGCAAGTTGCAACCTCCATAGGCACTAACCCCAAGCCATCAGATATTTAGGCCCTGATTTATCAAAGGTTTGCGCCTCTTAAAACAGGCGCAAAGTTGATAACGGGCGCATAAACATGCTGCAGCTGCTTTATAAAACCTGTAGCAAAGAGGAATGCGCCCGCAAAACAATTACAGTAATGCATTGCAGCGCTTTTGCCTTGAATGAATATGCAATAAGTGCGTTTCTGCCAGAAGGTGCAAAATACTGGGAGGAGTAGATGCAAATATATCAGCTTTGCGGAACATGATTTACTAAACGTGGAACTGATTGCGCTGGCTGTTTTTGCACCTTTATTTGCCGCTTCTGAAAGGTAGGCGTAAACTGGCTCATATATGTGCACAAGCGGCTGCATCAGTCTGATTCAGAATGTTTCTCATGTCAGGTTGGATGCAATGACTGAACTTCTGGAAAAAAATATTCACATATAACCGGATAATTTGTGTAAATATTGAAATCACAGCTGTTGTTTAGACAAACGTTGTCAAAAGGAGACGCGTTAATATTTATTATGTCTTTAACAACAATGATGTCATTAACTGAACATGTTTCAGTTTGTGCACATACTGTACCTTGTTCCACAACTGGGTATGCGTGTCATCGGTATTATCTGCTCCTCGTTCCTGCTGCTTAATATTGGACAGAAAAATCTCTTCTGTCGGCCCCCCACATGTCTTATTTGCCGAGGTCTTATAGCTTTTTTTTGTTGTTGTTGTTGTTCTTCATCTAATATCATCTCTTCTTAACCTCATCTTATGTTCTTATTGTTTTTCAGACTGCATTTAGCCAATTTTTCGGCAAATACCCTCCCATTGCAGTCCTTCTGCTCACATTAAAATATCTTTGCCATATTTTTATTTGCCTCTTCCACTAACTCTTCCACTATTTCCATTGCCATTTGTTTTCCGTTTGCGCCTTTCTTGCTTTCCTTCTACATAGCGAATCATTTGTGCACTCCTCATTTAAATGAGGCTGTTTGCGACTGTTATCAATTGCGCAATCAATCTTAGTAGATCACCCGCAAATCATGGAAACACAACAGCCGCAAAATATTTATTTAGCGCTCGCTATTTGGAATCTTAGTAAATCAGGGCCTTAGAGTTTAAAACTGAGAGCTGATTACAAGCTGGATGGTCTCTCTATTCCTTAGTCCAGAGGACACAGTGTCAATGATTTCCAAAATGAATTTCAAATTTTAATTCCTATGACCACAGAACCGTTTTCCATGTTGCTTCAGTCCATTTTAAATGATTTTTGTCCTAGACACGATGGCAGCCTTTCTGGATCATTTTCACATATGGCCTCTTCTTTGCATGACATACTGTATTTCACCGAAATGTTCCTGAGCCCATGCAGTGATTTCAAAAATAGAATCATACCTGTCTTTAATGCTGTACTGCCTGTGAACCCAGAGATAATGACTAACCAGTAGTGAGTTTCAGCCATGTCTCTTATGTACACAGATGTCTCCAGATTATCTGAATCGTTTTATGATATTATACTCTATAGATGATGTGATATTCAAAGTTTTCATAATTTTACGTTTGAGGAACATCATTCTGAAATTGCTCCACAATTTGTGTACACATTTTTTGCAGATTACTGAATCTCTGCCCATCTTTACTATTGAGAGACTCTGCCCCTCTAAGATGCTCTTTTTATATCCAATCATATTATTGCCTTGTAGCTGTTTAACCTGTTTAGTTGTAACATGTTACCCCAGCTGTTTCTTTTTTTTTATTATCACTTACTTTTCCAGCTTTTTGGGAGATTTGTTACCATTATCAAATTCAAGGTGAGCTATTGTTTTTACCTACAGCAAAAAGTCTCACTGTCAGATTTTAATATGTTTTCTTTTATATTTTGAATAAAATATTGGTTTAAGAGATTTGAAAACCATTTCACTGTATTTGCACTTTATACAGCATTCTAACTTTTTTAGTATTGAGGTTGTAGATGATGTTTACCAAAGACTTTAATCAATATTTGAGGTAAAATCTTTCAGTAGATCACTGATGAATGCTTCTGTCCACATTTGAAAACCATAAGCAATTTTCATGTTCTATCTGGTCTGCTGCCAGACTTACTGGTATATGTTCCAGGTGCCATATGTGCAAGAGGAACCCTTCAGTGTCCTATTTAGTGTTGTGTTGTTTGACAGACAAGAAGACATCATTAAACAGCAACATCTGTTCCACAAGCAAAGTCATTTTGTTCAACAAATTGGCCAAACATAAAAGAAAATCTAACAGAGTTGCATTTCATTACCTCAAACTAAGACTGTCACGATGCAGCATCTAAAACATGTTTTGAAGATTATAACCAGACTTTCTTTCTTCAGGATCTCTATGAATTGTGCATCAGAGCCAAATAAACTGGATTGTGATGTTCCCAAAACACTAGTTTCATGAAGCTCTTCTTTTTCTTCAAAAACAATTGTTTGAGTTTATATCTTTTTTTCCTCAAATTTTTATTTAGTTGCTTTTGTACTCATGTCTTATGGAAACCACCCTAAATTACTGAATATATGAAATGTGCTGTACTAAGAAACTTTTATTGCCTTGTAGTTTACTATTGTAAATGTAATGAACAGATTTACTGCAAGATACTAAGAGCTGAAATTAAGACAATTAAAAAAAGACCAAATCACTTCTAACTCAACATTTCTGTCCATTTTTCCAACTTTCTACCCTTTACAAATCTCTTGTTTGTGTTTTTTGAAGGTTTCATTTTTTTATAAAGTATGAAAAATTTGATCATATTCATATGCTTAATGGATTGATAAATTCTAACATATGTAATCTGTTTTTGAGATTTATCCACTGACCTTTTGAGAAAGCTCTGTCCCCCCAGGTTCTGCACTCTGTATTAGAGTACCACACTTGTTTTCAGTGTACATTAAACCTACTCCCCTCCCTGGGCCGCCACCTTATCATGGTGGAGGGGTTTGAGCGTTCTGTTGATCTTAGCGGCTATGTTGTCAGGGGCTTTATGCCCCTGGTAGGGTCACCCATGGCAAATAGGTGTCTAGGGGAGGAACCAGACAA
>JBBBVU010000009.1:12710432-12737834 GCA_037177055.1 Atherinosoma microstoma | reverse complement strand
GGACACGCTGGAGGGATTATATCTCTCGGCTGGCCTGGGAGCGCCTTGGGATCCCCCCGGATGAGCTGGCTGATGTAGCCGGGGAAAGGGAAGTCTGGGCTGCCCTGCTCAAGCTGCTGCCCCCGCGACCCGACCCCAGATAAGCAGAAGAGGACGGACAGACGGACGGATTAAACCTACTTCTGTGTCCTCCGACATATGTAGAGAATGTGAAATTTACTGTACAATAAGTGGAGTCTGTCTGCAGCCAATAATAGGAATTTTTCTGCAGTAGCATTCACACAACTGTAGTATAATCATTTTAAGAGTCAATTTGCGTTGTGGATTTAATATCTTCCTCTGAAATACAGCGTAGAAGAACTGCTACGTATGACTTGGGGATACAATTTCTTAATTTGTTCCTCAAAAAATTTAATGAAAATGTTTCTTCTGGGGAAGCATCACATTGTCATACCTAACCAAATTTCAACCACCAGAAAGCACAGGAGCTATATGTTTGTACATGTATGACGTGAAAGCTTTTAATGGAGCAATACATTTACAAAACTTCTCTACCTTGGCTTAAAATCCTCCCTGTAAATCCTTTTGCTCTGTAGAGTAATTATGCACTTGCATTTACTCATAGCATGCTAATATCATCCCTGTTTGTATGTTTATAATAGAGAATGTTTCTCCAAGTCTGCAGGATTTACTGGGGAGAAAATAATATTGCTGTCAGCAGGCCTCTCCTACCTGTCGGAGAACAAAAGCAGCAACGTCAGTGGACTCCCAGTAGGAGGCGTGAAAAAGGTGTGGCAGAGCCACAGTTGGGAATGTTGTCAGTACATCCGGGCAGTACAGAGCATAGTCCAGCCTCTTGGAACCCCACCAACTACTGGAAACTGAGACACAAACACAGTTAATGACAGACATGTGGCAAAATCTGAGGGGAGTTAAAAATCTGGGAAATCTTATCAACACGAAGTTGCCTCCGTGAGGTAAATGAAAGACAATAGTACAGCCTTTTCTGTTATATTTCCCCACCCACTTACTATTAGTGATGGTGTTTCCCAGTTGACCCATAGAGCAAAATGACAGTTCACTTTCCACACTGGTCACACTGGTCCGACGACCTCCCCCATTTCCTCCTCTTCCTTCAGTCTTCATCTCAGAGGACTGCTGTGAAGCTTTACCTCCATGAGACTGTTCACCTTCCAAAAACACGCTTGGATGGCCCTGGATACTATCTGCTATGAAAAGCAAAAGAAGAGACAAGGGTAAATGGAGAGAAGAGAAGGAAATTGCTTTGATCATATGACAACTGACTAGGCTGAATCTTTAAATCAATGCTCTTATTTGCCTAATAAGCTCTGTGCAAGATCGACTTGCTTTGTTTGGAAAACAAAAATCCAGCTCTAAGTGGGAGCATAATCACAGCCCACCAAGGCTCCATGTCACGGCACTGAATGATTTTATTGGTTTCCTATTTAATGTTGGCTTTGGAAGTCCAACAGAGCATCTTATTCCTGATTCCTGCTGATAGTGGAATCCTTTTTTTTTTTTTTTACGTTTCTATGCTCTCTAAAGTTCACATAAGTCCTTATTTGATCAGGTAGTATAATATAAGAAGAGAATAAGAACTTTCCCATGTGACTTGTCTTCTTTTGCAAGAAACCTAGGTATTATTTCCTAAGTCACACAGCTGATTTAATCGATAAAGTATTTCTTGGACAGAAAAGGTCAGGTCAACAGCATGTTCATCTTGAATTTTACAGTATAGTGATGAGAAAAATAAAAATCCCCAGGATAAATAAAGTTCTCTGAATTCAAGATCTAACACTTGTAAAAAAGTGGGGAAAAAAAGTATTCTGTGTTACTTTGCGTAAAGTGTAAACTGACCCCACCTTGAATGATTTCACTACACGGTTTATAGAAACCACTTCTCTGCCATGACCACTGAGAGAGACTCTCTGATATCCTCCTCTGACCCTCTTGAGGTTGGGAAGGCTTTCTGAGAGCAACCCTGAGCTGAACTTTTAAAAATGGAAGGAAATAAAAACCTGTATCAGACTCTGTTTCAGTGTCTGATGCACCTAACCGACTTAAGCAGCAAGATGTCTGCAAAAAAAGAGATTTAATTTAGTGGGAATTTTCCAAGGTTATAAAAGGAAGAACCAGTTTCTTTAATACCCATCATCAGAACACTTCCCGCTAAAGATGGCAATTTTGGTCCATGTGACTGATTTCTTTTTTGTTTATTCAGATTATGAAAATTGCAAATTCTATGTGTCATATATTGAAGTGCATCACCCTAATTAACAGCTTGGTTAATTTTTTTCACAGATCTTCATCCTGGGGACAAACAGTATCAATAAAAAAAAAACCAATGCTCCACATAGCTACAAGATACACTTCTTTGAGAAGTCTATATTGTTCTGCTTTTATGAAACTCAATGTTTTTTTGCTATTAGACTCTGGAGAGAACTCATGGTCACGTTAGCTCTGGCCACTATTTTGAACTCAATCTGTTATGACGCTAGAAATGGGTTAAATCATGTGTGCCTGAACCTCTTCATCATTGCCTTTCACACTGTGCTAAAGCTAAAGTAACTCTCTCAGTGACTTCCTATAAGTCAGTCCAGTTTCAGCCAAACAGCTAAATGGGTTTTAATCTATACACATCAATGCACAAATGACTCTCACTCTATATATTATTTAGCTACTCCCATTTACTGTCAACCCAGTGGGATGTGGTGGAGTTGATATAAGGTGCAAATGTGGAGCTGGAACAAGGGGTAGCATGGTTGAGCAGAGCTGAGATTTAATGTGGGCAAGTTCCCCCGCTTGCCTGCAAATGTTAATCAGTGCAACACTTGTCTGGATTGGCCTTTTTATTGGAGACGATTCTGCTGCATCTCTGGGAAGAAGAGATATACCCTCCAGTTTCTCCTGACACACTTTTCTGTGATTACATCACATCCACTGTCTATAAATACAAAAATAAGGGTTATATACATTATCTCCACACAAAGAGAGTACACCTGCCTGCCGCCAATATCTGCAGCTGGCAATCAATTTGTATGCATGTGTCAAATTTATCACTCAGAATAGTCAGATTGTTTCCTGAAGCAGCCAGTTACTAAAAGGTTAGCCCTTTGACAGCTGGAATTGGCATTAAATAAGCCCCCAGATGCAGCCGCATGTGCGCATTTGGTTTGGAAAGCATAAGCAACGGCACGGCAGCAGAATACAGATTAATCTTCACTGAATTGGATGTGAGTAATAAATCCCCTCAGTCGATGCAAAGAACAATCTTAATTTGAGAATCTTACATTTACTCAGTGCAGTCAAACTGCATGTCAGACTTTCCGTCTTATCCTGATTGAGAATAAATGGGACAGAGATAACACATTACGCAAAAAATTAACGATAAAGGAAATTCTAGATTTGTATTACTCATTGCTAGGATGAGATGTGTTGAGAAACTTCCTTTTTGGAGATGAAATCCAAAATCTCTCAGAGTAAATTGTTAGATGTGAATGATAACTGATTCTCAGATAATGGTGAAGCTTAGTTTGAATGTAAGATAAGGGTAAAGTCAGTGTCTTCAATAATGGTGGTAGGTTAGTATGTTACTTTGTTTTGGTTTTTTTCACAATATTGAGCAAAAATGTAGATTTTCTGTTCAATATCATTATGATTTAACCATTTTCTGATAGGCATGAATAAATAATTAAATAGATAAATAAACACTCCAAATAGACCAAAAATGATAAAGAGGTTTAAAAATCTAAACTTAACTGCAAACCCTAATTTTGACTCAGAGTGATTAGCGTAACATATTTGAGGCTCTTTTATTATTGACGCAACTTCTACTATTACAGACACTCTGCTATACTCTACTGAGGAGCAGTAGTCTTTGAGGTTTAACAGGTTTTGGTGATTCTTGAGATAGGCCATATTTTCAGATATCACTGGATATTGCTGCTATAAGACTCCTCATACGTGATTGGAAGCTCCACATCAAAAAACATCCATTCAGGCTATCATGACAATCGAATCTCCTTCAAATCCCAAGTCTTCTGTTTACCATCAAGGCAAGATCCTTGGTTATACTGCAGGGCATTTGTGCTAATTAAAGCGTTTATACCTGTTAACAAAATGAATGCCCACACACATTCACACCTTCAGCAATCTGTCCTTGTTAATGAACCCTGACCCAGACCTCTCAGGATCTTTATTCTCTTCCAGTCTCTGGAAATTGTGCACAGTTCTGTCTTTCTTTCACAGCACAATGAGCAGAGAGAGGCAGAAAGATTACTCTGACACATAGAGAGAGACAGAACTGAATCGGATAAAGACTTGAGGAAGAGGAGCATCAAAATCTAAGTGTTTGAAGAAAATGGGGCTATATCGTGACAAAGATGTAGAGAAGAGAGAAGAAAATCTGGAAAATGGACGCACATCCGATTCACTGAATGGTTCATGTGGACACACAAAGACTGTTCAAGCTTAAAGCAGAGGAAAGTGAAGCAACTGAAAGCAGAGGAAGAATGAGCAGAGAATTCATACTTGAGAAGATGATTGCTCTGTGACCTTGAAACATTTTTGGAATAAAATGTGACAGAAAGAGACTTAACTCGACATCCTCCAAGATCTCACATGAACTAGCCAGTCATTTAATGGTGGGCAATAAGATAAACTAGCAAGTTTAGTTTAAAGCACCATTAGCCATGCATTAATATCTGATGCCTATTAGGATAGTTCCATGTGTATGGCATGTCTTGAATCATCATATTTCCCATTGATCCATGGTCAGAAATCAATGTGAAGAGGAATCATTCTCTTTGTATTAGCAGCATTCATCATAATAAAGCTCTACTGTTGACAGGTGTTGATGTCAAAGCCATTCTCACAGGAGCCAGATTTCACTGGCTCTCCATGCCTTCATAACCACTAATTACTACATTACAGAGGAGGAAATGGGTGACGCATGCCACTGTTTCTTCTGTGTGCCTGCACCTGCCTGTGGTTTTTAATTCAGCACATAATTTGACAGGATCCAAGCTCGATCAGTGGAGCCGTGGTGCAGACCCATAATTAAAAATCCAGTGTATGCAAGCCTACGCTGTGTGTCTGCCTTCACATTCCATCACCTTTATCTGCACCACTTGCTGTAAGAGGCAGCAAACAGCCTGCTTTGTGACTGGTTGAACATAGTTTGATTAATTAAAGAAAAAAATACAAATACCTTTGTTATCCAAATTGTATTGGTAAAACATTACATCATAAGTTTTGTATACAGCTCTCATAGGAGTAAAAAAAAAGAAAGGATTACTTATAATTTATGATTTGTGAGACATTTAAAGACTGATACAAACATTTCTAACACATCAAGAGAAGCAACACAAAACAGAAGCTTCATGGCTTTTTGTTTTTTAAATTTATATTTCCATTTCATGATTGTTCTTTTGAGCCTCATTACAACATAATTTTTTGCCACATTGGAACAATTCACATACTCCTGGCAGAGGAACCAGGAGGATGTAGAGGCTCAAACACTATAAGCTAGCTATACCCCCAATCAACCATAACGTTAAAACCAGACAGATAAAGTGAGGGTCATTACTCTTTTTGTTACAGATCAGCTGGGAGCAGCCTCTCCCAGGATGATAGAACTGCATCCTGCAAAGGTTGCAAAGTAAGGGCTCAAAGAACACAACAAGTCTGCCTTCAATCTCCAAGATACTAATCTAATGAGACATGATGAAATTTAGGGAAAGCAAGGCCAATCTGCCACACAAGCCATACAGTTTAGGTATCAATTGCTTAAGTCCTAGTATCATGCCTTGACTGGTCACAGCTCTTGAAAAAAGTCAAATTCTTAATACATAAACTAACAAGTAAGCAGATGTAGTGTACTCCATCCCTCGGGTCATTTAAAGCACTCAGACTTGAGAGAACTAGCTGCTGCTGAATAACGTTTGTTGCATAAACTTTCAGGACACCGCACTGGTCAAGCCTGTTTTAATATAAGAGCATGCATCAGTTTCACAGTGTCACTCACAGACAGAAATTACTACACTTCAAGGTAACATAAAGCAGTTTCAGAGACAAACCTCAAAGAAGTGTCAAAGACCAGACAAGGGTTTCTTGTTTGTTGTATAGAGCTAAGCCCAAGGCTATTTCATTTTGTGGCTAGTTTCTTCACTCTGAGCTCTAGAACCGATGGCTCAAATTTCAGATTATTCTTGGAAAAGCTTTAAAATGTTTTGTGTTTCCAAGATATCACAGATATAGTACAATTAAGAAATCCATATAATGATTTTTAAAAAATAGTGAATGAACACATTTTTCTTACTCATATTTTGTCCTTATAATGCATCTTTCTGAAAAAACGTCCTGTTTCCTTTTATCTATAAAGCTATGTTGAGTCTCGCATTCCTGTAAACGTAAGTCTGCTTTGATTGGTCAAAAAATTGTCTGAGACAGAAAACAGCTGTTCATTCTTTGATTGATGAACATTTAAAATAACTTTGAGCTAAAATAGATCTTTGATGAAATGCCACAGGTTATTTCAGAAGGTTTAGAGAAACTATCAGCAGCAGCAAAAAATGACTGAAAAGATAAGATGAAAATCTGTTAAACAGTTTCAGCCTCAATAGAAAAACAATCATGTGTCAACATGATCAAATCTCCTTAGATAAACCTCTAATGGGCAAACATTAGATTAAAGAATCCATCTTTTTTAAAAGATACAAAACAGTATCCTCATATCTAGGTTCATTTTCATAAGCTGTTGGCACAAGCCACTGGTCGTTGTCCTACTTTCTCTCTCTGTAGGTGGATAGAGAAACAGAGGAACCAGTCAATACATCATAACTGCTGTTTATAGTGAGTCTCTGTGTCCCAAAAGTGGGTTAAAACATGCCTCAAATAAATCAGCAGCTCATTAAGGATGCAGTCTCCGCAACTAAGCCTTGCAGGGAGAATACAGCAATAATGTGCCATTTAACCAGCAGACCAATATCTCACACACTGTACCTGGTCCTCATAGAGCAGTGTCAGGCTGAAGTACACCCAGAGAAGATGAAATATAATAACTTTAGACCCTGGGCTTCAGGGCAGGATTTAACTCTGCCTCTACAGGATAATCTCCTACAGATGGGATCTAGGATCTGCATGTCCTTCATCCATATCTGTGAACATGTGTCCCTGTGAAAATTCACATTAGGAAGTCATGGAGTCTCTGAGTTTAGTCCCACCAACAGATTTCAGCACAGGTTTTACACCATCTATAAAAATGCAAAGTCCAAAAGTTTAATGTGGCAATACAGATACACCAGAAAACAGATTGAGGTATGAAATATTCATGAGATGCAGTTCTCCCTCACTAGCAAATTGATTTCCAGGGGTCGAATCACCAATCATACCTATGAGCAATGAGCGCCCATCTCCAAGAGGGTAGCGCTGGTAGCGCGGCACAGCAAACGGTGGCAACTTATGGAAGAGAGGCTGTAGCAGCGGCTCAAGTCTGGATGCTGAAGGGTCGGACGGAAAAAACAGGTTGAAGATCTGAGAGCAAGCTGGATGAAGTTGGCTCACTGAGGGACACAAAAACACAACAGAAAAACAAGTCTATTAGAAAAGTAAGCAATGACTGAAGTCTGAAGTGTAGCTCTCTGATGTAAAATTGCATTTAATGTGCGTGAAGCAGCTGATTGAGGTTAAAATGTAAATAAAATGCAGACGAGGAAACAAAAATGGCACATTCCACTCAAATTTTAAACAATAACATTTGAAGAGATATTAGTTTTTGTCAAGCAATGTTGTATAAAGTATTTATAAGTTATCAGTGTCTGACCTGCAGTAGACATCGGACAGAGCACTATCAGTTTGGAACACCAGTGAATTTCCATTTCCATCTAAAATGACTAAAAATGCCAACATTTCATAGGTATAAGTTTGATCAAAGAATACATTTATATACACTAGTTTTCCAAGCGTTTCACTCACATAGGTGGTATTTTGCATTGACATTGACACAAAATAGTGATGAAGTAAACAACTTCATCACTATGTAAAATACACAATATACTGTACAAGATGGTGTTGACATTTTGGATTATCCAAATTAGGAGCACTCTGTGTCTGCTGCAGGTAAGACACAGACTGCTAATAGTCATTCCACAAAAGCCCATTTCAAAACATATTGAGTTCATATGAAATGAAAAGTGCTCCATAAATAAAATGTCTGTTTTACATTTTGCACTCGTCTAAATTCTTACCCTGAACGGCTGGCAGCACAGTGCGCCTCATGGCTAACACAAGGCCCAGTGGGCAGCCCAGCAGGAAGCAGTCTGACACGTCAAACTCAAAGCGTCCGGGGTTTAACACCAGACTAATGCTACTGCCACCACGCACCTCCACACTCTCCTTCATCAAACTGTGGATCAGATAGAGAACATGTGTTACTGGAATTACATTGTCAGCATTTTGTTGGGTTTTTTTTGCCCCTTTTTGACTGCCCATACTCTGAGTTGCTGGATCAAAACAATATTTTGCATGCTTTATTTTACAACTTTATGTATCTCTGTCATCAGATGACTGCAGTCCAATACTTACTGTGTTAATGGCTGGAGGAAATAAACAACTGAATGAGAGACTTTTCTACAATTAAATGAGGACAAAACTGAGATTATTCTGTTTGGTAGAAAAGAGAAGAGGATCAGCATTAGTAAACACCTTTGAGACTCAGGCTCTAAAAATCCCAGACCAAGTTTGTATCCTTGGTGTATTAATAGACTCAGACCTGACTTTCAACAGCCACATCAAAGCTGTCACCAAGGTAACTTTTTACCAACTCAAAAAAAATCAACAGAATTAAAAGATTTGTCTCCCAAAAAGACAAGGAGAAACTCATCCATGTGTGACATCTCCAGTATACTGGATTAGTGTAATGGTCTGTTAACAGGACTTGCCAAAAACAACATTAAACAGCTGCAGCTCATTCAGAACGCTGCTGCTAGAGTTTTAACCAGGACCAAGAGGTGTAAACACATTATACCAGTTTTAAAATCTTTACACTGATAGAATAAACTGCTAGTAGAGATTAAACTTTCACCAAATGCAGACACTTTTAAATCCAGGTTAAAAACATTTCTTTTCTCATAGGCCTATGCATGAAATCTGCACAGTATCTTATAACTTCTCTAATAATAATAATAATCAGATTAGATTCTATATAACACTTTTCAGGGCACCCAAAGCGCTTTACATACTTGGTGATGGTAAGCTAACATCACCAAGTATGATGGAAACACAGCAGCCACTCCATGCTAGCGGGCTCTCCAACCACCAACGAACATTCACACGCACACATTCATACACTAGCGCAGTGGTTCCCAACTTTTTTTGCAGGGCCCCCTTTTTATCGACAACAATAATGTCAAGCTCCCCACGCTCCCACTACCACATGCACCCGAAGAAACGTACAAAGAAATGTGCCACAAAATTGTCTTTAGTTTATTTGCTGCTACTTCCGTTAGTTATAGATAAAACCATGTCAGAGGCAGAATGAATTATCATCCTTTGCCATAATGTAGGTGTTTTAAACCAGGAAACTCTGCAAACTACTTCCGGTGAGTTGAGCTTTTCATGAGATGGATGCTGCTTTAGTAAAAGAAAAAACTCTGATATATATGACAGCCGAGTAGTTTATTTCTAAAGTAATCAACAGGCTTTTCTTTGTGTTCAGGATGAGAAGTGCCCAAGTGGCTTCATACTGTCAGATACTAATATTTTGACATACAACACACTTTGGTGTCTCTTCATGACCCACCACCACCCATTACTTGACCACTACCTGGTCAAGCCTAGGGAAAGACATGCAACATCATAATTAACTTTTTTTTTTAAATTTATTTTGTAGTATCAATCTCTGTTGTTGATTCCCCATCTATGCCCATATACTTTCACAAATTCTCATGGTCCCCCCTCGGGGTTCCGCCCCCCCCAGTTTGGGAACCACTGCACTAGCGCATGCCAGTGTATGGAGGCAAACAGGGTTAAGTGTTTTGCCCGAGGACAAAAATTGACTCAGGAAGCAGGATTCAAACCACCGACATGCCAGTCAGTGGACGACCTGCTCTACCACAGGAGCCACTTCCACCCTAGACTGTCGCTTGCTTTTAATAGTTTTGATTAGATTTATTCATTTAACATGATTCTAAGATGATTTTGTTATCATGTCTGCTCACCCTTTGAATGTCTTAATATGAATTTTTTTTCACTATATTTTTATGAACTTTTTAATGCTTCTTCTACACCCTACTGTAATGCTTTTAATGTTTTATGTAGAGCACCTTGAATAGCCTTGTACATTAGATATACAAAATAACTTGCTTTGTCTTATTGTATGATTTGGCTTGTGTCTTGCCAATGGATGCTAACTTGGTAGCTTTTCTTTAGAGAAATGTAACAAATCATTGTAAACCAAGACTATTTAAAGTAAGTGTTGGTAATGCAAGAAAATTTAGCTACCATATTACAGGAAACCTCAGACTCCTGAGGCAAACTTATGCTCCTTCAATTCCTATGATTTGGGGAGTATTTCAGCCAGGACTATATCTCAGTACGCCAAACGCTGAGTGAGACTAGGCTCCAGGATTTTTGTGCAATAGACATTTTTTGGAAAATATGTCGGGCTTTATCTGAACTTTTACATGTCACGCATGTGTTGAAACTAGAAAAGAAAATGCTTGTTTCTTGAAACAGATGAGTCAGAGATCGCTAAGCTTTGCTCTGATGTTTAAACATTCTGGAGTCTCTGTCAGCACCGAGCCTTTATGACTCAGACTGAGCAGCTCTTCACTCAGCCTTCACAAACTGCATCACACTGACAGCTGTTTGAACAGCCGAGCGGTCACAACATCCTCCGCTGCTGACTGACTCGATCCCTCTGCTTAACAGCCAACATTTCCCCATTTAGTCCTACATGTGGAGGAAGGATTAGCAAACAGTCTTCGGCCATCTGTAAAAGTCAAATCAATAGTGCTTTGATTGCTTTCTCTTGGCTTGTTTTTGTCTTCTCTCTCATGTCCACTTTGCTGCTGAAAATTTATCACTGCACCTAAATATCTCAGTTTCTAAGCTCAGCCATATTAAAAAGGAGTATTTTTAAATTTGGTGCGTGATTCCCTCTGTATTAATTTGTTTAAACACTGCGAGGGCAGTAAGGATGAGCAAGATGACGGTACTGGATCAGTTCATCTTCTCTCCCTCTGTAAACAGCCTCTTGTCTCATTTTGACACGATAAAATCCTAATGATACATAATAAAAACCCAATGCTCTGAGTAGGTGCACTTCTCATTCTACAATGCTGTCTATTGTACCTCAGAAACCTTTTCACTTGGTGTAGAAATTGACGTGTTATCTTTTCCAACTGGACCTTGACAATATGTTTCATAAACATGACAAGCATTTAATAAATTCCCTCATGGAAATAGGAAAGTATTTCTAATTGCAAATGACCATTTTTTTCAAATTGTTGAACACCAAATTGGACATCATTGTCAGCATTTAGAATTCTATTTAATCAAGTATTTGTTTTTATTCAGCTTGAGATAATCTGTAGTTTTACAGTCGTCTGTATCAACACAACTAATATTCATTAAAACAAACTTTTCTAGCTGAATAAATGGCAAACTTCTTCTAAGCACAGTCTTCAGAGTCTTCTTGAAAGCGGTGTTCGGTGTCATCATTTGCACATGAGCTTAAGAGATCTTCCAATTAGAGCAAAGCAGAATATGGTGAAGAAGGAAATATTGCAAACTAGAGGTAGATTTCCAACTGAGAGGCTGCTTTGATGAGAGGATTATTGTCTTGGAAAATTAGATTTAATAAGCTCTCCTGGTGACTGGGAATATCCCATGAGATTTGAAGGAGATAGGAGCACACTCAGGAGCGAAGGTCACTCTCATACTCAGCCTTGCTGGGGCTTAATAAGGAGTGTAAGAATAAGATGAAAGGTGTACACATCCATGAACTCTGGCATCCTTGGGGATTGATAGGATCCTACAGTATATTTGGTGGCTCTAATGGTGCTAGCCTAGTGGAGCATGTGACCTGGAAACAGAGCATAGGTCCCTTCTATTGAAAAAACATGGCAGTTGCACCCCTTCCAGCCCATTCTTGGCCAGGTATCTCCACATACAGTGCTCATTTTCCCTCAGACTGTCTGGCACTGGCACAAACGGGCTATTTATAGTCCAGTTGAGACAGATAGGCAGACAGGGCAGTCAAGCTGCAAATATTGATAAAAAGCCAGGGTGAGACAGGGTGACACTAGCAGAAAAACCTGGATGATAGGCCAGCACACAACATCTGGGTGAATCCATAACATAGTCATCTCTGAGCGACAAATGTTGCTTGACAGCGACGAGTGGCAGAATTTCTGCTGCCAGCCTATACTGATGGCTGGTGCTTCTATTTTAGTTTTGGTGGTGTTTATATGATGTGTTTTTTTAATATGCCAAAGTGAAAAATGATCCAATCATATGAGTGTTTGATTTACATTTCTAACTTCACTGAACTATGAATTCAGGCAAGTATAAATAGCCCGAAGCCGTGTGCACAATCCATCCTTTCAGATGCTACATCAGTTGATGTATGTGTGGAAGTATTCAGTGGCTGGTTTTGATTTTTTCCTATTCATATTTCCCTCACTTAAGATACTAACTATTAGATGATCTGATGACCCTGATTGAAGCTATAAGGCAAAAAGCACAGGTCTAACATAAAGTTATTATCTACAAGCGTTGCTGGAGTTTTAATGTACGTGTGTGTGTGTGTGCTTTTTTCCCTCTTTTTCCCTTTAGATATGTTTTTGAGATTCTTTGTGATCTAATCCAATTCAATGATAAGACTGTGTTAAAAACACAAGCACATACCAGAATAGCCTTACATTCTTGTATATTTGATCTTTTGCAAAACCACAGGGTTTCAGGATAAGGAATGATTTTGAGATAAATTTCACAATCTAGGTTACATATATCCCTAAGAGAGTCATGTTTGAAGTTGAAAAGGTTAGCTTTAGAGGTAAAAAGATATTTAATATAGACACTGAAAGGACTTATATTCTACACCAAATATGAAGAGTTAATGTATGACTATAAAGGTCAAAGATGCGGCTACAACCCTCTTTGTATGTAATTTCTCACAAAATGCACTTCCTAAAAAAAGTTTGGAAGCTTTCTAAAATGTGACAAAAACCTAGAACTATATGTTGCTGTTTCATTTGTACATTTATTTCACAGACATAAGTAAAAAAAATGAAATCTTTTGTAGTTTCTTTACAGCAGGGGTGTCCAAAGTCGGTCCTCGAGGGCCACAGTCCTGCAGATTTTCCATGTATCCGTGCTCCAACACAGCTGACTCAAATTAATTAATCATTGTGCAGAACTTCATAGGCTGCTGGATCCATTTAATTTGAGTCAGGTGTGTTGAAGCAGGGACATATTGAAAACCTGCAGGACAGCAGTCCTCGAGGACCGACTTTGGCGACCCCTGCTTTACAGGGAAAAAAACCCACATTCTATTTAAGAATATAAACAAATCTAGTATTTGATGCCTCTAAATAGTTGAAAGAAAGAGAAATATCTATAGTGAAAACAAGTAATACAGCTTTGGATGATTCTTCAATCAGCAGAAACACTGGTGATAGGTGAAGGTGTCAGAATTAAAAAAGGAGCATTCACCAAATTTAAGGTTATTATTCAAGCTATCAACTAAATATTATTTCTCAACAGTGCTGATTTCAGGTAGAGTGGTTAGAAAAGTCCACATTTTAGCTGCTTATGAGAAAAGGTTCTACATGCCTGAAGCCATGTTATGAGAAAAAAATATTCAGGCTGTTATCAGTAAATATGCAAACACTAGTCCCTGTGATGGCATAGGGGTGCATCAGTGCCCATGGCATAGACAGCTTGCATATGTGTGAAGATATCAATGTTGCAAATGCATGTATTGGAACTTTGGAGAGACCTTTACAATCAAAAAGACCAATTTTATTCCTGGGATATCAGTGGTTATTTCACCTGGACAATGTCAGACCCCATTTTCCACAACTTATAACAGCATCCATCCATTCATCCATCCATCCATCCATCCATCCATCCATCCATCCATCCATCCATCCATCCATCCATCCATTTTCTATATTCACTTATTTTAACCCAGGGTTGTGTGGGGCTGGAGACAAGTCGCCAGTCCATTATTTAACAGAGAAAAGTTTTTTCTCTGTTAAATAAATCAAATTACTAAAATAAAAATGACTAAAACTTACTTCATAGAAATTGTGTCAGAACACCTAAAAACCTGCCTGTAAAAATACAAAAGCCCAAACACACTAAATATATACATTTTAAAAAGTATTTAAAATGCTTAAATGTGGTTTGTGGTCGGACTCCACCTGGAAAAGAAGTTGTGCTGGCCAGTAGATGATGAATCTCCATCATACGAGTCACTCTGCTTCCGGCTGAGTGGCGGACCACCCTGGCCTTCGTTGGGCACAGAAATGTCGATGTTGCTCTTACTCAGCCTCTTGCTGGAACTCAGACCTGGACTGGACTGCCCCAGCAGGCCAGAGTTATCCTGAGAGGAAGGAGGAGAATGTGCAACTTATAATGAAACCTTCAGTCACGACTATGTCAGGAAATCACATAATATAATGGGAGTTTTAGCATTTTCCCAGGTGAACTGTGAGTGTGGGAGGGATAAAATGTGTCACTGCAAGAGTGAATCTATTAGTTGTGAGTGCATCCAAATAGCAAAGGGAAGAAGAGAAACTGGGGATTAATGAAACATTTAACAGGGAACATGGGAAAAAAAAGTTGGTTTGAATTGGAAAATGATCTGATAAATATGTTAAATGAAAATATTTCAGAATCACAGGTAAATACTTAAAATAATGCTCAGGAGGATTCAGATCACATAAAAAATCAGCTATTGAAAAAAAAATGTCATAAACATTCAAAATCATCTTTCACCATGACTTCTTTTTTGTACAATTGTGAAAGATGTTTCATCAAAAAATATAGTATCAAGGGAATTGTGAAGTACAGTGACCCAATTAAAAGCAAATTGTAGCTGTAACATATAAAGGACTGGCAGAAAATAGATCACTCATTCTTGAGAATTGGGACAAAAGAAGTTTTAAAAATCAATTTAAAAAAATTGTCACTTTCTTCATTTGGGTTATATATATTCATGGAGAGAAATGTTTTCCATGTAAAGGAACAGGTTCCAAATATCAACATGTTTTTAAAAAACACACCTTTTTCCGTTTGAACCTGATTTCTGTCATCTCTGTCAGACACACTTATAAGCAGCTAATTTTATTTTTTCTATTTGAACAAGAACCTAAAGATCTGCAGTGTGTTGAAATAGGGATTTTTCATTCTGATATATAGTATAATAAAATACAGTTTGCAAAATAATGTTCTGATCTCACATTGTTCTGAAAACTCAAGTTTTTAAATATTTTCATTTCTAAATTCTGTTTTTAATTTTTATATGTTAAAAACAATTTCATGGAATAACAAAGACAGAAAAAGTCATAGATTAGAAATTGCTTCATTAAACAACACAAACTCAAAAAAAGCAAAATAATTTTACAAAAAAATGCTCACTTCATTAATTGATTTAGACATCTACAACCCTTCTTTTTTTATTTGAGTTTTTGAAGTTTTTTTTAGTGTTGCATACTTGCAACTCTTGCTGAGGACAAATAAAATAACATGGACCTTCTAACCACAGACTGTATTTTCAAGAAAAAAAATCACAAAAAAGATTAGAAATATGTGGAAACCATCACAAAGGTATATACAGTTCCTTCCATTCAACTTTTTAAATATGTCAATTTCTTAAATTTCTTGATTTGATTTTATATAAACTTGGGTTTACAATGTAGGACATGTTTTGTCCCAATTCTCAAGAATGAGTGAGATGTAGAAGAGAGGGATTTTATCTATGAGAGTCACTTTCAGTTTTGCTTACAGCATAATGTTGTGCCAAGGACATTACCGTTTGTGTGCATGTTCTATCTTGCAGCAATTAACTTTACTGATGAATACAAGCTATAACACAGGCATGTAATCTTGGAACACCACTGAACTGTTCTCTCATGAGCTCTTCTAAACCCCCACACAGCCCAGTGTGCCATCATTGTGTTATCTCCAAAACATCGAGCACTTACCTTCAGGCTCTCAGTGCTGTTGTTCCTGCTGCTGTTGTTGGGGCTGCCAGGCCTCGGGTGGTTGCTGAAGCACAGAGCATCAAAGCACAGCACTCCACCTACGCAGTCCCCCATCAGGCAAACCTGCTCGGAAAACAGAGTATTTCAACATGCTCTTCATGTGGTGCCTTCAGTCAGTGACAGTCTCCACAGGAGGACATTGTGAGGTGTGTATGAACATATTTTACTGGGATGGGAGAACATTACGTTCATTGAGTTCTAAATAAGCATAATTTTTTTCTTTCTTTCCCCGGATGGTACCCCCCCCCCCCCAACACACACACACCCGTTGTCTTTCTCCATTGCATTGTACATAAAAAAACAAAAAAACAAGAAAAAGAAGAAAAAGGGAAAAAAAGCTTTTTAATAACATGTATTTAATGTTCAGCCTAATTAAGAGCAATCAAGTGGGAAAGGAGTCACTTTACATGAGCTTACAAGCTGTAATTCTGGGTCAAGTATATTGGAAATTTCTAACAACTACATAAATCTACAGTGGGTTTCAGCACATTGGTGATGAAATAGCTGCAAAGCTGTAAAAGCTGGCAGACACATTTATAATAAAAAATCCATCAGGCATTCCTCAAAGCGCCTTCATTTTTCTTCAGTTTCTGGGTCTATTTGTTGGAAAACTACAGCTGTGTTTTAACTTTCATGAAGCTTAATGTGAAAATCCAGAAAAAAAATGCAACCTGCATGTCATACCCATTCAGTTTCACTCATTTTAACATGAGCTGCTTTACATAACACAACATCTCAGATACACTCTCTCATACAAGGGTTTACTATTGTAACATGTTGTGGTATTCATGTTCGGGGTTGCTGTAAGTTACATGTTCAGCCTATTATACTGCAGTGTTTAGGGTAAGAGGTAAGCCGGGAGGGGGCAGTGTAGAGGGAGTTGAGAGGGAACTGAGCAAGCGGAGAAGTGGAGAAGAAGTGCGTGTGTGTTGTTGTACGCTGTACGGCGTGGTCGCGGCCAACAGTGACCAGTTCAGCTTATTAAAAAGCAGTTCTTTCAACAACCTGCCGAGTCATTTTAATGAAGGAGTCATTACACTATATTTGATTTTAGATGTTGTAAAACAGTCCTGCAGACTGATGCTGCATGTGCGCTACTTGACTAATTATTGAACCAATAATCTACAGGGTGGGCCATAAGTTTCCATACATAGGAAAAATAAACATTTTATGTTGGACAACCGTTTTATTTATATTAAAATGTTTTAAAAAATTGTCCCAGCCCTTAGTATAATTTCAATTCTTTGCTCTTTGGTCAAACGCCTCTCATAGTGTATCTGAAACAAAAAAAATATACATTATACATTTGTATGGAAACTTATAGCCCACCCTGTAGTGTCCTCTGCTGACACAGTATGGATACATCATTAGTACTCTGCTTTTTTCTAAGTATCCTCATTTTTCCATACGTTTTTGCCCTAGGTGTACATCCACATAGCCTGAATATGGTTGGTATAGGGTTAAACTTTTCTAGTTAAGCTCTGATCTATCTCTCATAAATATTTTCAGGCAACATCTTCTTGATGCAAAGTGTTGAGATGTTTGACTACAGAGCTGATTACAATTCAGGTAATTACTAGTTCACTAATCTGTAGGAGGAAAAAAAAAAGCTGAAGCAAGGGAAGGGATGAAATTAGATCATTTTCAGTGAGCAAATGAAACTATAGACACTAGAAAAGGAAGGGCGGAAATACTATCTGCCAACGAACACTAGATATATGAGTGTAATAACCGTCATTAAAAAGGGACAGTGACTATTCCTCTGATTGACTGGCTAATCAAATGGTATTGACCAGTGGCTCTCAATCATGTGCCATCAACATCTGAGGACTGCATCTTTGCAAACAACAGCGACTGAACTGCAGCTCCTGATTGTACTAACACATACACTTGTTCAGCAGTGCTGCTGTACTGGCTGATCTTATTTTATGATGACATTTACAATAGTTTAAGCTTGACAAAGAGGTGTTACATTCCAGTGGCCAAACCTAATATAGATTCACCTCCAACATGAAAAGTCTTCCTATAGCTTATGAGAACATACAGCTCTTAACCAAGAGTAGAAAGTTGTAATGTACTAGGGAGAGAAACGTGGCAATTATGATCTAAAGCTCCTGATATGCTTAGCTCCCACAGTTTCACTGGATTACACAGCCTATTTACAAGCAATCTTTACCTGACCAAAGCCTATAATTAAGTGATTTGAGACTCGAACGAAAGAGTGCTCTTCTCCGACTTCCACATCGAGCAAAAGGAGGCACAACTGACCTGCCCCACGAATCCCTGGCCATCTTCCGACTGCAGGAAACTGCGATAAACCTGGTTGGCCCGGTCAATGACAGTCGCCACGGCATCCTGGTAACGTGGAGAAACAATGGCGAGAAGGGGGAGAGCAGCCAGAGGTAGGTGGTCCACGCTGCTGGACACACAGCTCTCATCATAGCTGTATGGGTTCAGACTGGAAAGGAAAGAAAGGAAAGATGTCAAAAGAAATGATGGATGAAGAAACAATGATTTCAACATATCTATAAAAGACCTTCTGCTTGGTGTTTTTTCTTTGTTGTTGTTTTTTTTTTTCTTTCGTAGAGTGCAAGTTATCGATTGCTAATCAAGTCAAAGCAACCAAAAGGTTAGGCACACTCTGTGATGTCTAATATCAGCCTGAACAACAGAGGAGTGTTCCTCTTCGGTTATGTGTCCCCTTGACTACCCTACATCTATTAATGTAGGGTTCATAAGGCACTTTATCTGATTTGATGTCAGGCTTCCCCATAAAGCTAATGTGTGTGCATGAGTGTTTCTGCATGTGTGTGTGTGTGTGTGTGTGTGTATACAGTCAAGGTACCGAAAAGAACAATGTTATCTCAAGGACTAATACACAAACAAGCATGGGTTCGGTGTCTTTACTTGACGTTTAGACATTAATGGATTAGTGTGTGCGTGCAGTGCACATACAGATCGAGCAAGACACTTTCTGTGACAGTGTGAGGCAACAGTAAAAGATGGTATTGCCCTGCACTGTCTCCTTGAGCATCCACCATCCATCAGTTGCTCTGATTCCAGGAAGAAGCAACACATGTCAGCACAGAAGGACACAGCAGAATACAAACTGGAGTTTTTTGGTAGCAGCAACAAAAATAAATATAAGTAGATGTATGAATGAGACATTAAAATATTGTTAGAGGTACGCAAGTATACATAAACTGTTCAGATGACAAGATGAGTAGTAGTTTTATTTCTGATTGATCCATCAATGACATAATGTTATGTTATGTAGACTAATTATTTTTTTCCTCTGTTAACAAATCACATAGAAGGGTTAAAACAGAGTTTCACCTCTGTTTTTATTGAGTTTTGGGTGGGTTTTGTACACTGCATTTTATATTGATTACTTATTTCCATTTCAAATCTTGTGTTTGTCTTTCTTTTTCTCTTGTGATCTTATTGATTGCTCTCAGGCTTGATTAGAGAATGTAAAAATATGTGTTGGATGCCAAGGCATGAGCACCATCCAGTAAGGCTCTCCTATTGATTTTATGTCCAACCATAGTTGCCAAGAAGTTGGCCTGAACTTTCGAGAGAGACCGAATTTGCAAAAGCAAGTGAGATGTGGATCTGACTGAGAGCAGTAGAAACTACACACTCAGGTGGTGGTACTGACTCACATGTTAGAACAGAAGTTGAGCGATTCAGTCCCAGCCTATAAGCACTATCTGGGTTGGAAGTGCTCTATGAATGAGTGAAATAGATCAAATTTTCTGTAGCTTATCAAACATAGCATTGTGTCAAAATGGAAACACAAAATGGGTATCATCAAATACAGAGAAACAATAATTACGGAGATCCCAAATCAGTTGAATGAGGTGATTTTCCCACAGACTCCTTTTTGGAACCACAACAGTTGTATGCTGCTAAACTATTGCACCTTAATTCACATTTGTTGCAACTGCCAACAATATCATGTCTCCCTCTATAACAGTTGGATTGTTTATAAGCACAGCAATGTTCCTATAGTCACCTCAGTCTGAATAAGCAATGCTCAGAACTTTGAGGGACATGTATATAAAGCTTTTGGATGGGGCCCAAATGTTGCAGTGGAATAGGAGCGGTGATGTTGGCATGAGTCAGTACGTGTCAATTGTAATATGAATGCACAATAGAGCACTATAACTGTCTTTTTTTTTTTAGAATGAGGTCAATAGTCAGAAAATTGAAGCGTGTGCAAATGTAACCTGTATAGCTCATTCTATTAACAGATTTTAGATAACAAAGTAGCTCTGAAATGCTCAGATAAGATATATTAAACTTTAAATACAGTAATGGGTAGCTAAACTGGGAAAGGTTTTTATAGTTGGTTATCTTTTTCACAGAAGTTTTTGGCAGTAAACAAATATAAAATATCAACAGCCCTGCAAAGTGGAAAAAACAAGCATATAGCTTAGATATTATGACCAAAAACACTTTCCAGTTAAAGACAGATGATGGCCGACAAAAACACACAGTTTGCATATTTTGTGTTTGACACATTTTCTGAAATGAGATTTTAGGGAAGCTCAAACACCATTACCACTACCCAACTGCACTTTTCCAGTTATTTACACATCAGTGCGCTTGAATTACACTGTCTTTAAATGACTTTACACAAAACTACCTTCTACAGACATCACTGTAAACCTCTTTAGCAGGTTGTACTTTGTTTAATTTCATTCAGATGAACTGAGTTGAAAATATTCCAGATCAATCTCTCCACTGAGCCCACAGATCTCATTTATGAGTCTTTTAATACAGTTTGACTGAATAATAAATATGTTCTATCATATTGAAGACGTAATTGTTTCCTTAATGTGCTGCTTTGATCTATGTTTATGTCCAATGGCATCACACAGATGATTAGCTCTAATTAATAAAAAGAAAAACCAACTAGATATTTTCAGAGGCTCTTGTGTGTCTCTGGGATGTGAAAAGTTTAATATGTCTGAATTTCAGTGATACATCTGTGTATAGAAATAAGCCATGTTAATCTTCAAGATTTTGTGTGTTTGGTGTAGTTGATGGTGGAAATGGTGTCTTGACCCTGAAGGGCTGTCTCACTATGTTTTCTTAATGTACAGAAAGAATCTTTTGGGGCTTAAGAAGGATGTGATTTGGAAGATTTCATCCAAGGAAGGAACCTAAACTTACTAAAAAATAAGCCATTTCCTGAAAAGCTTTAACAGACTGCAAGACTCTGTAAATAATTTCTGGTTTTCAGAATCTAAGTACTTTTTATTATCTAGCTGAAACTAAAAGATGCCAATACAACAGGTTCCTATACCTATAGATGCCACAGCTGATTACTGCAGCAATGGCAAACTATCAGGCTGCAGGTTTTGAAAAATCTGTTGGGGAAAAAAAGAAGCCTGTGTGATTGTTGTGCCTCATGCATCACAGCATTTAGCAGTCAGTTTCTGACATCTAAAGAAGATAAAACCACCTCCACAATCCCCACTGCCACATCACAGTGACAGGTCTGTGTTGGAGGGCAGTTATTTGCATCAGGCACTTGTGTAGATGGGAGTAAGCATGTTTGAGTCAACCTATTATGTTTTAGAAAAATATGAAAAATCGAGCAGAGAACTTATCACCCCTGTCTTTCAGGTATTTCTGCTCGTAAAAGTAACATAAAAATGCACAAAGCACAACTGAGGAAAGAGCAGAGCAAAGGCATCAAGGAGTCAGAAAAACAAAGCCTGTCGACCCACCTCTGAGACAGATGGTGGGGAATCATAAATAGCAAAGAGGACATAGTTAAACAAAGTCAGAAAATCCCCTCCTTGTTAATGTCAGTCTGAAAGGATTAATTGTGAGCTTAACTTAGCACTACTCCTACATATCTATGTGGTTACCCCCCCTTCCTCGGTTAGACTTCCAGGCCAACATTTTTTGCAAATATCACAGCCATCATGGTTAAAGTCCTTCTTGTTTTGAATGAAATGATCCAATCGACAACATGAATCATAAACACTGTTTTCTTACCTTTCAGAAGGATTATAAATACTACATACATCATATTTTTGTTGTCTATTTTGTGATTATACTTTTGTTTTTAATTATTCTTAATACTTTATGCACCCCACTGTAATGTGTCTAATATTTGTATGTAAAGCACCTTGAATTGTCATGTACATGAAATATACTATACAAATAAACTTGCCTTGCCTTACATTTAGCAAATGACCAGAGAGACCCCAATTTTCAAAAATGACAAACAAAAAACAGTATTTAGGACTGTTTCCAATAGCTGGTTTAAAGTGAATAAGTGTCATCTCAGACAGTGGTGGTTTTAAAAACTTTAGAAAGATAAAACTCAAAATATGTGCAATAATATTCAAAATTTCAGAGAAAAAAGGAGAGGTCTTCAAGTTATCTATTTCAGTCAGTTACAGTATTTTACTTTTTTTTTATTAACTAGTGCTGGGCACTATGGAGAGCAGATCATTTGATGAGACATAATAGTACAATGTTTGCAATGTCAGAGATCTTGTTTGTTTTCCACTATTTGCATCAACTTTTCACATGAAAATAAAACATTTAAAAAAATAGATGATGTTTTCATCCTTATTTAGATATTACAGTCAACCTTTCTATTACACATCTTGAAAATGCCTGGAAAAAATGTTCAATATAGGACTACTGTCACTTTGGTCTCTCTGTGTGCTCCTAATACTTCCTTTTTTATTCATAACAGCCCAAAGCTGCTGCCAGTCCCTGGGTAGTAATCTCCATTGCCCTCATTCCGCGTCTGTGTGCGAGTTTAATTGCAGTCAGGTGTGCTGGAGTCTCAGCACAATCCCAGCAGGTAAAACCAGTTTTATAATCAAGAGCTCTGCAAGAGCTCAGCCCTGCCATTTCCATTCTACCAGATTTCATGCTGTAGGCAAAGCTGAAAAAAAAATACAAATAAACACATGCATCTAGCTTTGTAATGTGTGAACTTGCTGCTTTCTCACAATTCAGGGATTTGGGCTTTGAGCTGGACAAAGCAAGCATTGTGATGGTGCCACTTCGAACTGAGAGACTATTTTCAGATTTAAAAAAAAATTCCTTTCAAGAGGTAAAGACACCTGCTGACAGCATAAATGCTGTCAGCAGGTGTCTAAAATCACAATGCGTAGGTTGTTAAAACCAATGGGCAAGCTAGCCAAATCCATCAGTGCTGCATTGGATTCTGCAACAGCCAGAGACTCATCTGTTGTGTGGGAACAAAACAGTCGATCAGTACAGTGAAACTAGTGTGGCTACACTGTTGATGCCATCCTTGTGACCACGGCAACCCATGCAGGTGTGCTGGGGACGAGTGGAAACACAAGTCCTATCGGATTACTTGCAAATAACAGTTTAGAAACTCCTTCCGAAAGTTTGCCCACAGTTTAAAAAAAGCCTAAATTATTATCTGTTTTTTTTTTTAAAGACACTTTGCTCTGTGTTAGGATATTATAGAGCTTGAATGGGAGCTAGTTTTTTTTTCTTCTTTTTTTGTGATTCCAATGTGAAAGCTTCATTAATGCCAGAATATTTTTCCTGTGATCTCTCTAAATCATGTTTTCTGTTTGGGTAGTTTCACTGCTTGTTATCTTCAACCTCCCTGACTGAATAAGGACAAGCAGAGTTGCTTCCCAGGATACTCTGATGTAAAGCGGTGAAGAGAAAAACAGAACACCTCTTGAGAGGTTGTTTGCCTCTGTAACGTGCTCAATCTGTAGTGGATGAACTCTGCTTTCAAAGCGAGCTTTTTGAAACAGATACTGCTGTTTTTAAGTTGCTTCTATACAGATTCATAAAAAGGATAGGAAACCTTGCTAATATATTCTGTGCTGCTGGAACTGTACCTCACACAATTATTTGCATACAATCAGTGTTACTCTGTCCCTAAACTGCGTTTTACAAATCAGCTTCTGTAGAAAAAGATCTCATTGTTTTGCTCAAGGAGGAAGTGAAACAAAAATCCCATCAAGTCACCTTGTAATTTAACCCACAGTAACTTGTTTATTAACTTCTTGTTCATTGAGTTTTGGAGCTGTGAACTGAGAAATCCCAATGTCCCATTTAAGTGCCACTGAGAGTTTGATCCCAGCTTTGTAGTTGTTGGGGCTTGATCTTATTAGAATCTTTTTTACAGCTTCTCCCAAAATGCACACTTCCTCGACAAGACTTCCAAACGAGGGCAAAATAAAAAAAAGCCTGTCTCTGAATGAGGCTCACAAGTCATCGGACAGAAATAGAGGTTTAACAGCTGCTGCACTGCTGAACAAATGTCAGGTGAGACACTCATTATTTGCATTGCATAATTGCTTGATTATGCAAGCACTTGTTAGTCATTACCACGGACCACTGTTTTGCATTCAAAAGAGCACATAAACATTTGTGTGCACTAGCCAGAATCTCTGGTTTTATTTGCTGTGGCAGTCTGGAGGTAAAATATCCACTAGGGCTGCAGGTTGCACTGCATCAATAGTCCTAATTAATTTGATCCAATCATTACCATTTTACAAACATGTTCTTTGGAAAGGCGGCTCCACCAAACCATCTGCATTTAATGGCTATAATTAATCTCACAACTATTAACAATGATTTCCTCTATTGCTTGTGATCAACGAAGTAGTGGGTGTGACATTGGGAAAACAATTTTAACAAAGAAAAACCGGCACAGACGGTGCTTTATGATCTGGATATTTATGGAGCAGCCTGCCTGTAGTTTCAGATTGTCTAATTAAGAGCACATGTTTCTCAAAATGTGATCTAACACTACAGTAGGCACAAACCTGACATAAATCAAACAGAGAATTGTGGAAGGTTTTACTCTTCTGTAGACACACATCAGCAAACTCCCTTGGTGACAGCAAAGTGTGCAGGCACTCATCATGATGAGTTTTCCCTCATTATTTCAAGAAATGATTAATTTGTTCACAAGGGGTAACTTTAATGATATGAGAATATGCACAAGGTATACTGAGGTGTGACTACAGTGTGTGTGTTTGCACAAAGCAAAGCCTCATTTTCAGCTACAAAAGCATCAGTCAACCTCAGATCAGCTGTAAGGTTTGATCTTTTCTCTTTTGAATGCGTCTTACCTGTGATTAGCATGTTCATATTTCCAGAGACCCTGTCACACTCGATGACATTTAAAGACAGTGTAATTATGATAACAGTTTTCTATACTAGGAGATGTACTAAAGTCTTCCTTAAAGTTTTATGTTAATTCATTGATGAAGAGATCCATTAACGGCGGGCAGCAAGGAGATAAAGCCAAGTGAGCCGATTAAACTTTGAATCAGCCTCATCTCATGCAGCATAACCTTGAGATTTAATCTATTGTGCTGTCTTGCCATCCCCTTGTCTCTCACCTTATAATGGCAAACTGAGAAACTCTGAAGTCGGTCAGATTTCTGCTTAATTGCTGCCCTGTTTCATAATGGCTAAGCTCAGCACTGCACAATTTCTATGCAATTAACATGAACAGCTATGATATTCTGCAGAGTGCCTTTCATTTGAGAGAGGGTCTACAATAAATAGTAGCATGCCCCAAGCGCCCACTGTTCACAATAATGAGCCCCCGTCACACTGCACTAAGGTCAGTCGCCGTGGAAACAGACAAATGGACTTTCTGGATAGAAAAGGGATAGTGTAAAATGACACCATCTCTGCTGAAGAAGCCATCCATTATACTTTCTCTCCTGCTGCTCAGAAGAAACACTTAATATATTAAATGTTTCCTTGTTTTCAAACTGTGTCAGTGGTGGTTTGTTGGCTGCAGAAGAAATCAATTTGGGCCTCTCCCTGTAGCTGTTAATTGGACATGTTATGCTGTAGTTATAACATATTTAGTGCATTTCCTGAAACCGTTTCTGTGTGGGATGCATTTGTGCAACTGTTTATATATTCTAGATATGTTTTTTTGACACCCAGCTCATTGCCAGGTCTACAAGGTGAGATCATTAGCAGAAAGAACTACTGTAATAATTGAGCCCTCGGAGCCCCTCGGGCCTTCTCCACACACACAGCATCAAGGACAACAAAAGCAGAAAAGCGTGTTCATTCTCAAAGGGAAACTGCTACAGCATATAGGGAATTATCAAGCAATGAGTCCAATCTGGTTTGTTTATGTGGAAGTTCGTCTTTAAGGCGCTGAGAGGTTTTGCCACCTCCAGTCCGAGATGTGATTTTTCAGCTAAGCTGTTAGCCGTAACGACGCAAATTATCCTCACTCTTTGACTGACTGCCTTTTCCACAGATGTTTATGTTTTGCATTTACATAAATGAGTTTCCACACACCCACAAGTCCAACACTGTCATTAGAGCACACAGTGTTAAGTGACTAAAAGTAGTTGAACCAGTGTGTGTTGATGTGTGGGTATGTATGAATCCCTACTAACTACACATATTATGAGAGTATGTTCAGGAGCAGGAGTCATGTGGGGGAAAATGACGAGATTTTAAAGCCTTCATAAAAAATTTGAAAATAAATGGAAAAATATTTCCTGCATTAGAATTGTTGTTCATGATCAGTGTGATGGCTAAGGCTTCAAATGGCTTCAAATTTTGCACAGTACTATATATCACATTCTAGGTAGTGTGCTGAGTGTTGGAAAACATGGGAATGATTAAAAATACTGTTGCTGTCTTAATCATACTTACATTTCTGAGGGAAATTTTAATTAAGCCAACCCTTAATTTGAGAGTAAATGAAAACACTAATTACAATAATGCTAAAGTAGCAGTTTAAGGATACGACGACTTAGGCCAAATTCCTGTTTAGAAATAAAGAAGGAAGCATCGGATCTTGAATAAATACTAACATAACAGCTGGAACAAAATAGTGGAATAAATTCATTATACACACATAAACCTGCTACTGCATTTAAAGTGTTCCTTTAAACACACAAATCAAAGGAACAATGCATTTATAATGTCATCGTAAGTCTTCTGCATCACAGTATTTGCTTCCATGAAAAAGTATCTTTTGAGGAAAATGTCATGAGTGCTTTAATAAGAATTGTGTGTGTGTGTGTGTGTGTGTGTGTGTGTGTGTGTGTGTGTGTGTGTGTGTGTGTGTGTGTGTGTGTGTGTG
>JBBBVU010000009.1:12696817-12708012 GCA_037177055.1 Atherinosoma microstoma | reverse complement strand
GTGTGTGTGTGTGTGTGTGTGTGTGTGTGTGTGTGTGTGTGTGTGTGTGTGTGTGTGTGTGTGTGTGTGTGCACATGCATATAAGAAGAGAAAATCAAGACATGTGGCAGCAACTCAATCCTGCTCGAGTCCAGTGGGAGCTTGTTGTTCTAAATATTTCCTCTCTGGATGTGCTAGAAGCCAAGCACACGTCAAGCTGCTGAGCGGCCACACCATTCAAATCTCTTTACACTTGCCTTGCTTCCAGTCACCTCACTCCCACTGTCATCAATCACACACCAGACAGAAGCCGCAACTTGTCTTCCAAATGCACTCTGTCAGCTGTAGTGATTAGTGGCATTTCAGACAAAAACATCCTTAGCATATAATTGGAGTGCAGTGAAAACTAATTGATGCTGTCAGAGATAAAAACCAGTGACCACTGGGACATGTGACACTAGATGTGAAATTAAATAATTACTTACACATAAACAGCCAAGACTAAAAAAGAAAAAAGAGAGTGAGAGAGAGAAATCTGATGAACAGAGACATATTTTCACCTCCTGTGTCACAAAAATATCCTCCAGCCACAAACAGAATTACTCTACAAAGATAATTACACAAAACCCAACCTGCGAGCCGTGATGACCAAATTAATTAGCGAAACTGATCACTGCACACGTGACCTCAGGATCAGATAAAAACTATAATGTAATTTAGCCATTCAAAGGCAGAGCCCCCTGACCATTAAAAACATCAGTATTCTAAAAAGGTTAGAGTTTAATATTCCACATGCATTCCAGGGCTGAGAAATCTCTTCAGCTCATTTATTAACACTGTGTTGTTTGGAGGCTTTTGGTCCATGTATTTTCTCAATTAACCTTCACCACCTTTGTCATCCTAGCAAAGCTGCAGAGGCTTGCAGGCATGCGCTGCCATGCAAGCGAAACTACTACTGCCTCTTTAAACAGTAACAGATTATATTATTTGAGACTATTTAAGAAAAAGAATTATATCCAAGAAAATGGATGGAGAAAAATCCCTTTCTATGCACTCCGCTGTTTTATTCTTCTTAAGAGGACCGACTAAATGGAGCCAAGTGGAAATATAACTAAGAAGTATGGTTGGCAGAATACATTCTGATTACAAGAAACACCACATCTTTGTGAAATACAATCACTGGCTTGGTTGACTGACTCCAATCATATTCATACAACAAGTCCTATATAATCTTGCTCAACTCACTAACACCACCTCCTTAACTGCTAAGCTTTTGTTATTGTGGCTTTAGCATGTGTGTCAAGTGGGATTTGGGCCCATCACGGAGTGCAGGTTGCTGCTTGGAATATGGAAGTGCTCCTTCAAAGAGCAGAGCCTTTCAAATCCATGTACTTGAATGACCATTGGCTGTAATTGATCATCTAGCTGCCTGACAGGGCGGGTGTTAAAAAAAACAAAACACTCAAATAAATCAATCTCGAAAAGCACTCAAGCCTACTCTATAGTCTTAACTTCCATGGGCATTTACATCTTAGGTGACAGTGACATGATTCTTCTTATCATTTTATTCTTTTAATCTCTCACTCACAGATCTTTCATGCATAACATTCAAAAGTAGCACCTGACAAAGTTGTGGGAAGCATGAACGATGGATCAGATATGATTTGATGGTGGCAAAATAACGAAAGTAATCATTATGCTTCTGATTCCCATTAATTCTTCCTTGTTTTGCTTTTGCTGAACTGGTGTTGTGAGAGGTACCACCAGGCTAAAGGAGTGGACTTCATTTCGTTGAGGTTCTTTTAAATCCATAAAAATGATTTAAACAAAACTCAGTGGAATTAGACAACCGTATGCTGCCTTCATTACTGAGGGACAGGATGGCTAACTGAACGAGGATTGTAGAAAAGCAGAGTTGAAATAAATTAATTGAACATTTCATTGTTGCAGAGTTCAGGGACCCCGTGGAGGAGATTTGTGTCTCAAAACGTATATAATGTCAAACTCAAATGAAGCAGGATCACTCGTGTTATCAACCATAACTGCAAATGTGAGGTCGCTTGCTTAACCCTAGAACACTAAAGGTGGGTATATTTCACCCATGCTACATTGGTTTTGAATGGGTAGAGTACACAACGTTAGTGTTTTAGGGTTAATAAAGTGAAATGGTAATTTTTTATTTTTTTTATAGATTGATCTGATCAATGAAAAAAAATTCCAGTGCACAGGCATGCACTTTTTTCTGCACCAAAAACACAGGTTAACTCAATAACCATGTCTTTTCTTTCACTTCATTTAGACATTCCCACAACCCAGACAGTCCTCAGACTCATGATTATCCTTAAACAACATGTCATATCGTCATAGAAATTCATAAAAACCTTAGAGCCGAACTCTGTTTGTGTACAACATTCAGATGGTGAATGAAATCATCTCAAAATAATAACTTCACACCACATTTCAGCCTGCTGAACCACTGATGTGATAAAAGATTCTCATTAACGCAGTAATGAGTGTAGCTGTTAACTTCAGAGAATGTTTTTTAATCTCAGTATTTAGAGATGGAATCTGTTTGTTTCTAATGAACTGATTATATGCCAAAATACGACCCACCTCTACTGTGTGTGTGTGTGTGTTTAATATAACGGCATGCAGATCTCATTAAGAAACAATACTTAAGTTGCTGTAAAGATCAGTGGAAAAGAGTGCATGTCTGAAGGTGGCTCGTGTTAGTGTGACGTTTGTTTTGGCAGCACAAGACAGACTGAACACTGCTATCTCCTGCCAAAACTGTGAGAGGTGCGAACCTTGATGGTCTGTAACGTTTATAACTGAGGCTAAGCTGTTTATCACAGCTGGCTCCTGCCACATTGTTTAGGTTGTTCTCTCCTTCTAGTTGCAAACAGCTGATCTAACAGCTTGTGTTCTCAAATAATATTTCCCTTTAAACAAAAAACACCTTTAATACACAAGAGTCGCTCATGAAATATGGTGGAATTCTGTTGAAAGCAGTAGTTCACCATTCACGTCATTTTGACAGATAATTCAGGAAGCCGTTGTCTTGGTATTCTTTTATGTTTTTGTTATTCATTCCTGATATAAAGGAATATTCATTAAAATACCTTTGGATTTTATTCAGCTATGACACACTTGAAATGTCAAGCATAAATGTGGTCAGTGAAGCTTATCGTTATAGCAACAGTACTTACTTAGACACCAGGGAGAAGGCTTCAGCACATACGGCCGGACATGGCACCAGCTTGATCATCACGTGCTCTGCCGCAGCCTGAAAATGCGCCCGTGTAACCTTCTCTAGCACTGAGGCCAATGTGGCCACGTCGCCAGCTTTTGTGCTGGGGTCTCCTCCTGCTGTGTCCAAGATGTTTCCCCCGTGCACCACTAGCAACAGCACATGGGTCTTACATTTCCGCTACAAAAGGAGAAAGGTTGAAAAAGAGATAATTAAAAGCAGAGATTCAAGAGGAAAAGACAGAAAAGAAGCAGCATTTTGTGACAACAATGGGGCTGCATAGGAGGACATTAACCAGGCTCCTACCTCTGCATCCTCCAGCCCTTCAATGCTGCTCTGAGGGGGACAGCGTGGACCTCTCAGCTGGTACAGACCTTTTGCATTAGATGGGTAAGGTATGGAAGCAGGAGGTGGCAGAAAGAAAGGGAAAGATGGTGAAAGACAAGGTCACTGCAGGGGCTACTTCACCCAGACACACCAACAAGGAAAGCATAAATGGATATTGATCAGTGAATATGGTCAATATTACTAATGCCTCTTCATCTCTCTTCATTCCAGCTCCAAACTGCGAGATGGCTAAATGTACCCTCAGACTAAAATGCAATAACCATGAGATTCAGACAGGGCAGGTATTAAACAGCAGGAGAATGACTGTTTCTGTGCTACAGCATCTATAGACTTCACATATACGGTAATTAGATTTTGGCTTCTCTGATGCAGGAAAAAAAAAATTATACAGACAAAAGATTTTCTTTCATGACATCTAAAGAGTATCTCCTTCTCTGTGTGGTGCAGCATTTCATGGGAACCTGGCCAAACTCATTAGCCTCTTAGGAGGCCTTTGCATGCTGTGTCATCTTATTCCTGAGCTCCCTCCTAGCTCCCTGTCTATTTTCTCTCTTCAGGCTTAAGACACAGCTATGGGCTTTGCTTGCTGGCTTGTTGTTTATTTGGAATCTTCGTCTGGGACCGACTGTCATGGGAGGCTCTCACAGACTCGTTCGCTGTCGACTCCCTTCTACTCCATTCCCACCCCACAGCCTGCTCCCAACCGCTGGCTTGTCTAGAACAGAACAGCTCACACAAGGGACTTGCCACACTGCACTATTTTTGGTTACAAGATAACAAAAAATCAATGAAGGGAAATTCTTTTTTTTTTTCTGTAATACTACAGGGAGGTGAAGTTTTGCCAAAAACCATGAAGAATTTTTTTGAGCAAACACTGAGGCAGAGGGAAAACAATCTGACAGCACACAGAAAATCTCACATGACCAACACAGGTGGCTGTGAATCTTCTATACATTGAATATTATGTGATATTTAACACAATTCATAAGTCACAAGTGAAATCATCAGGACTCAGTTTGCTTGTTTGTCAAGTCCCAAAAATGCATGATTTAAGCTGACATTCATGGTCCCTAGAGGATAAATTGTAGAGATGATTCACATTTTTTCTGTTTTTGTTTTGAATCATATGATGTAAAACTCTGTGAATCCTACAGCAGGAATTCAGGATATCTTTTGTTAAAAGATATCCTCTCTTGAATAAAATCTAAAGCTAAGGATTTCAACATTTAGTAGAAGGCTATGCAGAAGTAATTCCAGTTTTTTTTTTTTTATCCATCCAGAATTTACAGTTTTGTAGATTTAGTAGGGAGTGTCAAAAGAAAATCTTGAAACCACTGGGACTCGGACTCAAGTCACACAGGATGCTATGAACTGCAGTATTAGTTTAGAAAATTTCTATGCCGGTCCAGAGGGATTTTTTACAATATTAAAAACTGCTGAATAAATTATGTTAAGAGCATATTTACTCATCTGAATACATTTCCATGTTCATCTACAGGCATTCTGAATTCAGTAAAGCAAATAAATTGTCTAAGAGGAGAGGAATGGAGCATTTGTCAGTTTTAGCTTAAGATCAGTGCTGTTACAAAATGCTGGTAGATAAAGGGTGAGTACGCATTTTAAATTCCTTGGATATGATAATGGTGGTCTTTATAAGAAGACCAGACAGCATGCGTTGAATGGCAGATCACTCATTACAACTAGAAATGACTTGGAACTTGACCTGGACTTGCAAAAAAGGACTCGTGAACATCTCTAGCGATGACATCATTTAAGAAATCCAAGTTAGACCACAGTTACAATAGCACAAGCCCCTGAAAGGTGTGAGTGAAATGTCATAAATATTACAATAGGAATTTAATTTTTTTTTTTACCTTTTATGCCACTTATATAATGTGGCCTTTTGAATAGTAATGCAGTTTTAATACCTTAAACCATTCAGACTTTAAAACATAAATGTGTAGAAGTCAAAAGATGCTCAAAATACATGACACCAAACCACAATACCAAAAAGATATAATGGACTTGCAGATACGGCTGAGAAAAATTGCACTTAAACATATATTTATTTGTTTGTGTTAATGGGATCTCATCTTCAATTTTACAAAGTGTCAGAGGTCAAAACAGCCATTAACACCAAGTACCACATAATCTTCACCTTATGTGGTTCACTGATGTGCATGTGTCTGAGGAAGAGCTAATTGACTGCCACTGACTGCTTATGTTAAGAAAAAAACATAAAAACAAAAAGGCAGTATAAAGGTAAAAACTTCCAAAGCTGGGAACTCCTCTCCTGTCAACATTTTAAAACTGTAACAATTTGAAAGACTATCCTAATGCAGTTTAGATTTTTTTTTTGCCTTTTCATCATAATTCAGCCATTTCTTTAAAGAAATTTTTATATTTTCATTTCTTTATACCTCAGATTTTAGCGCTGCCCCAAAGCCTCGTATAGTACACACAAACCATGATGGATGCAGCACTTTGTCCACTGCTCCTCTAACCTTGATCCTCCTATCATTGTGGATCAAGATAAATCTGGACTCATCAGACCCTATTACCATTTTCCATTGCCCTAGAGTCCAATCTTTATTCTCCCTATCAAATTTAAGCCCCTTTTTTTCCTTTTTGGATTAGTGTCACTGGTAAGTGGTGTTACTTGGTTTTTGGTTCTTTTTAGGCTGCAGAGCTGTTTGGTTCTAACACCTTGAGGTCCATTCGCATTGTGGGTCTGAAAATGGTCTTAATTTTAGAATCAAACCTTTCTATGAGCTTTACTGTTTATATAGATTTTTGGATTAATTAGATTTATCCAAACATTTAAGTGGTGTCCGACCCGGATCATTGAACATTTCCATCCGACCATTCTTCCTTGAAGATGGCGCTTCATCACTATCTTTCCAGGTTTTAAGAATATGTTGGAGAAACTTCCATCCAATTTGGAAGTCTCTTCAACATATTGAAACAATCTATTGGTTTGTTTTTTTGGCTTGATGCAGACCAACAATCTCACCTTTTTACCAACACTGACTTCAGCATGGTTTTTTAAGTACTGAGAAGTTAGTCGCTGCATCATTTAGGGTTAAATAACTTATTGCTAGTTGAAATATTTCCTTTCCTTGTATCAGGTATTTTCTGAGTTAAATCCATGTTGTGACATTTTGAGCAGACAATGCAGTTTCAATACTGATCTCATTAAATAAGACCAAGATATTCAAAAATAACCTCAAGCAATCACAGCCAAGACCAACAGCTCTGCCACTGTACCAGAAAATAAAGTGGCTGGCAATCTGAAGAAAACAGCTGCATTCAGCAGATTGTGGGATAGACAGAGGAAACAGCAGAGCTTCAGTCACCTTATTATTTGTGAAAATAGCACACATGCTGAGCTGCTCCTGAATTCAATGTCAAGTGAGACATCTGTCTGATATTGGAGCAAACAGACAAAATTTTATTTCTGTTGGCAAAGCTCATCGGTATAAACTGCCTTCCTGTGGTTAGAGTCGAACCAGCGTTTTTTTTTCCCCCTCTGCAGCAGATCGCGCTGCTGCAGGGAGTCTAACAATCCATCTGTGTTTCAGTTTTCATTCCTTGTGTTCCTTTTTTCAGAGGTTAGAGTCTTAGCGGTATTTAACAGATCTCTCACTGCAATCATTTTCTCCAAACAAAATGACCTGGCCTCAAAAGCACCCCAACAGAAAGCTGACAGAGCCATAGTTCAGTGGCACCATGGCCATTTCCAGTGGCTTAAAGCCCAGTCAAGCGAGCATGTCGGTCCTTCTGTTGTCACACAGGACTCTTAGATTTTTCATGACTCATCTACGAGAGTGACGAAGAGAAAATTGACCTCAGAGTGACGGTTGTGAAGATGAAAAGGCTTTACAGAAAAGTCTACTCAACCTAAATGAGGAAGGATGAAATATTGATCCTTCTTGTGTATCTTTCTGTCAGAGTAACTATGATTTAAAATGTCACTGTCTCACAAAAACATTGAATCTTTTTGTCTCTCACATGCAGTGTTTGGGTTTTCTGTTTGTCGCTCAGTGAATCATCTTCATCTGAGGTCCCAAGCACTTCTACCACATTTGCACATCTATCACCTTCAATTGAGCAGATGGGGAGAAAGACAAGAGCAGCAGGGTGAGAGCAACAGGCAAAAGACTGCATTCGTCAAAAGGAAGACTAGATTAATATCTTCGCATAGATGGCAACATGGCAAAATGGCAAAATGCCCTCCAAGTATCCTGGCTGCTGAAGTGTGAATCAACTCATTACAGAACTGCAATATCATGGTGAATTATCTGTGCTGCTGGGAGGATGTGCACAGGAAACAGCAGCATTGTCTTCTTGAAAATGTTTTCTGCTCCCAAATCTTTTGCTTTATTAAGCAGGACAAGCTAAAGTTGAATACTGATACTGCTATCAAATGGCCAGTGCATATTTCATGCGTGCAAAGGAGTTGATACAAATTTTTGGCAAAGAATAACATTTAAAAAGAAAAATATTCTTATATATTCTTAAATAAAGAATAACACTCAGATCTGATAGATGGTGAGATGCTTTCTGCTTAATGGGGCTGCAGTAACTGACAAGTTGATAGACTCTCCTACTTAAAGACTGCAGGTCTTCCTACTGGTGGAGGTCTTGGAAAATGCTTGTGTTAGTCTTCAGTCTACTGCATGTTAAACTGAGCTAACCTGATTTCTTCAGAGCTAATGAGCAATATCCGAACTGAGAGAACTTTTAACGTGTCTTTTCTTACCATTCAGGAGCTCTTATATGAGGACATCTTGGTGATCGTCCTCAGTCTTACATTAGCAGAGAAATCCTGAATTTCAGCTCATGTGGAATACAGCTGCTTGTTTTAACCAGGTTAAATAAAGAAAAAAGAAAAACACATGGTTATGGATTGCTTTAAAAACTATTCTTGTATATAAAGCTCTTAACTTTCTGACATGTTCTCAGTCAGCTTTTTTTTGTTTTTGTTTAAATCAGTCTTGTTATCAGTCAAACATACTCTTATTCAAATATTTGGAGACATCTGTTTTCATGAGGCTTCCTATCCAACAACCTGACAAGCCATTTGGGCATGCTGCTGTGTCAGTGAATGCATGCAAAATCTCAGGTGGATGCGTCACTAAGGAATCCTGGGAAATGTAATGTTTAGCAGTGTAAATGTAGCAAAGGAGTGTTTTAGCCTGAACTATTATCTTTTCTAGCTGTTAAAAAGTCATCTTTGCATCTACAACTACAAAACAGTGAAATTCAAAAGTTAGCAGCTACTAAAAACATAACTTAAATCCAAGGCAATTATGAATCAGTCAATTAAAAAAACAAATTTATTTTATGGTATTAAACTTGATTCTAAGTTATTCCACTATCCAATATGACTCTTTGGAAAAAAATAGTTGCATATACCCAAAAAATTGCAAAAAGAAATATTATATCATTATTATACATATATTATACTCAATGAGACGCTGCATGGCCATTACGCAATAGTAGAAAGCAGTGGTGTGTTATTTCATTGTAACTCCACCATCTGTGTTAGGTAGCAACAGGTTAGGGTGTTCATTTGGTCTCCTGGCTGAATAAACAGCCTCTTCTGACCCCTGGCACAGTGTAGGCATGCTTAACACACTCAGCCATCTGTTCACCACTGCTGGCATGGGGCTTGCTGCGTTGCCCTACGGTGAAAAGACCCAGAGGAGACGTCACTAACTACACTGCATGGCAAACCTGCTGTCCACACACACAGCTGGACACAGACACACTCAACTCAAGAGTATATGGTATATAAAGTGAATGTGTGTGTTATAACACACTCACAGGCTGTCGCTGATAATCCCAGCACAAATTATGGATGGAGGGCTGTCTTGATGTTTTTACTGACATCAGTCTGGTACCTAAAACCACTTGATCAACCACTGGTAAAGCTAAAAATTGCAGCAACCCAGAACAAATTATTGACAAATATACCCTGACATGTAAGAAATCATGAATCAGTAAATGAAAGCTTTAAGAAAGATTCATGGTGCCAGATGGGCTGGTCTGAGTATTTCAGAAACTGTATATTTATTAGGATTTTAACACAGCTCTCTAGGGCTTAACGAGAGTGGTCTGAAAAAGAGAAAATATCCAGTGAGCGGCAGTCCTCTGATTGAAAATACCTTGTTGGTCAGATGTCAGAGGAGAATGGGCAAACTGGTTTGAGATTATAGAAAGTCAACAGCAACTCAAATAACCACTTGTTACAACCAATGGATGCAGAATACCATCTCTGAATGTCAAATCTTAGTGCAGATGTGCAGCAGCAGCAGCATCAGCGGACCGCACCGGCTGCTATTCATGTCATCTAAGAACAGTAAACTGACTAAATGTTTGTTGGATTAAATGTTGTATCTTTAGAATTATTTATTGCTTGTTTTTTGTTTTTGTTTGTTTTTTGCATCAGTGTGGGTCACAGTGATTATGGATAGGTTGGTTACATGGGTATGGGCGATCATTACTCTCGCTCACTCAAAGCACCTGTTGTGATGTGTGTGTAGGTAGAGAGGTGAGTGGGTCGAAGTCTTCCTTTTCTTGACCACCTCCTTTTAGTCCATTGTTGTGACTTTTTTCTTTTCCTTGGATGAAGTTGGAGCATGTTGTACTGAGTTGTTTTTCCTTTTCTCTAAAAGATGTTATAAAATGCATTTTTTGGATCTTAGCAGATTTTCTATGTATGTTTTGGTCACATGATACACGCAGGAGTTAGTACTTGATAAAATGAACGAGAAGTTGAAGAAAACAATGTGGTCTTATAATTTCTATTTCTGCGTCTGTATGTCTGCTATGTCCTTGCTGGACTGTGACGTGATTTCTGTCTTGCGCATGTGCAATTGATCACGTACAAACCAGTAGGATGTCAGAACCACATATGTTTATACTTCTCATTCAACCACCTATCAAATTCACTCTGGATGGCGCAATTTATCTGGGTAGGTGTGTGTTTTTTTTTTAACAATGACAAGCCAGAATAAAGAAAAGCCAAAATGAAATAGGAGTCATGAGGCTATTTCTAAAATGTAAGGAGGAGAAAGTTCAGATAATTGTGTGAAAATGTAAGAACTAGAAGAAAAAAGTTGGCTGAAAAATAATTACTCCAGTTATGTTAAGTTGTGCCTAATTAACATTTAAGTTAGGAACCAAAATATTTGTACTTTGTTTCTTGACACCTCTGGGTATTCCAGAAAGGAGGTTTAACAAAGCCTGTGATAAAGCCTGAGGTCGAGGTTGCTCATCTGACGTCATAGCCTGCGTTGTCGGTTCCACAACCCCGGCTATGAATTCGCTATCACAACCCCGGGTTTGTTGAGACAGAGTGTGCAAGTCCACGCCAAACCTATGAAAAAGGCATCATCCATTGAGCCCCAAAATCACGATAATAATGACCATAAAAGTTAAACGGCTGCATCCGCCACCACCTGCTGTGACACTTGGCTGAGGATTTCCAGCAAAGTCAGTGTGTAGTGGATGTTAAACGCTGGGTTGCCGACAGTTAGCATACTTTATCTAGCCTTATTAATTATATTATATTATATTATGTTATGTTATATTATATTATATTATATTATAT
>JBBBVU010000009.1:12671164-12696304 GCA_037177055.1 Atherinosoma microstoma | reverse complement strand
ATATTATATTATATTATATTATATTATATTATATTATATTATATTATATTATATTATATTATATTATATTATATGACCTTCCCTCAGATCTGAACAAAACCTAATCCCTACCAGGCTATGTTCACAGCATATGTTTCAGCATTAACTTATCTAGATTATTCATTTAGGAACAGAAAACCTGAGATTACTGCTTAGTCTAGGTTAACATAGCCAGCTAAACCAGTAAACCTGCTCTGTGGCATACCCCCCTGGTCACACACCATCACTTAAGTATCAATAGTAGTTCTGTAGCGGGGCTATATGGCATTTCTGAATTCAAAAAGGGGAGTCCAACCCAGTACTAGCAAAGTGGAAATAAAGTGGCTGGTGTGTATATAAGAAGCTTAAAAGTGTGATGTTTTGCAAGGGTTTATTTATTTCCATTTTTTTCTTTCACACACTTCTCCTCCCCCATCTTTCCTCCTCCTCCTCCTTTGTGGATCTCCAGGCAGCAACAGTGTTGTTTGGGTGTGATTATCTGTCCTCGATGTGCGATCACACAGTATTTCTTGTTTCATATCCTGCCAGACAAGCGTGCATGTATGCACACAAATGAAGTCTTTCATGCACATGTAAACCCACAGATAAACTATTTTCACAGGCAGAACAAACACAGAACACAAATACAGATACAAAGGAGCCTCTGTCAACAAAGCTACAATCACAGCCAAGGGATATAAAAATTAAAGATGAGCTCATTGGTTTCTTTAAGGTCAGTCTGTTTTTTCAACATTGTAACAATCCTCTACCCTTATTTTTTTCTGTTTTTCATTTTAATTTCTAAGATAAATTGCTTATGTCTTTGCAGCTCTTTAGCAGCTGTTATCAAGAGAAAGACAAAAACCTTAATTTAACAGAAATTCAAAAAGCAAGACACTGCTTATGCAAGCATCATGTGTTAAAAAATTGCTTGACTTTGGGGAAGCAGGGGTAGAATATAGATGAGTATCACACCATGGATTTATGTTTTCTATCTCTGTGTGTCGCTGAAAAGAGCTACAGGGTGCATGCAGAAAAGAGAGATGTGGTGCTCCACAGAAAATGTAAAATCATTCACCCATTCAATACATTTCTTTCCGGGTCACTTAGTGTGTTATATATTTATCATCATGTATTATCTTGTCAGAAAAAAAAACAGTGGGGGCGGGGTCTGCGTTGGTTTCTTTTGGGATAACTTAATACCTTTGTACTTAGTCATCTTTACCAAACTGTCTGTCTCTCTGTCGTAGCCGTTTCAGCTAATGTTACGCCAGCTTGGCTGCTCACACCAAGGACACAACAAGTTGTAGTCAATAATTTTTGTTCATCAAAGAGTATAATTTTCCAAAAAGATCCCCTTTGCAATGTGGTTATTTCAGGTTGTACTATATCATTCGGCAAAAGAGTGACTAAAGTTAAAAAAGGTGGCGGTCAACAGGACACAGCTTGAAAATACAGATAACCGTGTTTCCATCAAGAGCAGATGCAAAGCTTAAAAGACACCGGAGATGCAGCTGATTTTCAATCAAACAATGTCAGCGTGAAGAGATGGAGAAGAAGGCAACAAAGGAAAATAAGAATCAGGTGTGTTATAGGCATACCTCTGTGTTTCCGGGGTTTTCATTACTGAAAGTCACCTCTATTGAAAGGGACAGGTTTCGGAGCTGCCATGGCTGAAAGGGTAATGAATGTTGGAAAACAGAGGAATGTGCACGCACAAAAATGAAAAGGCTTGGGGATGAATGGTCAAAGAAGCTGAAGAGAAATATAAGAGGGGATGAAGGTTTAACTGCTGAGGGAGAGGGATCAAAAAAGGGATATGCTACAGGTACATGAAGCTGAAAGGGTTGAGGTTATCACAGCTCAGCTGTTTTCCAGGCTACGCCTGACAGCCCTGCTGCACTATCAAGGTTCACTAATGATAAGAGATTTTAATTGCAAATAGCTTTCTGAGAAAACCAAAAAAATGACAATCTGATTCAGTTTTTAGCTGTGTTCATAATCTGCTAACAATTGAGTTAAATTTGGATTTGTTTCGTGTATGTGAGGCAGGGGCTCTGTTGTTTCAGGGTAGCAACGGTTGCACCATGTGTGCACTTGGACTACAAAATCTGACTGACATCATTTGACAAACTAAATAAAACAAAGTGACACAACTAGCACATCAATCAATTATTCTAGATACAGCTGGTAGCATGCAAAGCCACAAACAAAATCTCTCTTTAACTGCACTCTTTTGTGTGTCTTCGTCAACAAAGATAATGGTTCTGTGACCACAAAAAGAGATGATTAAAATACATATGTATGGACCAGTTTTTTGTAATATATACATTTGAAAATGTTTCTTCTATGCTTTTCCATCCACCTGTCACTCAGTAATCTGTCTCTCATGTTTCCCTGAATCAAATGACTAAGACTGCTGATCTTCTTGGTAAATCCAATAGCAGAACAAAGGGATTGTGTGGAAGCAAGCAGACATGTGGATGTTTTCTTATGTGCCTAAGAATATAACCATTATGAACCACAGGGAAAGAGTCTATAACTGTGAAATGTAACAACAGCCACATTTAAAAAAGCTGCCGATCACCTCGCTTATACAAACCAGCATGCAGATGGCATTTAACCATGTCATGTGGTTAAAGAATCGGATGTTTTCCTCAGGAATTAGTGAGCACCAAAAGGCCAAACAGAGAATGTCAGACCTTGAAATAATGATCCCACATGCAAATGCAACTCTGTGTCAACCCTTTGACGCCTATTGTCACAAATTTACAACAAACCCTATCTGTTTTTAAAGAAAAATTGTATTTCTTTTATCTTATTCATTTAATCTATTTATGTTATTTACCATTATTCTTATTATCTATAAAATATTTATTTGTTTTTCATTTTCATTTATGTATTGGTATTCATTCATTTAATATTTAATTGTACTTTATTGTAGTCCAGTCTTTTTCTTTGCAGGTACTGCAGGGTATCTTTGAAATCTTTCTGTTTTCTGTTTCTTTTGGTGAGAGTACACAGATTGTAAGCTGATTGGTTGAAAATATAAATGCAGTTTTATTATGTATGTCAGAAAAAACAAAAAAGAAATAACAGAACACAAAGTAATGGACTGGTTAGTGTATAGTGTTATAGTTGTACTACAACTATAATCAACCAGTGGGGTATAACATCAGTAGTCTGAACACAAACACAGAAGCAGTAGAAGGTACAGTAAGTAGTTCCTTGGGAGGCAGGTTCACTGAGGAACTAACTTCAGTAAGAAGACCAACCATGAACTCATATGTTCAGTTGAAAACTGCTCAGAGGTATTTCTCAAAACTCCCTGTCAGACAATTTTTTTAAGAGCTAAAATGCAGAAAATAGCTTATTTTTGTTGCTGGCAAACATTTACTTACACTAATATATGTATACAAACCTGTTGCTTTTAAATATTTATTCTTGCTAAAGCCAGCAGTACCTTTATTAAATTTATCTTTTGAATATCCCTGTGAGTGTAGGGTGAAAAAAACAATGTAGAGCCTCAGCAGGCACACTGTATGCACATTTGTATGCAGCACCATGCTGGGTAGTGTTTCTATTTTCAGTAAGTTTCAGCAAAGTGAGGAAGCAAGTGGCATTGTAATTACAAATACTAACATGGATCAAAATCTCAGCAGTCATCTGTGGGCTTCAAGTGTCCCAAACTAGCAGTCCTGGGTTTCTTTCTGTCATAAAATCAGCATGAATTTTGTCTCATGCAGTCAGTTCCTTTAATTTCTATCACACTACATGACTGGAACTGTGAAGTCTGTGGATAAACACTTGTAATACTGCATAAATGTTTTTTTTTACAGAGACATTATGAAACCACTCTGCAATTACTAGCTCCTCAAGACCCTAAGAGACAGAAAAAACAAATAATCTGTACAGCCATTTCTTTCTCATAAAAAAAGATTGACTGTGTGCTCTCAAAGGATTTTGGTCTGCAAATTGTGGAAAAACATTAAGTGTGTGATAACAAAATGACATCTCAATTCAGACACGCAGTGCACTGACATCAGATTTAGGGCTCTACAGATGCAATCAACATTATTTGAGATTTAAGACAACATATCCTTGGTAATCTATTGCATTTTTTGTTTTATAATGAAAACTAAGTATACTTTATACCTAGTGCACTATGGATGTGTGCTCCAATTCCAACAACACATATACTGTAGGAGAAAGGGTGAGCAAAGAGGGATTTTCTGTGACACTTGAAATGCACAACCCCAAAGCTCATAGATCATCTGTAACTGACAGCAGTGGCAGCTATAGGCTATCAGTTACATAATCCTCCTTTCCTATCCAATCTATAACACTCTCTAGTCACTTTCTAGTGACTTGCTAAGGGGGCAGAAATGTCCCTGTAGAGTGTATCAATAGACAATAGACTGTTAAACAGTCATAACCTAAAAGATGACCATATGTCAGCCAATGTAAAGCTATTCAAAGCTTGCTTCTGCAGCTGCCATATGTGACCATAAAAATCTGTTACTGATGGAAACATGGCGACATGGTACCAATTCAGAGGATGTATGATTATTGTAAATCATTATGCTTTCAACCTAAATTGTCATTCAATTATTGTAAGAGAGAGAGTGGGGTGAGAGAGATTGGCAATATTGCATGTCTCAGCTGAAAAGGCCAAAATCAACATTGTGTTTGGGCTCAAAATAATTCCTGCAATTACACAAAAAACAGATGTTTCGAGCACAGCCGGATACATTTTACATATTGCTACATTCTACGCTCTGCGGTCTTGAGCCAATACTGCATACTTGAAGACTAAGATTGATCACCCCCACCTGTGTGTCAGGATGCATATTGAAGAAAGCTACTTGGTACTTGGTTCTAAGCCAGTTTGCGCTGGCTTGGCAATGTGTTGCCAAGTGCATGTATGCACATACATCATAGATCATGTCTAAGGCATTATTCCAACAATTCCCTTAGCCTACAACCTTATGATACTGAACCCCAAGAATCATGATTTCATTCAGAGGGCATAAATATTAACAATCAAATTACAAATATATTATTTCAATTGAGAAATAATTACATTTTTACTAAAGCAGCTAGATAATGACATTTTTTGCAACAGAGAAAAGGATAAGATACTGTCCATGGTTCTTGCTGAGGTCATTGTATCAGCATGATAGTTTGGCAAAATTAAAGGTAAATTTACCATAGTTCTCAAATACATTGTAAAAACAAAATATTAGTTCTGGCTCAAAGGAATAAAACGTAGTCTTACAGCAAAAATAGTTACCCAAATGTATGCTGTTAACTTGTATCCACATACATGGTGTTTGTCTTTTTTGTGCCTCTAAATATCAAGATAACTGTGGACTAGTGACACATAGTCACAGTATTACCTGAAATAATCACATTTGGCTGTGTCATATTTCACAGGCAAAAAAGTCCACAATTGAAAGTCAGAAGGGTTGCTGAATGGCACTACAAAACTGACTGTCAACGAGACTTTGTCCTGACCACTAGTTTTTTCAAGAAACTTCTTTTGCATTCTGTTGCTTTTTTCTTCCACTTTCTCTCACTGTTTTGTGGCTGTTTTACACACTACAAAGTACTTGGTTAAGTATTAGAAATGAGATGGTTATGGTTGTGTAAACATCCTGGTTTGCATTAAAACACAAGCATGACATTAACAAATGCTTTTTTCTGGAATAATGGCTCCATTATCCACAAAAACACATCTGTCTATGTATCGAATAGAACCAGACATAATATTTGTTTAGAAAAAGGAAAAATGAAAGAGGAATTTCATATGTTCTGACAGCCACCAGTCCTGCTCATATTATTCTGGAGCAATATAATAATAAATGACTATTGCTGCAGTAAAGCACTTCACACGTCATTACTGACTTTGTGAGTGGTCTGTTTATGGACTGCTCGGGGGTGTTAAGTATTTGTAATGTAGCCATCGTATTACTGCAGCAGCAGCTTCTTTAATCTCAGCAGGACTGAGACTGTACTGCTAGGAGGAGGCATAATAAACAAAACACAAAATATCAGCTCAAGACTGACACACTGTTTGAGAATTTCTTAGACAATATGAAGCTTCCTTTTTCCCCTTGTTATTTAATCCGATCATGATGGGGTTTGTTGTTTGTTTTTTTTCCCCTTGCAAATCAAACAAGGATAAGCGAACACAAGCAAATGCTCTATGAAATACTAAAACCAAAAATGGAGAGCAAAAACATGTGGAAAAGCAAATCACTCCTGGCAACAGCTTGGAATTTGTCTTACATCAGGTGCTGCTTATATGCTTTCAGACCGTTTTGTCTTATGGTTTGTATCTAAAACACTGATGTGGATGAAGCCCAGTAGGAACTTTGAAAACACACAGTGAACTTAGTTTCTATTGTATGAAAAATACCCTGGTGTTTAATCTCTAGGCAGCATGAAATTCAGTTGTAGTTACATAAGCACACCAGAGTTGTGAAAGTAATCAAATAACTATCTCACAGAAAAACTTTGATTGGAATTTTTCTACTCAATAATTAAAAAATGTCTGTGGCAATCATTGTTTTCATGTGTTAATTCATGTTTTATAGTTTAACCTATGCTAGGCCATTGAATAATAGTAACAACAACATCATACATCAAAGTCTATGATCTATTTTAATCATAAATTTAATAGACCTCTCAATAAAATAACACAGGTGGATCAGTGCTTGATATCAGCAGATACCTAAACCCCACACGTATCAGAATCGGACAGAAAAACTCCTACATTACACTTAGAGCAGAAGCTTCAGGGACGCTTTAATGCTTTCAGACAGTTTTGTCTTATTTATTTGAAGTTCTCACTTGTGCCATTTCGAAAGCAGAACATGTGTTACTAGTTACAACTTTGTTTGACTGGTTTTACAAAATGTTAGACCAGAGATAGAAATCTGTTTATGCTTGAAATGGGCTTTACAACACTTCAAGGAGAGCCTTTCAGCGTGGAGGAAATGGCATGTGTCCAGATAGTTGCTGGGGTGAGAAGAAAAAACAGCAGTTGCCATGTTAACCTTCAGGACACTGGAGGGTTACAGTGTAAGGAAGGGCAGTCGTGAAACTAAGAAAGAAAAGCTCAAATTTTTCAGTGGGTTATTCAGTCACTTCTGAGACATCAGAGATTTGATGTGAAAGAACAAAATAATGTTTAAAACAAATCTGGGCTATTGAATATGCAGTAGGCAAGACACACACTTTTGAAGACATTCTGGTGTCCATATGTATTCTCAAACTGTGTTCACTGATGACATGATGCTTTACTCAAATGATTCTTTTACCAAATTACAATTTCAACACCATCCCTTATCATTTGACAATGATTTTTTTTCCCCATTCATTTAGCTTTTGCTAAAAACAACCAGCACACAGAGCAGGAAGTCTTGGCCCAGATTTCCATCATCTGAACATTTGCTGCCTGCTGCCCCCATTTTCATCAAACAACAAAATCCCAGGTTATGTAAAGATATTTTTTGTATGATTTTATGGAAGAGTAGGAAGAAATACGTTAGAACCTCTTTGCTTGAAAAGACTGAATTATTTCAACTACTTTAGATGCACAGAATTAAACTAAGAAGCAGAATATTTCAAGCTATGCGCTTTAACCTCTGGCATCACTGAGTGCTAAGAGGGAGCCTCGAGTTTGAAACACACTGATATCTCTATGATAATATCTCACCCACACCCTCATGTTTTAACTTCTGCTCACAATGCAATTTATTCATGCATACTCAATCTAGGGATCAATAACAAAATGCTCACCACATGGAAAGCAAGGATAATGTGATCTTTTTCACTTTAATGCTCTGGACTGTGTAGGTGGCTAAAGCTTGGGTCCAGTAACCTTTTTGATATTAACATAGTCTCAAAGATCTCAGTATAATGTGAAGGGGTCACTAATAACACAAAAAAAAACACAGACTTCTGCAAGCCAGTGCAGCTTTTAGCCTCTTTACCTCACAGTTTTGTTTCTTCACCCACACATTTGCTGTATGGTTGACAGCCATGGTGTAGAGTTTGTATATAAACAAATCGCTGTAAACAAATTCTCTAAGTGATTTGATGATGCAGCATCCCCATTTTTACTAGCTGAATCAGTGGCTTTTAGCAGAGGCGCTTTGCTTATTGTTGCCTGAGAGTGCCATTTCCATTGTGTTATTAATCATGTGTTATCCACATTGTAATTCTACCTTCTTAAAAGGAGCATTTAAAGACAATAAGAGCAAAACAAATGATTTTGATCAGACAACTTGACTGCAAGGTACAGGCTGATGAGCTACCAACCTTATTTACACTGCATGAGGAGGTTACTTATCTACAAAACTGATTGTGGAAAATGCGACTAAAATATTGAAATCCAAAGGTCTCATCTGATAAACATTGGGTGTAGTGAGTGGAATGCTCCTAAATGTATTCCAGTGATGCTTCGCTAAGGGAGAAAGGTTAGTGACCTGACTAGTTAAAGTGATTTATGAATTAAACTTAGCAAAGTGTGACTTGTTTGTCACATCTCCCATTCCTCCATATTGGACGATTTCCTTCCAACAAGCTCAGATAAATTGACGCAAGTAACTGAAAAAAGTCAAGCAGATGAAGTTCTTTTTTTTTTTTGTAAGTTTATTTTTTTAAGTAAGGGGACAAAAGAAAAGTGGAAAAACTCCACTGACAACTATGTAGCTGTTTATGTGAAGTCATGTTATTGTTTTCATAAAACTGAAATCATTCCTGCTGTTTGACGCCACAAGAAAAGGTTTCTTCATTGGCTTTAAAAAAGATCATATTATCGGTGTTTCCAAAAGACTAAAACTAAAGCTTAGTTTAAAACCTTTGAGAATTGTCCTATTGTGACTCAAGATAAAATAAATGTCTGTTTTTGATAGCCTTTCAAGCTACCCTGCAATAAAAAAAAAACACAATTGCACAGGCTTCAACATTGTTTGTCTGGGAGGCTATGGCTCTGAATGCAGCTTAAATTCAGGAAATATTTCATTTGCCCCATTATGGCGTTGTGAAATGTAATCATAGCATATTTTACTATCTCCCTCTTTCCTTCTGTAGTCAGAAATGACTTAATGTAGCTTTAAATAGAATCTACACCCCATTTATGATCTCACTGCTATTGTCATCATTCAGTGGATAACAGACCATTATTCCAGGCAATTGAAACCTCCACTGTGGATGTGCGAGCAAAAAAAACATTTTACTGTGCATATCTGCGTGAGTCTGAACATCAATGTGTGTACCGTGTGAATGGTCCTCCATGTGCCCAAGAGTTTCGATCTGCTCCACCAGGTCATTTGAGTTCCACTGACTCATGCCCAGCAGAATGGCGCTCTTCCCTTCCATAACATCTGCTGAGACATACACACACACAAACAGAAATTAGTCAGTTAGTAGGCACAAAACAGACAAATATTTACATTATCGAATATGCAGAACTCCTTGTTTTTAAGCTCAAATGTACTGAAGCAGAAAGAAAATCACATGAGACTTTTTGGTTGTTTTGACTCTGATTTGTACCAACTGGGTGTGGTTTGTCTTGAATTTGGCCTACCAAACAGTACATGCTCTCTTATTCCAAGTGCATGCACAGCTCAACATGCAGCAAATAAACAACACAACAAAATGCCATATGGCAGACAAAAAGAGGGCAAGCAATAAGGTGTGATGCACCGTATGTATCATATGGCTTATGAAGGCAGGATTACACATGGTTTATCTTCCATTCTGCCTATGTAAAGTTTTTCACAGATTAAGTAACATATTCTATAAGACACTACGATATTTGTCAATTTCGTGGCATTTAGTGTTGTACAAAATATGGAGTAAGATGATATTGCAATGTTGCCATTAAAATGATTTCATATCCGGTCAGTGTTTTCATAGGAGCCAGCGGAGCAATTGGCATCTCCTCAGCAGTGGGCGTGCCTCTCTAACCTCTGCTCCCTGCAGCTTTCCTGCCTTTATAATGACAAGACATGGCTGAAAATCCAAGTGCTATTAACAACTGTTTGCAGTTAGTGGACAAGACATACGACTGAAACATATACTGTATTTTATCCATGTCGTGAGGCAAGCCCACAAACATTAAAAAACAAGACAATTAAAAAGAAAAAGCATCTTTATGACAGATGAGCTGACCTGCTCAAAGAACTAAAAGACCAACAGGTTTCCAAATGTAACATTATTACACTGACCCCTGCAATCAAACATAAGTCAACAAGTGTGAGTTCTTTTCTTTTTGTCACACTTTTTAATCAGAAGTATGCGGTTATAGATGACCAGGTTATGCATTATTGATTGAAAATGTGCTCACCACTGCTGCAGAAGTGTATTAAGTGTTCTCTATTTACTAGAGGACAGTATGGTCGCTGATGTAAGTTAACTATCAGACAGTATCAGTTTTATTAAGCAGGAAAAGAAGTACCATTAACTGTTAAGTCTGAAAACATCATGATAATAAAGCTCAAACTAAGGATTCTAGGTTTGCATGCTGCAGAAGTGACAATAAAGATGGAAAACAATGACTCAATACTCCTTGACGGAGATGTGTGTTTGCAGAAATGCCTTTTCCAATGCTTTTTTCAAATTAAAAGGCAATAATCTGTTGTCGTTTTTTTCATTACCTAGTCATAATTTTTGTATCATGAAAATACTAAAACAAACAGAAAAGAACAGATGTGTCTCACTTTTGATCCCTATACATAAGTTGTGGTAGTTACCTGTTTTTTTTCTCAGTTTCTCTTGTCACTTGTTTCCATTCTTTGTGGTGTTAAATTTCTGTATCAGAACAGAGACTTTGATATGTATCTCTTATTTAAAGCAGACTATTATTCACTGTGACTGCACTGCCATTCTTGATTCTTGATTGTTTGAAAAAGGAGGGTGTTTACCACCATCAGGGCCCTGCTGACTGATTAGATTACAGCCATGAATGGATCAGACACTGTAAGTATAGGGTTGTTATGTGCACCTCTTTATTTTCTTCTTTTTTCTCTTTTTTTAATAGTTCATTCAAGCTTAAGTGTGGCATATTTAATTGTGAGTGCTATTAAGTGCCATCTCGTATTTTTCCAATTTGTAAAGGTAGGTGTTTGAAAAGTGTCAGTCCTAAAATTTGGAATGTCTGAGAGAACTGTATGATTATTTTATACCATTCAAGTGTGCAGGAAATCAAAAGGAAGTCAGAAAGCAGAGGGCTAAGTGGTGAAGACTCAAATGCACAAACGTCATAATATCAAAGCATTTGTTCTTGTAATTTTGCACTGTTAATGACTTTTTCTACAGTAACAGTAGCAGCAGTGGTCTTAAAGAACATTGTAAGCTACAATTACTAATGTGACAATCACATTATTTCATTTTAGCAATAAATAGATATGATGCAAGCCTCGATGAACTTGGAAGCATTACTGAAAAACAGGTTGTTTAAGGGCAACAAACATCAACAAAACTGACATCAGCTGTGATGGTTGCATAAAGTGGAAGACCAAAATGTAGGACGTAGATGGGTAAAATCCAGAATGGTGAGGTTCAGTATACAGAGCAGAGGGAAAGCACAAACTTAGACAGAAAGAGGAATAAGGATCCAAAATCAAAGAAAATGTAATCCAGCAGCAGACAATAGTGGCAAAAGCAAAAGGCAAAAAAATAGACAAGCAAAAACTGAAGTCTTAAAATGCTTTAAAAAACACATGGATAAAAGCTAGAAAGTTGATCACAAAAGTGTTAAAACAATTAAACAGAGAGTAACAGAAATCTGGGAGTTCATATATTACAATCAGGTGTGGCTGGCAGCAATAGAACAGTGGAGTAAAACCTAAACACAAAAAGCTGTGAAGCAAATTCAAAATCCCCCAAAAATGATAAAAATTATTAATAATATAGTTTAAGAAAAGAAAAAACATGACATCAACAAACCAAGATGGGTCAAATATTAATTTGGTGTAAAAAGTGAAAGTTCTGGCTTGACTCCTTTCCACCAGACTCAACACAGACTACACTCATGCTTCTTGTTCAGGCTTCCCAGTGCCTGTAACCCACGCTCTGATGGACTATTACTGACATTTTGAGAGCACTACCTTTTGCTTTTACTTTCAAATAATGGGATACAAAAATTGCCAAAAACTTTAAACTTTTTCACAACCCATATGATTGCCCTTTTACTTATTTTTTACCTTGCTAGAGTCATTTTTAGGAATATGCAGTGGCAAGCAAAAGTTTGGGCACCATGAAGAATGTTCAGGTTGCTGTTTCCTCAGCAACTAAGATTGACTCCAGCCCAGCAATGACTGACGAACGGACGGATAGATATTTTCTCAGCTCATAATTATGTCTTTTAAAAAATTGCATTTAAGAGAAAGAGTTTAGGTCAAGTTGCAGTCTGGACGACCAAAAATAAAATTAAAAAAAATGTCTGGCTGTAAATGATGAAGAAAAACTGGAGTAGTGGTGCACTGTTTTACTGCCCATCCCTCCATAATTTTGGCATTGATGAAAGATTAAAAAGATGAAAACAATTTCTGCATTCCTACTACAAAACTCGGAGTCAGAACTTTGAGGATTAACACCAAAACAATCCGGATTTTTCTTGGAAACAAGTCCTATGCTTAAGAAAAATTTAAAGAGTTCTGGCCACAATGAGCAAAAGAGAGGTATGCAAAATTTCATAAAAAGATCACCTCTATTAATGTTGAACACAAAAATGGATAGATTATGGTTGAATTCATTTAACCTGAAAACTAGAAAATTCAGGAAACAAACACTGAGCATCTGGGGATTTAACTGCTATTGAAAAAACAGAATAATGATGAGGGACAAGTTCCACAACCTGCATCACTGAAAATCTGTGGATATCTCATAGCGGTGTACGCAGTTTGCCAAAGAATCTCACAGATCTGAAAGCCTACTGCATTAAAAATGTAGGTTATTCAAACTTTCACTAATGGTAGTTCATATCCTCTTTTGTGTGAAAAAAAGGATGAAAATTTGAGTAAATTATCCTAAATGTCAATGCATGTGATCTTAAACTGTATTATGTTGAAAATCAGATCATCATTTAAAATCAAATATTGAGAATTGTGGGAACCAACTTTCATGGTATACCACTGAATTGCGCTATAAACCCATTATAAAATAGTTCTTGCCAGTAAATGACTAGCTCTGTTACATTGAGGAATGTGTGGTGTGTGGTTCATACTACGACAGTTGTCTACTCGTCAAAGTATTGCACCGAGGACAATTTGAGATGGAATGAGTCATGCAGCAAGATTTCCTTCGACCTGGCAGATTTCTCTCCTCTCTCACACGTTCCTGCCTGGCAGCTCTGAGAGTCTATGACAAGGGTCGACACACCCTGTCCATTTGGATCACACTGCGACTGCCTTACTGGTCACAGTTTGTCTCACTATCTGCTCTGACACCCTCCCCCTCTGATGCCTTCTCCTGTCCCCCCCGATCATCATGGTACTGAGCTGGATATAATGATGCAGGAACAGAGCACATATTCTTGTAGATTGAAACACAAACACAACAAGGAGCGAGAAAGAGGAACATATTTGATCTTAACGGAGCTCTGCAGGATATATATATAAGCCTTTATTTGGACAAGAGGAGAAAGCTAAACAGGCTTATACAAACACTCCAGGCTACCAACTTATCTTCTGAAGGGAGAGCCAAGGCAAGGCAAGTTTATTTGTACAGCACATTTCATGTACAAGACAATTCAAGGTGCTTTATACAAATCATTAGAAGCATCCCAGCGGGGTGCAGAAAAAACATTTAAAAGCACATTAATAACAAACTTTTAAAAGAAATTAAATAAAATAAAATGCAAGAAATGAAAGTCAGTCACGATAGCATCTAAGGCAAAAATCTCAAAAACTAGCATTGCACAGGCAGCAAAATAAAATGTTCAAATAAATAAAGGAGTAAAAACTAGTAAACTAAGTCCAGCACATCTGCTTCTGGAATATATGAGATACAGGCTAAATTTAATTTGAGCAACAGAGAGAAAAGCAGAAGGGTGAGATTTGCCTGCAGCTGACAGCCCCAAGGGAGGAAAGACATTTAGACCCATCCCTCAACCTGTCAGTTTGTGTAGAAGCAAGTGGAATAGATGCTGTAATTGTTAAGAAACAATCTTAACAGACCCCCTCCTATGTATTAGCAATTTTCTATTTTTTCCATCTCATCACATCATGCATTTGTTGCGGCACTGGCATCTCCACAATACTACTTAAGGCTTTATTTTAAGCCAATTCAAGTGCTGATGACTCACTATTAAAATGAGATTGCTTTGGGGATTATCCTGTAAAATGATATAAACTGGATGAGTCAGGTAGGCAGTTGAAGACAGATACTGGAAAATCACTCTGGCTCCCATAAAAATATGTCACTTTGCATGAAACTATACTGAAACTACACACTACGTAAACTCATGATTCAGTTAGGAAGCAGTGCTTTTCCTAACATTTATTCTAAATCCGTTAGGGTCTAAAAGTGTTTTAACATGCTACATAATGAGCAGCCAACACATCAAACTAGTACTCATAACAACTTATCATGTATTCCTCTAAGAAGCAAGGCACCAAATGTGCCTGTTACTTCTTACTTGTATTAGCAGGAAAGCTTATGTGGGTCACTCTGTCACTTTTGTCTCAAACATGGCTTCTTCCACTCTTAAATTTGTCATGTTGAGTGCATTCAAAGTGACAGATACACACAGTGTGCTATGAGTACCTGGATTTATGAAACACCCATATTTAAGGGTTGCCAACTTGGCTATGTTGAAGAGGAACAGAAGGGCTGCTGCGGCTGAAATGGTGATGAATACAACATGAAGGTGTAAGTTAAACCCATCAAACTGAGTATGCTAAAACTTAACACTAGTGATCTTACAAAACTGATATGCAATGTGAACTCTGGTGGACTTATCCATATGACCGCGATATGTGATCAGCCAACCCATTCTGCAGCACAATTTTTAGATTCCACTGCTTCAGACAACAAAGAAAAGAACATCAGCGCTCATGTCTTGTTGAGTTGTGTCCGTCGAGGCATTGTTATATTGTGTATTACAAAGGATTCTCTTTCATAGTAAGCATCACAAAGTGGTTTTACTCCTTGTTATAGTTTCAACAGACCATTGGGAGTATGTGCCTGATCTGTGAAATATCTTTCTGATATTAGATCAGTGGTACTACAAGGATAAATATGAAGCATAAAACTATGAACCCAGGACAGGGAATTATCAGGTTTCCAATAAATTAGTTTTAAAAAGTTTTTTAATTAATTAATTAATTATTTTAGGGTCCAACAATGCTCGCTCACAACACTATATCAACTTCTGTTCATGTTCTGTTCTGTTGTCAAAAAATGTACAGCAAAGATGTATGAAAGTGGCTTCAGCAGCAAACTCAAAAGGAGAAGCACAACACTTCATATAAGATACGGCTGATTAATCTCCTCAGACATATCTGTGAACTCTTCTGAGGATCATATTTAGTTTTTGATGGGGCACAGATTAAACAACATTCCTCAGAGATTTTGCTTCATATTATCATGATAGAATCACAGTTGCTGCGGATTTGTCGGCTGCACATCAATGATGAGAATCTTCCGGACCACCACATTGCGAAGGTGCCCTTTTGGATTTAGATCAGGTGACTGTGGAGGCCATTGGAGTACAGTGAACTCATTGTCATGTTCAAGAAAGCATTTGAGCTTTGAGTCATGGTGCATTATCCTGCTGGATATAGCCATCAGAAGACAGGTCATAAAGGGATGGAATCAAAACAATACTCAGGCCGGCTGTAGCATTACAATAATGCTCAGTTGGTGCTTGGGGGGCCAAAATGTGCCAAGAAAATATCCCCACACTATTACACCACCAGCAGCTTGATCCATGCTTTCATGTTGTTTACACCAGATTCTGACCCTACCATCTGAATGTTGCAGCTGAGATTGAGACTCATCAGACCAGCCAACATTTTTCTAATCTTTCATTGTGCCTTTTGGCAAGCCTGTGTGAATTGTAGCATCAGTTTCCTGTTTTTAGTTGACAGTAGTGGCATCCAGTGTGGTTTTCTGCTCCTGTTGCCCATCTACTTCAAGGTTCAATGTATTGTGCATTCAGAGGTGGCATTCTGCATACCTTGGTTAGAACGAGTCTTTATCTGAGCTACTGTTGCCTTTCTATCATCTCCAACCAGACAACTGCTGCTCACTGGAAATGTTCTCTTTTTCATACTATGATCTGTAAACCCTAGAGATGGTTATGCATGAAAATCCCAGTCGAGCAGCAGTTTCTGAAATACTCAGAGCAGCCTGTCTGGCACCAACAACCATACCATGTAGAAAGTCACTTTGTGATGCTCAGTTTGAACTTCAGCAACACATCGTAACCACATGCCTTAATATGTTGAGGTGCTGTCATGTGATTGGTTGATTAGCCACTTGTGTTAAGCAATTGAACTGGTGTACCTAATAAAGTGTCCGGGAAGCATATAAGTTTAGAGGTGTGTGACAATGAGTGGAAGGGCTGACTTTGAGATGTCTTATCTGCTAGCAGACATAATCAATGGGACTTTGATGCATTTGTGCTGTAAAGACAAAATTCTGTTTTTTACCAGCCAAATTAGGATGTCAGAAATCGGAAATTACAGATACTCCTTACCCCATGTCTTTGAACAGCTGTACAGCTATTGTAACCGATGTCAATAAGAGTTTGCCATTTACTACATTCCCTTTCTTTCTGAGAAATTGATAAGAAGACATAACTGGAACCAGGGAGATAGTTGCCATAACTTTTAGTTTTGTCAAGATGACAAGATCTCCCCTTAGTTCAGAGCAGCATTCAGCATCCTGATAACTGTGGGATAAAAACTGTCCTTCAATCTATTAGTCCTTGTTTTTAAGGATCTGAAACGTCTACCTGAAGGCAGACACTCAACCAGTCCGTGTCTGGGGTGGGATGGATCCTGAATAACCCTCTCAATGTTTCTGAGACAGTTAAGGTTGTGCAGATGTTTGAGAGAGGGAAAGTGCAGCCTACAATTCCCTGGGCAACCTGCAGTTTGTCCTTAAAAGTTTGTCTTTAAAAGACATGACAGATACTGAACAAACATGTGCAACGACAGATTGCTTGTTAATATTTATGTTGGTTCACAGCAACATAGTAAATAAACATCCTGTTTGCTTAAGAGCTCATTTTACCTCCAGCAAGAATCTATTATGGCACCAAAGTGTTGGGTCAGCCATCACCATGAATATCCTTTTAGGCTGAACATGTCAGTTCGCCTCATTATTTAAATACATGTCATCAAATAACAAATCTGGATTAACACCCAGCAAATTTGTACACATTAATATATAAATTGGCAGTTGAGTTGGCATTCACATAAGCTGCTGGAAGGCACATTCAGACCTAATGAATAGCTGGATTTTTCTCCTCAGGGCACAAACTTGTTTACTCTAAAAGGATAAGAGGTAAGCAGATGTGTGGTATTTCTATTCGATTTATGCCTAGGCGTAACGGCAGCAGGTTAAATACCATCTGAAGATGCACCCTTTAATTAGTTTGGAATGTCTCATGGTGAAGAGGACAGTAATTCCATTAGTAGCACTTATTATAGGTTGATTTTTTAATCACCTGACGAGATCAATTATAATGGATTGATGGATAGAAAATGTCACGTAATCTTGCTTTTCTAGTCCATATTAGAAACAAGAAGGTCAAAATATACTGCCTTCAAAATTGCCACCCTCAGCCCAAAAACTCAACAGGTATCAGAATAAAAACATGTAGTCTCACAAAGATCTTTTTTTTTTTCTAAGCAATGTTGAGGAAAATCAGAAAATGTGAACAAAATATTCAGAATGGTCTGAAATATTTACACAAACACAAATTATTCAGGGACATTATTCATTATTCAGGAAATTTTTTTTAAAGCAATAGCAGAGGAATGCATGTATGATGCTCTTCATACTTAGTAGCTAAAAAGGCTTCATTCTGATAGCTGGAACAATCAAAAATGTCTGAAACTCCACAGCAGGTCTGCAAGTTGTTTCTTCATTGAGTGGAAATAATTGGATAATTACACAGTGGAAGATTGCTCTTTCTGATAAAACCACTAAAAAATAAGTTTAAACCATTTCAAAAGTGGAGTGCTGGAAATTTTGCTTTGCTTTTTCTTAATGTGAGCTTTGAATCTATGATCTTATCTTTTTCATTTGAGAGCTTCTGGGCTGCAACAGAAGATAAACTGGAGATGTACCTGTTACAGGTGGAAAAAGAATGTTTTATGTTTGATAGTGGAGATGACACTATAAGGTGGACGGGTCAAAGAAATACTCAATATCTTCTTTTAGATCTTTTTGTTGTCTGCACATCAGCATGAGTCTCCCTGGCAGCAGTCTGTGTTATACTTCTGTCATCACTGCAGGCTGGCGTCAGCACGGTGTGACGATAACAAAGCATGTGCGTGAGTGTGTGTGCTGAAGTTTGTGTGGAACACATAAGCAGGGCTTTGCACATGTCAAAGGAGTTGATCAACGGAGCTGACATAAACTAACCATCCAGCAAACATCTGTGCTCTCTCCACACCAACACAAACACCGGCTGACATACAACAACATCAGCTGACGGAAACTGAAACTCGCTGTTAGTTCTCATGAGAAACAACACGCACGGATTTTGCTCTTCATATCTGCTTTCCTCTTTTACAATCCATTGTTGCTATGTGTTTCATCTGATCCAGACTAGTGTGTTATTAGCACCAAGTGTTGATAGCTGTCAAGAACTGAAGTTGGCATCTGTTGTTTTCTGTCTGAAAGTTATTTACTTTAGATATCAGTGAAATGTGTTTTATCTGCAGAGTGCAGCCACATTTGCTCCATTTGAAAAATATCAAACTACAGATATATTATGTTTTCAAACAAAACTGCACCAGACCAGTCCCCTTTTTCACTTTTCACATGGTAACCTTGTAACCCTGATTCTCATATGATAAAATAAACGGCCTGGTGGTTTTAGATCAGGTGTAGACTGGGCCAGTCAGTTAAAGTCCCAGTCTAATAGTTTTTATTGACACATCTGTGTTCCTCAAACTATTTAGTTTTTGCCATAAAAATGCCTCTAATAGCATTCAAATGACTTGAGATATTATTCTTTGTCATTATTCAGTAAATGGAAATCTATTAATATGCTAGACCAGCTTTTGTTTCTCAACTATTGAAGCTCCTAAAAGATAAATACAATCAAAAAATTCTTATCCATCTTTTAAAGGCCTGTTATTAACTCTTGTGTCTTTAAGGCCTAGCATTTCTTAGAAGCCTGCACATTCCTCATTGGCCAGCTTCTGGAAGCCTGCCAAATGGCAGCACCTCATGCTTGCAAACTGAGCTGCTTGTACTCTGTGTCTGGAGTGGATGGCCCTATACAAACCAACATATGCCAAAGCTGAGAACCATCCGAATGCTGATAATTCTACCCACTAGAATCACTTTTAACATGTCTTTACATTATCTGAAAATATCAGGTCCTCTTTAAATTGATGTAACAAATCCAGCCATGTGTTGCAGATAAAAACACATGCTCTATTTTTGATCTTTAATCAGTTTGTAGCAGCTGCATTTAGCCATGGACCAATTATAATGTCTGAAAAAATAAATAAAATAAATTGTATCAGGAAGCTCAAATCAAATTCTAAATGTATTATATGCCAGGTGTTCCCTTATCAATGTATTATGTATGCACATCATCTTCAAGACACTGACACTGGTTATGTCAAATTAAATCAATGATATTGGCTTCATAAAATATAAATTGAAACTTGTAAAAACCAAAAAGTTTTTACACCAAAAAAGCTGTGGTGCTCTTTTTAGAAGAGAACTGAGCAAAATCCTGTCAGTTTTAATACATTTTCACGCTTTTATGGGATCATTGGGTTACGGGGGTGAAGACATTTCTCATAAAACTTCCCCAAACTTATTGTGATGGTTTGAGCAGTGTGCCTATAATAGGACACACTCGCCACTCAATCATGCTTTCACTCCTCAGCACAATTTGTTCTGTTTCTCTCTTACTGCTCATCTGCATAACCTTTTAATTATATTCAGCAAATTAGAAAAAAAAATCCAGTCTGCTTGTAGAAAATGCAAATAAATAGATTGGTTATATGCAGCTGATAGAGTTGTAATGAGTAAGCTCCTGCAGTGAGCCAAAATTTTAACAACCTTTCATGACCTTGTTCTAATTTTTATTTTAAGGCAGACATCCTTTATTCAACATATGTTTATGTTTGGACGATTTTCATCTGTTGCTTCACCTGCAGGACACAACTTTACTCATACAACAAAATTACATAGCGGCTACACTAAAAAAAAAGCTATTTTCAAGTATATCCTTCACATTTATTTTATTTTATCTTTTTTTGCTCTAAATTAAAGTTGCTTTGTTGTGTTTCCTCTGGCATTGGTGTGCCTTTTTGTGACACTTCTCTGTAGATGAGAATGGACATGTTTCAATGAAACTTGAAAGGATAATCCAGGATTTTCACAACGTAATACTTCAAATACTGTATGTTGGGAAGCCGCAAGGTCCTTCCATCAATGTCCATCAGTGAGAGGTGACAAAATGTGAAGTGAAATGACTGGTCTCCAAAACATTTCTACCTCAGGAGAGATGGATTTCGAAAATTCCAAATTATGGACGACAAAACACTGCACAGTTCATGACAGAAACACAATGATAACGAATGATTGTGGCTGCAGCCAACCAAACCGTGCAGTGCAGAGTTTAACTAGGAGCTCACACAGCTGTGTTCTTATTAGAAAATTTCATATGCTGTAAGCTTTCATGGAGATGACACATTAATGTATAATCTATATATCTCTGAGAAATTAAACTACAGTTAGGTAGTTTTGCATAAAAACATACATTTCCTAAAACATAAAAACTTCTCAACCCTATAATCAAATGTGCATCTAATGACAAACTATTGAAAACATATCAAAACCATCCATTTAGTTTTCTCCACAAAGACCTAGTTCTATAAGAGGAAATTCCAGGCTGGGATAAATAAGCACAGAGGGGGAGAATCCCAGGAAAAAAAGGGCAATGTGTTGAGAGGAAGACAGCAAAAGCATCCATTTTATTTACATATATATTGCTGTTGCTAGAGGTATTACTGAGACGCAGTGTAATATGGATCCTATTTTATTTTATGTTTGAGAGAGCATTAGAGTTGTTAAGTATTATGGGGTGTCGTTTAACATCAGAGAATTAATATTATGTATAATAATATTGTATTAATGTATTTGAATTGTTGATCAATGCACAGTATTTAAGGGAAAAAAACTGTAAATGTATAAATACCATAGATTCTTGATAAATGATGAATGGAGCTGCCATGATGTCACTTACTGGTTTAAATTTTTTTAATTTAAAATGAAACAAAAAGCACTTGATTGGTCTGAAAATGATTATACATCATTAAGTTATCAGTTGGCAGATTCTGGTGTATAGCTAAAACATACTAAAAGATCTTTGGCATAAAAATAATCCAGGGTGACATCACTTCCTAGTTTATGAAACGCCTTTTTATAGCCATAAGTTTGGCATGATCCCCTTGGAATATTTGGAGTCAGTAGTGACAATATTTGGAGAAAAAGAATAGTGGAGCTGGAAAGTGACTTTTTGAGACCTAAAATGTGCTTAATTGTATACGATAATTTTCTTTTGAGTGGGAGTCTATTGGGGCCAGACACTTAATGGAGCCAGCACCATGTGCCATCAGTTATAGTACATTTAAATTCTTTACCGCACTGAATTTAAATCTCAGCTCCAGTGGATACATCCATCTTTTATCCACATTATATAGTCCATACCATGCATATCAGCTTACAAGGCAAAAAAAAGGACGCACATTTCTCACAATGTTAGGCTAATCTCTTGAACAAATTAACATGAAATACAGTAACATAAGCAGCAAACATGGGGATAACTGTGGTTCTCTCCATAATAACCCCTGCCATTTAATTAAAAGACGCAAACACGTCTCTGTTTATCTTTCCCTTCACACCCAGTAAAGATATTTCATGCCTGACGTTGGAATCTAATGCTTCAGAGTAAAGTTGATGAGGTACAGCCCATTGGTTCACATACAACACATGCATGTTATCTCATTCCCCAGTGATTCTTGCTGCTGATAAATGCCTTGACACCAGATTGACAAAATGCATTTAGAGAAATGGCCAGATCTCAGATAGCTGTGATAGGCATAAATATTTCATGTCTTGTAGTGCTGTGTACTGTGAACGTGACTTTTTTGGTAAATGGAATATCCAAGGTAAAGGAGAGAGGGAAAGCTAGGGATGGCAGGGATACTGGAGAGAAAATAATAACATAAACAGAAGCTAAAATGAATTACATAAGAAAATGAAAACATATATCAATCGGACTGCTACAACACATTTGGCTTTATGCAACATAACTTAAAATCACCTACACTTAAATAAACAGAAAATGGAGCAGAGCACATTTCATATGGCTATCAATATATTTAACCATGAGCCACAGTTTCATCATGTTTTTAATTTTATTTGAGAGACTACTGGACACCAGACACTAAATACAACACTCAGTAATGACAGGCTTAATGTAAAGTAACTAAAACCTAACTAATGAGTATCTCTATCCAAACTCTAGGGGATGAGTACTTGGAGTGGATAATTGGTCGAGTATGTATTCTCCTTATTCTCTAATGAACTCCCTCTGGGACCATGAAAAGGCAAACATTCAAACATGTTCTCAAGTGTGTCTATTTCTGGTCAGTCAGACATCTAAATAAATGTGCAAAACTCTTCAGTGGGGAAAAAAACACCAATCAAGAATGAGATATTGAACGTGATCCTTGCCTTGCTTTGAACTCAGACTCTTTTGAAGTCTGATTTCACTCAGTTTAGTCATGTCAGAAATCACAGATTACTGCACATTAAATAAAGCCACCCACACTGAAACACACAAGAGGGCTAAAATTCTCTATTATTATGTATTTTTTTCTTCTATTTATTGGGTTCTGTTTTCCATGAGCTTTTAAACAAAAGAGACAAATTAACCTTTTCAATGCAAGACTTAACAAACAAATATCTTGTGCTCCCCAAGAGCATTTAAAAGCTCCTTTTGATGAAGTTTTAGGTGTTGTCAGCGTGTCTATATCAATTTTCTTTTTTACATCTGGAAGACATTAAATATAGCCTCCAACTTGAAAATGCACCAACAATAGTCTCAAAAACAAGGTTTCAGACACACATGAGGGACCAACCCTGTCAATTTGTAGGGAAGTACCTCAGAGATGGTGATGCAGGGCAAGGTGCACATTTCCTTCAAGCCTCACAGCTGGGGCCATGGTCGACATAAATGTACACACAAAAAATTATATTCTTTACCTCTTTATCTATTCAGTTTAATAAAATAATTATGCTGTTTCTGATATTTTAATGCACAACACGAATAAGTTGTCAGAGTGAAATATTGTTATTCTACAATCATGCTGTATGATTTATTCATTCTGAACCGCTTCAAATCAGTCCAGTCTGCTGTTGCATATATTATGCATGCATATCTTTCACAGTAAAAATGAGGAGGGTTTCTATCCGATTATTTTTAGAAGGGATTTTAATTTTGATAAATGCAGGAAGTGTTAACAGATTCATGTAGCAATTTCACATGTGCAGTTCACATGCATGTGTGTCTGGGCATATTTTCTCATTGATAAAGCCTGCATACTGCATGGATAAAATGCTAATTTAAGCAGTTTTCCTGTAGAGTTTTGCACATGGAAATATAGGATCACATCAAGACTATAATTTTCATTTCAGTATCAGTATAAACATGTTTAACACTTATAACAAAAATAACATGTTTAAACATGTTTTTAAATGTGGATACAGCAGAGAGATGGAGCTGATTAAAACCTTTCCTATGGCGTGTTTATCATCAGCACTATGTAGTCTAAAACCTGTCCAGTATACCTCTACATCCCAGAGGACAGGCGTGTCACTAGACAACATGACAACATTATACTGTGTCCTGCAGGCTTTTTTTCTGATTATCATGACTGAGACAATCAGACTAGTTTACTGCTTTTGAGTGGACCCTGAATATGGAGACCACGCCGCAGGACAGAGAAAAAGATTTCAGCTGCCTTGATGACAGGTAGCGAAAAAATAGGAAAAAAAGATACATCAATCTCATCTGTTTTTGTCTGCAAGTCATTGTTGTCAGTTTCAGAGCCTCCACATGAGATAATTGTTACCACAACCACAGTATCCTCCATGAAAATCAAAATATACGCCCAGGTGTTTTGCTCTCATTGAAGCCAAGCTGCACTGGATCCAATTTATGTGAATGCCCAGTAGTTGTTAGTGGGATTTTTTTGACCAATGTAAGCAGGGATATAGTAATCACTTTGTCAAGCTAGTAGTTTGTTAGCACATTCACTTCTTTATTATTTCACAGTTTAGTCTCCCTCCAAAATCCATTGCAAAAGTTTAAAATTTCCCACATACTTGGGCCAAACTCAAGAGAGGAGGGGGGGAGGCAGGGTTTTGCACGCCTAGATTTTAGAGAAATTTGATAAAAATTCCTACATGGTTGACTCAAATAATTATCCCAATATACAGACAGGATTATTATCAAATCGCTGTCTTGACATATTAAGAGTGCAATAGGCCTGCAATAACCTTGCACAGGGTGGTGGCTATGTTGTCACACTTTCATTTTACCTAAATGAAAAAAAAAAGTACTTATACAGTATACAGAATAAAACCAGGCGTAAAAATTATTGCAACTTGCCAAAACGTGGGAAATGGGTTTATCCAATTATTATTACCCAGGTTAATTTATTAGATACAAAGTCACATATTATAGGTTAATTTACTCTGAAGTAACTGAATAAGTTGCATCACTTATTGCAGCTTTATACAAAAGAGTAAATCGCCCCCAATGACTGTAAATGAATGGACAGACCATCCGGGAGGTTTGTGAAGAGCTGAAAAGAAGCTCATTGGGAGGTTCCA
>JBBBVU010000009.1:12628925-12656240 GCA_037177055.1 Atherinosoma microstoma | reverse complement strand
CATGTCCTACGAACAGTGGTGACGTAACGTAGCCGTCTCTTAAAGGTACAGCTGCTTTGAGCATGGAAATTTGTACAAACTGCTTTGAGAAATAAAAACACAGCTGCAGCCGTAAGCGTAAGCCAAGCAGCTCTATCCATTGTAGGATATGGTTTGTTGTCAGTCACCTCCAAGTGTTCTCAAAGTATTGTTTTTATTTAATAGATGTACTGCTGGCACAGGTACCGACCCAGTTTTTTCTTCTGTCCATAAAGCATTACTGCATTCAGTATATTCCTGGAGCTATGCTTGCACTCTGAATATCTTATAATGTTTAGCAAATTTCACCAATTGTTTGGGTAGCTGAATCCTCACACCGGTGCACCATCTCCAAGCGATACGGTTCCCACTGGGTAATGGAAATTATTTCTGTAGCTCCCTGCAGGGCATTTACTACACACTGTGTCCAAACAGATACTGAGTGACCGTTTGAAAGATCTACAGTTTATGATGAAAATTGCAGCCCTGAAAATTTTGAACACCGTGCTGGTGCCTGGGAGCCAGGAGGATTGTCAGGACGAAAGTCTTTTTTTTTTAAAGACAGAATATCCCTCATCTTCACATCCACAACCTGTTACTGTAAGTTGGTGTGTTGATTCAAGCTGCAGAGAGCCACAGGAAGGGGAGTTATCTTCCATGTGTACAAAGTATAAGGCTTATATTGTTTCACAAGTATCGGAAATCTGTATTGGTGTAATTGCATTGTACTCCAAGTAGTGTTCAATAATTAAAAGAAAGCATTTTTCAGCATTCAGCCTCTGACTGTTTAACAACAAACTGGAAGAGATTTCAGTATCAATAAGGATAATTCCACTTAGTCTAGTTCAATCAAGTCAATATAAGCTATGCACACTTGAGGCAAAACAATACATAATAATGTTTAAACGTACAGGCAGTTTCATATAATCATGTCAAAACCAACAATGTCTCCATTAAATTATCTTCCTACACATCTAACACTAAAACATAAAGTATTTTCTATAGGAGAAAGACAGACATCAGCATGAAATGATGGACTGTTTGTAAGTGTCTACCACTAACCATGTTTACAAAAACAAGTATTTTCAATTCAATTCAATTCAGCTTTATTTGTATAGCACCAATTTATGACAATGTCATCTCAGGGCGCTTCAAAGACAATATCAAAGCCTGAGCAGAATAAAAATGCTTCATGTAAACATGCTGATTTGAAGTTCTAATCATAATCCTCTGATCCTTGCTGTGTATGCCTGTTATGTCAGTGTAATGCACTCTTCCCTTTACTTGATGAATTTCATTTAATGAAAAAAAAAGAGAGAAAAAAGTTAAGTCTAATGGAAGACAGCAAGGGACCCAAAGAGAAGCGGTCAGTATGTGATACAAATACATTGCTTGAGATAATGAAAAGATTTAAAATCATTAAGGAGGTAGAAACTGAAATCAGTAAGAGACGGCATAAGTAGCACCTTAAATGGCACATAACAAAAGACAGTAGGCCTTCAGGTGCACAATTTTGAAGTAATTACCTGTAGTGGAGTCGTTGCTGCACCTGACGCAACTGGATCCACTTGCAGATGAAAATAGCCATTATTATGAATTTTTATGTTTTCCAACTGTTTTTTTTTTTGTCACTATTTTCTGGTAGAGTTGGTAATTCATTTTCAATCATTAGATTTTAATCAATTTCTGGCTATTGCTTCATTTGATGAAATGATTCTGTTATTTGGTAAATATGTTCATCATTTGGTTCCAATCTAAATGGACTTTATATGTCATTTTAATCTTAAGTGGAACATTTATGCAATGTTTTGACAAGAAGGGAAGATAATTATTATCCCAATTAAGATTATAGTTTATTCAAATTATAAATGCATCTTGCAAGCACATGACTTCCTCCCTCCTGCCCAAATATGGTCACTTCTTGGTCCAGAATACTCAAGTTGGTGACAGCCAAATGCAAAACTTAAGCCTTTAAAACAATAGTTCACAAACCAACAGGGGACATTACAGTGGTTTCTTTTTATACAGCTTCATCTAATTTAATACAGTATTGTTTGAGCTGATGATACAATAGGTATGGCAATATGAGTTCATGAATATTTCTTTTTACCAGCTAGAATCGTGGCATATTCATCTATAATTAATAAGAAATTATCATTTTTCCTTCACCATAATGCTTTTGTTACCTAAAACTAACTACACTCAGGCGAAATAATCCTGTCTGCTGGCTTTGATCATGCTGTTCTGTTCAACTGCATCAACCACCACCTGCCAACTCTGCTGCAGTTAATAAATGTACCACTTTAATTTATCTAAAAAACATTCTCTTTAAACCTGGAAAATCCGATGAGACTTAATTCTCAGGTAGAAGAAGTAGTCATGGAAATGTTAATGGAGGATTAGCAAAGCATTGTTGAGTGGTAGACCAATCTCCTGCTCACAAACTAAATATCAAAATCTTTCAGTGCTTCTCATTAATTGGATATGTAAAATTCAGTTTCAGTCTTCAAACGAAATCTTAGACCAAAAAACAGCGATTCATCAGATACTTTGATAAAATTGCTTTTGTCGTCAAAATCAAAGGATGTGGAACCAAAACAGCTTGTCTTTTGAAACTGAATGAGGAACTTATGGTGAGTAACGAAAGGGAGAGAAGCCCGGCTTTTCAGTGAACTATCTTCAAAGGAGACCTGTGTCCAAGTATCTAAAAAGCTTTGGTTCAGAGAAGAAACACAGCAGCACAAGGCTGCTTGTGATTCGCCCCCTCTTTCATCTCTTTCTTTCCATTATCTACTTGCAGTGGCGTTTACATAGCAGCCCAGTTTAAACGGACCGCTCGCCACATTTATTACTGAAGCAGCTCACACACACACACACACACAACACCCATCTGTTACATGCATAGAGGTAAGACTGAAGCTTTGTAACTAAATGTTAGAATAGGAAATGAGTGAGACTTGCATTTAAAGTTGGAATTAGCATCATCAGTTCAAACAAGCATATTTCAAGGTTTATTATTTTTTACTTTATAGTTTCAAGCCACAAAAGATGTCTGTCATAAAACCTTAATAAATGTATGGTTCATAATTTAGTCAGTATGAAATTGGTCTAGTTAGCAACAGTTATTGCTTATTAGCTGCATAGCATTGAGCTGCTCAATCCAGATCTTTGACAGGTTTCGGGGCTGTCGCTGGGCAACGGAGATTCAGCTCCCTCCAAAGATTTACCATTTCCGTTCAGGTCTGGAGATTGGCTAGGCCACTCCATCATTTTTTTGTTTTTTAGATTCTGTCTCTCACAGTTGTCATGTAGCTGTGATGAAAATTACAGACCTCTCTTTGTAAGTGGGAAAACTTTCAAAATCTGCAGTGTATCAAATACTTATTTTCCCCACTGTAGCTTCAACCTTGAATGATGAATGTTTTACTAGCAACCGCCTCCCAAAACTGTAGTATGCTGTTTTATTTCTCCATGTTCGACACACTGAATATGAGACTTGTGGAGGCTTTTAAGTTGCTCAAAGGCAGCAAGTTAGATTGCAAACATAACATAGTGATTAGTGGTACTAATGCCTTTTGCTGTTATTAGTGTTATGGTAGTAATTATCTAGCGAGTTAAGTCATTTGTGTAATCTAATATACTCTAAGCTAATAACATATTAATGCACTGCTTATCGTTTTCCGTGCAGATCCCCTTTGGCCAAAAAAGAATCGTAAGTCTTAAATATTTGAGGAGATGTGAAATCAGCAAGGCCAAGAAAACTGATATGAAGACAAGTAAACTTCTCTCCTCAGGCCTCCTGAGCTCAGCTGGTAGAAATTCTGCTTCCCCTGGCTTGCTTCCCCAGTCAAGTAATTATATTTATGCAGCTCAAAAAAGGAAGTTCACAAAAAGCCTGTTGCTATTGACTCTCTTTGAACAGAGACGACCTGCTTTACTTGAAGAGAGTTTTTATCCATCAGTGCAAATGATGTTCATATATTTTACATTAGTGGAGTTGAAGAGATAGAAGGACGGAGTTGCCACAGACTGGTTGCAAGAACCTTACAGAGGAACTCCGTTTTTTAAAGTCTCAAAATATTATCCAGTATTCTCAGCCTTTTATCGTGTAGACAGACTATGTCAAGATTGAGTTAGAAGTTATACAAGGCTGAAACTCAAACTGTACTTGTGGAGAGGATTTGCTGTGGATGTGTCTGGTTTGCATTCAGCTAACGAGTAAGCAAAGTGCATCCATGATTCCGGATGACTTGTATATCATATAATATTTCGAGAAAATCTCTCTCACTTAAAACTAATCCTATAATTTGTTCATCTACTGGGTATTTACTATTCAATGTCTGCACACCAGATATGTTAAGAAAAATTCAGAGAGGCGCATCTGAGGGATTGTTGAATAGAGCTAATCTTTTCTTCTGGAAAGCAGCCTTTGGAGCTGTTGTGAATTTATAGATTAGGAACTCAAAGAGAGAAGTAAATGGCTCAGTCGCAGCTCCTGAAAAATGGCTAAATTAACTCATTTATTTATGTCTCCGTATCAGACATGCCTCGTGTATGTATCAGAAACCACACTGAAAAGATGGCATTTAACCTCAGACTACTAGAGTGAGTAAAGATGTAAGACACATGACCTCACTGCTTTATGTAGTTGATCTAATAGACTGTAAATGAAAAACCGATATAATCAATGTGACGTCATCAAGTGATTTGCAGATTCCCAAACTGAAAAAATACAAGAGATAGTCAAGATGAAGAATTTGTACACTTGTGGTGGATCATCAGAGATTACTTTTCTATAAATCTATAAATTTTTTTATTCTGCTTGGAGTAGATTTTAAATCTAACAATGATTTAAGGGGGGGGAGTGTTTAATCTATGCTTCGCAGACTCCTGAAGTCTCTAAAGAGAATAGTGGTTTGATAATATCCTCTGGGATTCATGATGCACCGGGTTCAAAGTGCAGTTTAATTGACAGGTTGACAGGTGGCTTTTGCAGAAGAGCCTCAAAACTGTCGCATTTCTTGAAATAAAGAGGATTATACATCTGCTAGAGTTGGAACATAAAATTCAAGTAATGCCTGAAAATTCTATGAATGCATCCATTTCTTACACCCACTTATCCAAAGCCCAGTATTATTGTAAATAAAATTAATTGGCTGGCTTTATTCTGACAAGAGAATGATTACTGTATAGAGAAGCACTTCTTATTTAAATTATGCTCGGTTTTTCCTCCTTTTGCCATTATTTATTTTTATTTTTTATTCTAAATAGGCTGAGGTCCCAAATGTAAGGCATCCAGTGCTGTCATCTGACTCTTAAGTGTCATTTGGCACTTCTTAAAAAAATGATGTTCCATATATACCATCATCCTGCATCCTGTCTTGATCCACATGTGAAAATCAAAACAAAGTTGTCATTCTGATGGCTGAGTGGGCACTTAACAGCACTGAGAGCACTTTCCATCATCCAGCATGGTGGTACGTATGGTGGTTATACAGAGCTCGCACAATACAGGGAAGATGTTATAATGTGTATTCGTAGGTACTCCACTTGTATGGCTTTGATTAATGACAGCAGGCAGCTTAGAAACAAAAGGAGCATGGACTACAAAAGAGTATAATCATGAACTTATCGTATTAGTACCAAACCTCTTTAGGAAGAGGTCCACTAGAGGACAGATAGCATCTCACTTTTGATAGTCACATTCAGAAGGTGCAATTTCTGTCATTCTGTGCAATGTCATTTTCATGGTCCATATTTACTGCCATTGCTGTTTGACATCTTGTGTGGACTTAATGTTAAAGAAGTCTTGCATCTGTATTTGGTGTTCCGAGCCAGACTCCAGCTGAATCAGTTTAATTTGATTTGTTGCTGGCCAAAGGCTCTCTTTCAGTCATCTTGGTTTAAGCTAAATTAAATACAACACAGTCTGACATGTAGTGAGTTTGGGTGTTTGGTGACAGTCAAAGGGGCTGCAAAGGGAATTGGTGCACTAGAATAATAATACAAGAGCATCATTGGTAATGGAATGTAGCACTATCTGTATTTCACTTTATTTACTTTCTTGTCATCATTTTCAGAACCTAAATGGTCAATGAAAACAAAACTTGATTAGTTGCAGCACTAATCATTTTATATGCACATCAGAACTATGACAAAGCGACTTCACCTCATTTAACCCATTTAACCTGCATGAAGCGGGTTTAAATGAACACAACAAAAATACACATTTTCTGATTTCATGTCTCACTATCTAAATCAATCTAATTTACTTTCACTTTTAACCACTCCTAACAAAAAGCCCTACATGGGTAAATACACAAATTAAGCACAAAAGATTTGGCTTAATTACACACCAAAAGAATCATAACTGGACACAGAAAAATCTACAAGCAAAACGCACTACTACTACTACCAAATGAGTCTTCCTGCTCTGAAGTTAAGTAATAAAATCTATTCAAAAATTGCAATACCATGAGCTATACAAAAAAATACACATGAACATTTTCTGTTATAAGAACAAACACTTTCTCAGCATTAAAAGAGTGCCCCTATACAAAAAAATCTTCAACAATTTAATCTACTTTTTGATTTGTTGCCCACATCCTCAAGGAATTTCTTCCCACTTCATCCCTCATCGTTCTCACACAAACTGGGCTGTAAGCAGCAGAACTGTTGATCTTTTCATCTTATAATTAAAATACTGTAAGGAACTCTAAGCAATTAAAAGCACCAAAAAGAGCAACCGGGTGGGAAGGCAATGCAGAGAGGAAGGACAAGAGAGCTTGCTGATGCTGCAAACCACTTCTGAGTGAATATTGGACAAGCTACAGCATCACAGCATGATACCTACAGTGTCAAGAGGAAATCCAATAAGGTTTTTCTTCTGTGCATGGAGAAAGGAGAGGAAATGAGTCGTCTCTCTGCCACTCATCTCAACATGCAACATGCTTGAGTGAGGATGGAAATCACATAGAGCTGATTAAATCTAATACTTTACAGAAATCTGAACAGGAATTTGGATTCTGTGTCTCTTGAGTCTGTTAGACATGCCATGGTAAAAAAATAAAACTAATTTTAAAAAAAAAGTTTGTCTGGTGTTCTGTGAGCTGGAAATGGCTATTAATAGCCTGTTCTACAACTCAATTAAACCTAATTTCAACAGACAGTTAAAATCAATCCTTACAGTCAATGACAGACACAGGAGATTGATCTATCCTCAAAAATTTTGAGTTGGTCATCTTCTTTGATGCAATTTATTAACACTGCAGCAAAACAGATCAACACTTGCAGCGACTGTTAATGGACTGCTAGACTACAACAAGGTGATAATTACCGTTGTGAATTGCAGTCTGTGCCCTTGTCTGCCTCTGCAACAATGACCAAATTCTGGATGTGCAAGCAGAAATTGACTACTTGCAAATGGGTTTATAAAGTTAATTTCTTATTCGTTTTATTATGCCTTTTAACTAGATAAAACTGGTATTCGTTTAGAGTCAGTCACTTAATTACAGATAGATGCAAAAGCAAAACTATGAATACATTTTTTTCTTTATTATTATGCGAGTATGTACGGTATAGCCAAGTAGCCCCATCAGCATGCAGCAATACCATAAAATAATAGCATACAGTTAAGTCTGAGATGAGCATGGAAAGTTCACTATTATCTGCTGGGGTGTGTTCAAGATAATAGAATAGTTTTAGGTTTAACATAAAGAAGACGAGAACACAACACTGGCATGAAAAAGTCATAACCTTCCACGTTAACACAGCATGGTTAAGACTTGCTTGTCTACACATATCATAGGAATATTAGCTTATTATACATTACATATATACTAATCTTTCAAATTTAAACTTGGTGTCAACCATCATCTCAGAAGCGTGGTTTTGATGCTAAATGTTTCACAATGTTGGCTTTGATCATGGTGCAGAGCTAATAGCAGTTTAGCAGGTTTTTACTGAAAGCAGACGATTTTACTTATTTTATGTTTTTTTGTCTGATGAGAATCCTTAAGGAATGCGTTATGTTTTTGTTATGCTATAGGGTTTGGGATGATCATTGCCATCAGCTTGTCTGTCTGTCAAGGCTGTTGCCACTCGATGCATCACACACTGCTGATCTGTTGGGACTTGTTGGCATCAGACTGTAACACAGTCTGTACCCTGTTGTTCCTCTTCAAAATGTCGAGTTATTGTTGTGGAAGTGTGAATTTTAAACCAACCTTTTCCTAACCCTTAACCGGTATGTTTTTTTTTCTTTTAAAGTAAAGCAGAGAGTGAGACAAAAAACAAACAAAAAAAGCAAATGGTGTCCCACTGTATTCCCAAATAAGTGAGCCACAGTCTCGAAGGTAAACGTAAAAAAAAAAAAAAAAAAAAACAACCACTTAATGTGTTGGACAAACTTAGGTCTTCCAAACTGATGGGGACTTTGTCGTCTGACTGCTCCATGCAGTCAGTTCAAAGAACAGCAACATCAAGGTTTAAATCAATCACAATGAAAAAACAACGCAAAGCTAACAGTAATGGATGCTGATTGGTCCAAACTTCTGTTTTGGTCAAAAATGCATTGCTAGATGCATTCTCTACTGTAGGCATGACTGATTCTGGCCCTCAAATACTACTGTCCTGCAGGATTTAGATATTTCTTTGCTCCAAAACACCTGATTGAATTGAAATGGATTTTCACAATAGATTATCAAAAGCTGCACAAGCATGTTAATAAACCATTCATTTGAGTCAGGTGTGTTAAAGCAGGAAAACATCTATAACTAGTAGAACAGTGGCCCTCAAAGATCAGAACTGGACATCCTGTGTGATAACAGACATCTGGTGGCTTTTGTCGCCCAAAGCTGTTTTACAAGTTCCTGGTGTCAAATATTGCCACAACTGGTGCATCACGGCACATATGCCAATGAATACCTGCAAAAAGGGTACGCTTATGTGTTAGTTTGTCAGCAACATCTTGTAAAAACTAGGTTTAATGCTATGATACTTGCTGATGGTGTGGTGCACGCATGGGCACCCAATTAAAAGAAAATGCATTAGTCTTGGAAGAGGATGAACATTGATAGTTTTTATTATTGACTAATATAATTATTCAGTTTGCCTGTGACCTGTTCTGTAGTTCAAAGTATAAAACCCCTGAAGATTCCTTAGTTTAATGTCATACAACCCAAAATAAATGCCTTAAATTTACATGTGTGGAAAGCTTGAACTGTTAAAACTCTTGACTTTGGGGTTTGAAAAGAAATTGAAATAAAGATATGGCTGTAAAAATGACTGCTGAATAATTTTCAGTTTCTACATTTATGAACTAATAAGCTTATTATTTCATCACTGTGATGGACAGGTTTAACGAGTTAGCATTGTCACACAGAGTTCAAGCAGAGGAGCGCGTTCATTAAAAAGGTCGGCAGTTCAAAAATATCTCTGAGCAAGGCACCGAACTTTAAGCTTTAAAATTTAAAGCTTTAGAATTTAAGGGAAATGTGTACCTGTCATGGGATCTCTGTGGCCATTGGTGTGTGAATGCTTTAATGACAAACATACTGTAAAAACAACAATATAGAACCTAAAGTGCATAAAAAGCATTTACTATTATTTTTTTCTCGACAAGCTTTGCATCTTTCTGGCAGGACAAACCGCAGATTTTAAGCACAGAGCATTTGCTTCTAGATTAGAGAGCTGAGTAATTGTCCTTTCAGAAAGCCAATTCAGAGTAAGGACCTCCAGAAATCTGTAGCAATTCAACAAAGCCAAAAAAGAAAGTGCTGTCTACCGTCCACATCATTGTGACATGAAAACTTCTGGCTGACAGACAAGAAGACTTACACCCTGGCTCCAGGTGAGCCAGTCCCCTGCCACCTTCCGGTCTTTGGCCTCAAACAGCCAAGACCCAGCTGTGTGCTTTGTGAAAAGCTGCTACCTGACACAAAGCCACTGTGCCTCCCCATGACAAATAGCTATTAAGTTTAAATTAACACTATTTTGTATGATCAACTAAAATAACAGAGGTCACTGGCTGCATGCATTAGCATATTCCTCTGTAGAATTCAGGGAACACTGTGGTACTGTTTGCTAAACAGGCTGTCTTAGGGTTGTTTGCCAGTACTAATGCATGATACACAAAAAGCTGTTGCATTATAGGCCTAACACAATTTTATAAAGTATTTATAAAATCTACTTGACAAGAAATTAGCTTTGGAGAATCACAGAACATCAAACTAAACCCTCATTTGCAAGAATCGTCCATCAGTCGTATCCCTATCGATAAGCCGTATTACACAAAAATTTTCTTGGCATTGACTTTTACAAGATTAAAAAGAGGCTGATAAAAAGAGGAGAGACAGTTCATCAGCATCCTGCAGCTCTATTTTTAGCACAATGCTGAATCTTAGCAAAATGGCACATAGACTACCCGTTTATTTCATTTGGACGGCACTTGAAAAAAGCCCTTCAGACTGATTATATTTCATTTCATTATATTTCATTTTAAGAATAAAATGCATAATGATGCTGTACCTCATTCTGAGCCTGATAGTCAGGCTAGGATGGGACAAATAGTACAAACAGTAGGGAACAGCTAAAGCACTGGGAGAGGGGATGGCAGGAAATGAAAGATGGTGATTAAAAAAGCTAAATTTGTAAAGAGTGATTTGGCACCACACTCCTTGTCTACCTACAAGCTGCAGTTCAAAAAGTGGAGAACAAATAGTCTTGAGACCAACTAATTAAAAATGAGTGATTCCCATTAAAAGATAGCAAACCCTCAATGATTATGTAGAGCCCCTTGTGCAGATGCTGAAAATGCAGAGACGTTTACAGGTGTAAACAAGAGAAAGTTTTTAAAGTAGAATTGACAAAGCTAAACTTTAATTAATTATATAACTAAATGAGCATATGTGGGACCATTAAAGTCATCACACGGTCATAAAGAAACCCATTGGGTTTGTGCAAACACTGGTGTCGCACTAAATTGATCTTAGGGTGGCACTAAAAATAGGTTCAAAGTTGATTTACCAGTCAGTATAATTTATCATATCAACATGCACAATATCAGTATTCCCAAAGACAGTCATGTATCACAAAGGAATTTTTCATTTGAAATAGCTCTCATGATGGCTGCATTCAACTTCACGAAGTTCAGCTTTCTTGGGCTCCTCATCTCCCCAATCTGACCCAAAAGGGGTGAACTTGGGCACAGTGCAATCTGTTGATTGGTTAAAAGAGTCATCCCTTCCTGTGCAACTCGGTACAAAGAACAAAGCAGCAACACCACCATGTATAATTGTGCCGCCGTTTTTTTGGCTTTTTTTTTGGGGGGGGGTTGCATGCAATGCGTGTTTACAACCACATCCCAAGAAGAAAGAACAAAAACAGCTGGATATCCGTCATTATTGTCCGCTATGATGTCACGCAATTATGTTGCTGACCCATCTGTTGCTATCTGCCCGATACGCCGCCTACTGAGTAAAGGTATGGTTGGCTGTGCCTGTGGAAAGGCATCAGGATTTACTGAACCCAACAGTCCCATACTGACCCAGAGCTGCTGATGGAGACGGGGATATAGTGCCATCCAAAGCCATTAATGCTAAGATGCTTTAAAAATGGTTTTGACAAATATTTTTCAAATTCCGAGTAAAACCTTCCTTATTTAGTGTGCTGACACTTCACTGAGTCCAGCTCTCATAATTCCTTAATCCTTATTACTGTACTAAAATTATCTTTGAGTATTTGTCTGAGTAAGACTGAGACTCTTCTGCTTTGACAGAGAGGCTGCATTTCTGCAGAAGCTGAAACAAAGGCTGTGCTACTGAAAAGCTTATATCATAAACACAGCTTAATATCTGAAATATGAAACGTATCCATATTATGCCTGCATTTCACATGCTATTCTAGATAATCTTGCAAATTTTGCAGCCAAGCAAGTCAAGAAAGGAAGTTTAAATGAGTATTAGGAAGTGCAGAATCCCCTGCAGCAGTCCTATAGTTGAAAATGACAAAGATAAGATCTGTGTACAGCAGTGAAACTTATGAAATTAAAAAGTTTGTAGCGGCAAGGTTTGTAAGAGCTGCTTCACTTTTAGAGATAGTGTGAATGAAGGTAGAGTGATATTTAATAAAAACAGCAAGTTTGATATATGACTACACAAACAATAACCTCATAGACATGGCACATTGCCGTCAACCTGCCAGCAGCCAGCTGAAGCATTGCAGGGTTCACTTAACTTTATAAAGCTTGGCTGAAATTAGACCTCACAGTTAAATTTCCATTAGCAAGCGAATTCTACAGTTAGGCTCAAAGAGATAAAATTAAGATTACGTGGAGAATACATCCAGTTGCAGCTGTTCAGATAAAGAAAATAATAATAAAATAAAAATCAGTTTTTCATGCATCCAGAGAAGCTAATTTGTCTTCTGAGATTGTCTTCTAAAAATAGCACTGCTTGGTTTGTGAAGCACACAAACTCCTCAGTTCCATGTTTTCCATCAAGGCTGAGCAGGTGCCAGCACCAGTGCTCAGCCAGCTCTGCTTTGGGGAATTTTCAGACCTAGCCTGCATTTCTACAAGTTTGCAAACTGGACATGAGGTGGCATCACAGTCTGCAGTCCCCCTTCAGCTTATTCTGTGTGTTTTATACATAAATATGGTGGTAAATTTACTGCAGTAGCTCTTCCCATACCTGACACTTTTCTGTTGAATGATCATATATTCAACCAATCTGTTATTAATCTGTGACATTGTCATACTCAACAATTCATGCAAAGACCTCGACATACATGCACTTGCTTCACATGCTTGCAATGTTGAAATATGGTTGCAACACAACTGTGCTTTCTCTGCTATTTTACTAACTTGTTGAGTGTTGGGGGGACCAAAAAGATAAGAGAAAATCATATCCTCAAGCAGGCAAACCTTGCCCACAGCATTCTATATGGTAACACTATTCCGTAGCTTATTTCCCACCCAGTGGCATAACACAGCCATATAGAGTCAAGACACCACCAGAGGACATCATCTCAATGTGACACACAGCATAAGGGAATATAACTAACATGACATCCATTAAAAGCTTGTATGTTACTGTGTCATGTTGTGCGACCGCTAGATCAGAACTGTGTAATAAACAAAAAATTCGAACATATTTTTCATTAGGAATCAAAATTAGTTTTGTTTCCCTTTGTTAAAATATCTGGTTTGTGAGAGATCTTGATCTTGAATGGACATGTAAACCCCACCAACGTTTGCACATGCCCCTCTAATCACGTTTCAGGGTTCCACGCTCAACAGGGGCACAGCATCGCTGAATCAGCATGCTTCGCTCATTCCAACTTTTGGACCAGTTTTCAGAAGCTGTATAAGTGCCAGCTTTTAGGCAGCGTTTTTTTCCTCAGTAGAAATTTGTGGAACTAGTTCAACAGTCGGACCACATCAGAAAAAAGGGGCTTTTTAACTGGAGAGGCTGCATTCATTTCTTGATTTAAGCAAATTGGTTCATAAATTAATGGATTTTCAGATAAACTATAAACTGCAAACCAAATATCTTTGTCTCAGATGAGAATTTGTTCTGCTGCCAGTCGTTCCTCAGACACCCATCACTCTTGTTCAAAATACAGAAAGTTCTTCATTTATTGAATCAGGTTATTGGTTTTAAAGTGGTCCCTCTTGATCTTGTTTAGTTTATTTTCAAGAAAAACCTGTTCAGAAATCCATAGTTGTCCCTTAAGAGTATTTGCTTGGATAGGGTTTGGAAACTTGCATGAAGCTACATAGACGAACATTTCCCCACACTTTAAAAGGTGCATGCTTAAAAACAAACTGAAATAATCCACACACTGAAAGCACCATATGGAAAAGCTCAAATAAATGTCAGAGTGCAACAAGTTCTTTCTCAATTTAAGGAAATAAAGTGGAAATCTCATGAGATGATCTGGAGTTTTAAAGGTTACTGTGACTCCCGGTGTCAACCTGGCTCCTTGCTTGAATCAGCATTCAAGAATTCTTTTATTAATGTTATAACAAAAATGTCACCTATGTCTCTACATCCTCATGTTGAAGCAAAGGTACTACTTAATCCAAGGCAACAACATTTTGAAGCCCGAAACACACTGTATGAATTCCCCACTATTGTGACACTTTTTGTCACCACTTAGGGTGACAGTGATCTGATATGTCACAGATCCCTGCAGGAAAACTCTGTCCACTCCTGGCCTGAGGAAAAGGTCAGAGCACAAAGGCCACAGCAGAAAACTAAGGATGAAGCTATGGGAGATTCAGTAGCTTGTTCAAAAGCTCTTCAAAAGGGAAGATGCACGAAAGAAGAAACACACAGCACCCCCATTCTGCAGCTGCTAGCATGAATCAAAGTAGCACACCAAATGATACTCAGGGACACAAGAACTTTTCTTGTTACTTAATCATGAATATTGTTAATATTCAATTCATTATTAAGACAAAAGCAACCACAAAAGGAAAAGATGCTTTAAGCTGTTTAATCAAGCAAAATACTATCAATGCACAGAAAGCGGTACTGAACAATACCCTTTTATATTCTAATGTAATGCATTAGCCTATTATTGACTGAAAGACCAAAATGCAAACCGGTGGCCCGTCTATGCAGCAAAATAATCTTTTCAATGAACAACAATAAACCTTTTATACTACAGAAATGTCATGACTTCAAAGGCCTCTGTGGATGCGATCCTGTCAACTCTCATTTCCACATATCCAATTCAAAAAATCAAATTGGCTGCATGAGAAATAACCAGCTATTAATAGCACACACAGACAAAACCCCTCCGTTTTACTCCCTGCATATTTCCTGACTTTATCCCCTGGCTGTTCACTTTCGGATTTAATATGTAGTTCTAGGATTGAAAGAGCACAAAAAAAGCTACTTTTTTTTCTTTCTTTTTTCTTTTTTTTTTGGCACAGTATGTTCACATTCTGAATTTTAATAGCTATGGCCAAAAAGTGTCCCCACCCCCCATTTGATCTAGACAGGATGGGCTACAGTACAGCAGGGTAGCTGATGAAGTAAAGGCAGTTGACCATGAGCTTTGCTCTGTCTGGAGGTCACTAACACTTCACCTCACTGTTCGGTCATTCTTTTCCCAGATCTAACATCGACTTGTATCACACAGAGACAAACAGAAAGGACAGGTTCTGTGACAGGTCTAAGGACCGGACTGTTAAACATGCAAAGCTCTCCATTGCCGCGCATTCCTACACGGACTGTATCCAACCATCCATCCATCCATGTAGCAGCTGTGCGCGCCAACATCAAGCAACACGAGACACACGGGTCTACCTGTTAGCAAAAGACCATGCATGATGTAGTGTCCCTCCCTACCTTTTCCTCTAGTGTCCTTTGACATAGTGTACTCTCCCGTGCGTTTTTGTCTCTGCGGCCACTGGGTAAAGCCGTAACGGTGTTCTCCGCGGCAGCGTGTCGTCGGATAGTTAATTAAACAGCGGCTCTTCCTCCCGCCCCTCTCCTGAATGCTGCACCTGCCAGACTGAATCAGGGAGAAGCGGACACAGGGGAGCAGCCGCTACTGCGTTGCTCTTCTCTCAGCACTGTGCGTTAAAACAAAAGCAATCAAATCAGCAGGCGAGCCTTTGTCCACTTGCGCAAAGTCCTGCGGAGATGCGAGCCGCCTGTGCCCCAGACATACTTTAAGTATGTGTTGTATCTGTGCAGACTTTGCTCACATGTCATGCCCACCCCGCTCTATGTGCTTCGCTCCTCTTCGCCGCTAACATCAGCCAGAGTTGGCTTTAAACAAGCTCCGGTTCTGCAGCTTGACTGCCTCCAGCGGTGCGCGCACGTCCGCGGCTGCGGTTGCTGAAGGGCGTCCGTCCTCTTCCTGAGAACGAATTTTAACATCGATGAAATATTCTAAATGAAGAAAAAAAAAAGACACAGCTGTCCCCTTGTTGTAGCCATGCCATGAAAACAAAAAGGAAGGCCATAATGTTAATGCCTGCTATTGCCATGAATACATAGTTTAATGCACTTTGGGTGGATCTATTAGAGCAGAAGTTTGTTGATTCTTAGATGAGGTTTTAAAAAGGTCGTTACATGGGTGTGGTTGATCACACCTACTAACAGGGGGGGGGAGACAACGAAAGAGCCCGTTTACGTGCACATCATAAAGCTGATCACTATTTCTGGAGTTATCAGATAATTCAAGTCTTCATGTAAACAGCAAAATACAGTATCCTTTATCAGATAACTGCCATCATCAGATTATGAAAAATCGGATTTACACACGCAGATTCCTTCTGGGGGGGATTTTAAGAGATTTAAAATAAAATCTAAAGAGAATCACGTAGTGTTCAGAAGTCTTGAGCCATCTCTAATTTCTATTTTCCATCCATGGAGCCAGACTTTTAAATCTTTAAAAGTGGTGTTGGTCAATAGTTCTCCAGGATTTCTGAAGGTCTTTCAAATTTTTCATTTGGATGTTTTTACCATATATTTTCAGTCCAGTTCTTCCTGACCATTTTTACTGGACCATGTTTTGTTTTGGGCTTTTTTTCCCCCTTATCTTTTCTTAACCCACATGACACTTACCTATGGATCATTAACATAAAAAGGCACCTAAATCAGGGAATGAACCAAAATATTTTTCTTCCAACAAGGTTATTGCCAAACAGCTACTAGAAGAAAAACACTCATTTTTCACTGCAAGGTATGAAGCGTGTCCTTTTAAAAAATTGATTAAACAGAATAAGTGGAGCATAACAGAAGAAATGACAGGCTGACAAAACCTGGCACAACACCTGAGAGATGCCTCCGGCCCTACAGATGATCCACTGTTTGTTGAAGCCTCCTTAGAAATAGTTTCTATAGAAGGATGACTGTCAAGAAGCAGGGACAAAAGGTGAGGTATGCCAAATAACACAAGAGCTGGGCTGCAAATCAGTGGCAACAGGTCTTCTGGAGTAATGAATCCTTTCCAGAGCCCAGACCTCAACACTACTCAAGTAGTAGTGATCATCCTGACAGAGAAAAGAACAATGGGCAGCTAACACCCAAAGAAGAGCTTTGAAAAGTCCTTTAAGGAACCTGGAGAACTACAGTATTCCATAAGACAACATAAAAAAAAATTATAAGAATGCTAGGCTAAGAAGGTTCAATTGTGTTAAAGAGTAAAGCTGCTCAGACCAAATATTTATTTTCAAGATCCTTAGATTTGGACGAACTGTTTTAACCTTAAAAACTATTTCCATTTATGTTTGCACATTTCAGTAAATTGCTGCACCTGTTCTTTTTCCAGAAACAAATGAGGAGTGACTCAAGTCTTTTGCGCTGTTCTGTATGTCTTAAATCATTTCAGTAATTCTCAAGGATATTATTTCAAAATTAAAGTAAATATCATATGTCACATAATGTCTTCTATCCTGTAGGTTTTGCTGTATAGGGTGTGGTTGTATGTCTGCTTCATAAGAGAGGATACTGACTACTGACTACTGTGAGAGGAAGAGGAAGAACAGAAGGACTCTAAATCAGGGTTGAGGTGTGAGAGTCATCACCCCCCTCAACTATCCATCACTGAAGCAGCAGGTGCTAACTTGGTCACGCAGGGGCAGTCACCCAGGCAAAAGAGAAAAACCTTAAAATTTTCGAAAAAATGGCACTTTCCAGTGGTGAATTGAAGCTTTTGACTCATGTTCCCTCCATTTTAAACCCTTTAAATCTGATGCGCTTTAATCTGACAGATGTTTTACCTAATGGGTGCCTCTAATTCGTTCTTAGACATAGTTCGGCCAGTATTACTGCAATGCTTGGCCTAAATTGCTGTAAAATAGGTTTTCTCACACATTCCATCAGTGTGTGTGTGTGTGTGTGTGTGTCTGAAGTGGTCATGGTAACATGGTAACACCTGCTGCTTTTATCCCTCACTTCCTCATATGTCATTACACGTAAGATCACACAGCCCCGTGAGAACACATACACACACAAATTAATATTGATAGAGGAAAACGCCTGTGGCTGAGCCATTACCCTGGAATCCAAGAGTCAGACATGCTACGTTACCAAAGTCCTATAGGAATACACACAGACAATTTGTTTTCGTCATGGAAGTCAGTGAAAACGCACTTGTTGTGCAAAACACTGAGCTGAGATCCCACTGAGGAAAATTAATTTAGAAGGCCTTAAGGCCAAAAAGTCAGAGAGACCGATAGCACTGATTACACCAAATGGCTGCCCTGACAGGATTTGAGTGAGGGTGGGAGGGGGAGCTAATTGAATTTGATGGGTTTTTTTTATTTTAAAGATCCTTCTGATGCCTTTGAGGACAGAACTATAACACTGCAGTTCTCTGCTTCCATAGGATGGAGACCGATGTTATTCATGACATCAGTCACTGAAGAAACATATAACAAATGCCATTGAACATCTAGGCAGGAGTAATTCATTGTAATCATGACAAAAAGTTGATAAAGTATAGGCATACAGAAACACAGTCAAGTAAAGATATTTATAACCACTGTGGGGCTTTTTGAAAATGGAAGCAAGAGCTGCCTCAGCAGCACAAAGCTTCCTAAAAGCTATCTAAGAGTCACAGAATGCAATATATGGCAGGCAGCAAAACAGGTTTTCTGCTTGAGGTGCACATTTGTTGTTTTTCCCTGTTGGAGGAGCTTTGTGGGTGGGGAAATGTTGAGGTGATGTATTAAACATCTTTTATAATACAAAAATATTCCTGTCCTTATAGTTGTCGCAGATCTCTTAGGTGAGATAGTAAACATCCTATTCTCCTTCTTATTCAAGTACTGTTATGTGATAAATGTCAGGCTGTTTAAAAGTAATACTGTACAGTATATCACATAGACACACAGCTGTAAGACCCTTTTCCCCGTGTTGGTGTGACCCCTTTTGTTCTCCAAATGTGAGCTTTTGAGAAACAATGTCAGCAAGACAATGAATTTAAGGTTGGGAATAGAAACTTTTTTTTTTATACTTTCGTGTATACGTTGTAAAGCAGTAAAGAAGTACTTTTTTACAACAGAAACAGTACCTGCTATCACACACTTCAGTGTAATAGTACTAGTAATGTAAAACTGCCCTTTTAAGGAATGGAAATGTACACCTCATTTGATAAAATGACCCATCAGCAGCTAGGAAGTAAAAGAATATAGATGTTAAAGAATAAATAAATAAAGTTCAACGGTAGTATTATGTCAATCCATGTCACATATTTATATGAATGAAATATTGATACCTCCTTCCTCAGAACCATTTCTTTGAAATGTTAAATAATATATTGTCCTGTATTTATCAGCAGGATTAAATCCTTGACCACTTTTCTATGCCCACTTTGACTTGATCTTGGGATAACCCCCCAATTTTTCTCTTCAAAACATTATTTGGTGGAATAGATACTGGGCTTACAGTAAGATGATCATCCTGTTAAACGGTCTGCCTGAGGATCAAACTCCAATTGTGAGACGGATAGCCTCACATCATTTTCCAGCACTCCTTTATAAGAGGCAAAATCCACAGCAGATTCAACAATAGCAAGCTGTCCCGCCCTTGAGGAAGTGAAGCAGCTGGAAGCCATAACATTTCCACCACATGCCTCATTTGATTTGTTTATAATTGCAAAATGTCTGGTCTTAGTCTGCATGTGTACTGGCTAACTTTGGTATAAAGCTGTGTTTGGACAACAAAAGCTTTCTATTGGCACATCTCTCATTCCGATCAAATTAGAACAATCTCTAAGTGATCGTTGACACATGCACTTCCAACCCAGAGCAGCAGTTACCTGCATATCCAGTTTTGATATTATGGGTTTCTTGGAGAATTGAGCACTAACATCTTGACATCAAACACTTCAGTACACTACAGCAACAAGAACACCACGCCCTAGATGACTGAAGGTTGAATATGACATAGCACATCTGCCACTCCTTGAGGAGCCTCTAATTACTTGTACCAAAACTGGAAATTCAGATTCAAAGTGTTTATTGACACTACCATAAATGTGCAGCCACTTTTTCTGTAAGATAGATCTATTTGTTTCTATGTTTGTCTCATTTTTAAAAATAATCAATTGTTGAAGACACTATTGGCTTCAATGAGTAAAGGGTAAATGGAGCTTTGCGGTTCTGTTGACTCAAAGTAATTACATTACAAAATATACTGAGCCCTTCAAAAATATATTCATAAGGCCCTTTTTGTTTTATCATGCACATTATTTGCTCTTACTTGTAGAGTACTTTTCACATTAGTGTGTAATATATTCTTCCCTTTGACTAAAAATGGGATCTATGTTAATTCTGTTTTTATTAGACATGGTGATCAAAAAGTATGCTGCTTTGATCCCTTACTAGTCAGTAAACAAATTTGGATTGGTATTTAGATGTTGTTTATAGGCCTACTGCTTACTGTATTGATGAAGCTGAGTGAGTGAATGAGTGAAAAACGGGTAGAAAAAAAGTAATACTGCTCCTCCTGCAAAATAACCTTCTGTCTGGACTCAACTCTCATATGTAATAAAAATGGTAACTATTATGAGTCTCCTCCTCTGCATCCTCTTTTCATTATAGGCTACATGTATTTGCTTCAGTTTGACTAAGTTTGACAATGAAACGATGATTACATTAAGTTTGGTACTTCTGAGATTAATTATTCATCTCCCCCAAAAGGAGAAGGTGTTTCCAAATTCAGGTTTAGAAGTGAAAAGACACCCTCCAATCAGAGATGTTTGGACATCACAGACAGCAAATGAAACCTCAAAATAGTTTAAAAAATATATTTGCAATGTAGATATTATTAGAATGAAAACTCCATCAGAGCTTGTATGACAATCTGCTTTACCATGACTGGCATCTTTGCAGAAATCATTTCTCTGATAAATTAGATCCAACAGACAGGGAGCTGATGCTTCAGCAGAAGCATAAAAAAATAAGCCATAAGACACCACAACCATCTGGTATAAAGACTGACCATCCGCTTGAGAATTAAAAGAAAAGAAAAAGAAGCCCAGACGTCATAATGTCGTACTGTACATGCATGGAAAAGTGCCCCCTTGATGCATCATAAATGTGCTGCAGTCAGCTGCTTCCTGAATAATTGTGAAATTAGCTCTGGTAATGATGATGCTGGCTGGATGCTACGGCAAGGTCTAACCTCTTGGAGCATTAGTAATAATCATCATTTGCAAAATAGTGTTAATTCTGGTCTTTTCACAGTGACATGCTTGTGAGTACTTACAGCATTAATGTAGAGCTATCAAGAGGTTTAGGTTCACTACAGTTCAACAGAACTAGAAACTCTTCATTATGGAACCACAAGGTTTACATTTTATTAATAAATACATAAAATAAAAGCAGAGAAGTGGTTTTACTATCCCAAGGTTGAATAGCAACAGTTTTAGCTTCCTGTGATGAAAATAAATGCCGTTTTGTGCTCTGATATATATGAACAATATAAGTGAAAAAAATAAAGTCAAAATTAACTGCCTTATCAAGATGTTTCCCACACAAATGTCAAATCGGTTTCAGTCCTTTATGTAACAACACCTCTGTTGTCCTGAATTGACTGGTCTCCATTTGTCAGAGGTCGAAAAGAAGAAATTTGCACTGTTCTGTAGCCTGTGAAAGCCTGCATACATTGTTATGCCCACGCAGGACCCAGCCTGAGAGAAAGCAGGGCAGCTGATTCAGTGTGAGCTAATTCATTCAGTCACTGTATGAGCGCTGTTGGAGGTTGGTCCCCACAGGCTAGTGTAACATCTGCATGTATCCTCTCTGTTCTGTGTGCGTGGCTTTCATGTTGCTCTCAAGGGACTATGAAATTTTTTGAAGTGTGCCGAATATGTCTTGTTTATTTTCATCCAAGAGTTGACACTTATTACCATAATAATGCAAGATTCAGTTGTCAGCACCAATAATAAATAACATATAATATTTGTTTAGATCATATTGAATTGGTACTGAACTAATTTTAAACTCAAAATGGAAAACCCCTAACCCTTTCACTGTGCTGTAATAGGAAACACATCTTAAACAGTGACAGAACAAATATTATGCAGCATCGAGACCCTTTATTTAGATGTTAAAAGCAAAAACAGGAAATCAAATTACAGCCGATTAAGCATATGATGCCCTTGGTCTCCTACACTTTTTGATAGAGGCCGTTGGCAATTAATCTATTTCCATGTTCCAATGTGAAAATAGAAAGTGTGCGTAATCCTCAGAGATATTCAAACCGAGTGCAAGGGGAGAGCAGTAATCTTATAATCCTCTGCAATGTCATAATGGTCTCTCCAAGCTTATCAAACCCAAACTAACTTTCCCAGAGGGACTCAATCACAGATACAAATGGACCATAAAGAGTGATGAGACCAATGCTCCCTGTGCAATCTAACAATCTCATCTGCAGCATGGTTCTTTAAAAATATCTGAAATCACACTGAAATAGTCATATGTTCTCATCACAAAAAGCTAGACAAAAATACATATTCAGACCAAACAGATATAAACACAAAAGAAGTTCATTCAAAAGGGGAAATATCCACTAATAAAATGTACAAAGCTCTAGAAAAATAAATAATCTAAAGTCCTGGGTCCAGCAATAAACCTGGAATAAAAAAAAAAAGCAAACATATTTCACACCCAAAATAAGCACACAATACAGTACTTGTTTTAAGAAACTGCAACACGTATGGTGCCCGAGCATCCTAAAGACTGATCAAAGCCTCAGTTGAAGCAGGAGGTGATTAAATCGGCTGCAGGAACTCTGAGGTGAAGACAGCCTCAGCGTACTCCTCCACCACATCCTGAAACTCTGCTGCCACATCAGCCAGTGCCTCCGACAGCAACTCCTCTGCTAAACTGGGAGACAATAAGGAGCAGAAAGATTAATACAAAATACAAAATACAGAAACTTACAGAAACAGCTTCTGAAAACCAAATTCTCCAAAAGTTAAAGAATACAGGAGCTGGTCTCTGGTAAAAAATTATTGTGACTCATGACCTGCATCACAATGAATGACCACATACACCACTAAAAATGAATGGGTTAACAACTTATCGTTTACAGTTCTTTCTCAAACCACTGAAAATAGAAATACTGAGATTTATACAGTAAAAATTCAAGGGGTTTGGACACAATGCAAATCACATGAAACATCTAATTTGAGCTCACTTCTTATGAATTTAAATAAAATGCAAATCACAACCCCTTGGCTAATTTTCTACGATGCAAAAGATGCAATTAGGGCAGAGTTTTTCAAACAGCTTCAGAGCTGGACAAATGCAATTCAGTGAAATCTGTTTTGCCTTGAAATGTAAAAAATGAAGACGAATGACTAAAGACTGGTAAGCTTGGTGCAGCAACATTCTAAAATTAAGTGTTTGAACAGTATCTGGGTCAAGACACACACACTGAGGCAGTGATGGGTAAAAATGCTCCAAGGAAGAACCCAAAACATCAAGGGCTACATTCATAAAAATTCCTAGAGCAAAGAGCTGCTCCTCCTGACAAGATTTTAAGAAAATTCTTAAAATCGAGGGCATTTCCCCTGAAAAAGAAGGAGCAGATTCAAGTAAAGATATAAGTTATTCATAAAGCATCTTAAGCCTTAAAATGTTCCGAAAGTGTAAAACCGCAAGGAACAAGGAGGAGGACTATTAAGGACTACTAAGCATATGAGGGAGAACAGAGATGTGCTCCAGACATCGAATGACAGTAAGTTATTAAAATGCTACGGATTAGACTGTGCAGGGATCATATTTGTGACTGATCTTATTAGGGTTGCACTTACATCTCCAACACAGCGTAAAAATGCCATCATGCCAGAAAAGAAAGTAATCACTGTGTAAAGATATTTGGCAACTGGGAAAAATGCAACTATGCAGCAGTGATTACATGAGTCTGTTACAACTTGCTATAAATTAAAAGATCACAAAAACAATAACAGCACTTTCAAAATGCTGAGGTTTGTTAATATCAAATACATCAAGTTTGAAATTAATAGCATAGTACATTGATTGTAAACAAAATACAGCTAAATATACATACATGTATGTCTGTGTGTGGTAAGGTTCAAATATGGGAATGACGAGCTAAGCAAATGAAGCAAAACTATTATTGTCATATTTTGTTGTGTCTTTTAAAAGGTCAAGACAAATACTCTTTGCTCTCAGGAAAAGATAGAGAAAAACTGGAGAATCTGCTATCATAGATGCAAACCGTTAATAAGAGATATTACGATTTATACACTAGTCATGCTTGCTCCTCGGAAAGACTCTGTGTTCTTTATATTTACCAACACTAAATATGCAGCTGAGGATTTGGGTTATTTATGTGCCCAAAAAACAAACAGACAAAAAAAAAAACCCCAAAGGAAATTCATGCAAATCTGAAATTATTATCTGACTTAGTTTTGCCGAGTGCTACAATCAGCAATTAAAATAGCTTCTAAGATGTATGTTTTCTATGTTTCTGCACTGCTCGAGTCTCTGCTTCAATCAGTCTGTTAGCAGACAGATTGAATGAGATCCTCCAGGTGGTGTAGCTCCACAGCAGCACTCGGCTGCTCATTACCATCTAAGCACTTAGAAAGGTTTCGGCACAGTGTCAAAGTACAGCAGGGGGTACAAGCCAACAAGTGTGTGTTCTGTCTCCAAAAAGACTGAAATAATTGGATGATTCTTCTCACACAATATTCTTCGTCTTTTAAAATCAGAAAAAAGTACGTATTCATCTCTGAAAAACTTTGATGTAGGACTAATAATGAGCGAGTCATATAAGCAGTGGGACTGGACAACAGTTTCCAGCTCTGCTTTGCAAAACACAACACAGGGATTCATTATGTTCAGTACTGACAAAGTCTGCACAGCACTGATTTAAGCATCCTGTTAAGTATGCAAATTTGTGAATGTGAGAGGAGAACATTGACAAGCACTAAAACCACACACCATAAACTCCCGACAACCCTTCAGAGAAAGCGCTTCCTACCATGCATATGCCCTTTAACATGTGGAGAGATGGAACAAGGTGCCAGAAGGACAAGTTTGTTTCAGTACTATTTAAAAGTAACACTTTTTTTCTTTTTTTTTAGAAAACCTTAATTTCACAAAAACAGTACAGCTCTTCAGTCAGATTTTCAGCAGAATGAGATAGGTTGTAGTGAAAGGATAAAATGTCAGATTTCTCAAAATAAAAGGTTCTTCGTGAATGTCAGTACTGACAAGGTTGCAAATGGAAGAACTACAGCCCCACAATAATTACATGCATGAACACTTCATCATGGTTAAACAAACTATAAAAAGGAGGAGACTTTGACAAATGACTCTACCAAGAGAGTGTATATAAAAAAAATAGAGCTGCTGAACCCATCAGCCAACACATCAGAATTAATTGTTGGTTAATTTCTGACAGTGTCACTCTCTTTTTTTCTTTTTCTTTTTTTTACCTGTCTGCAACAGCCCAGGGGTTAAAGTTACCAATGGCCTCATGTGCTACAGCACGCAAGTAGGCGTTGTACTCTTGCTGGTAGCTACGGATGTTTCTCAGCATGCTGCCTGGCACTGAGAGGACAGTCCCTCTGCTCCTCTCCATCAGGCTAGGGAACACAGTGCTGCTTGTGGGCAGCTGCTCATCCTGGGATGCCTCCTCTGTTTGGCTGTTATCGATCTGAAAACTGTAAAGGTGAAAAAACAACATGATTCCCATGGGATCAAGCCAGGAGATTGACTTTATCCCTATCTTTTCCTTTCAAAGTATACATACTGGACAAATTGCCTGTTTCTGTGGAGAATATGCAAACTCCTTTTAATAACAGTGGATTGGAGAACTTTGATAGACCTGCCCCTTGTTTTGAGTGAACAGGGGCACAGCTGGACATCACTGTGGTTTGGCTTTATAACTCTCTGAGCACGGACAAATCAGCCTGGCTTGCTGTGCTATATTTAGTGTTGTAGCAGCTCCCAAGCAAAGTACCTCTTACTACTGTGCTCCACGGGCCTCAGCTGAATTTGTTTCTGTTATGACCAAGGGGGGCTACAAAACACAGGGCAGCAATAAATATCAAAGAGCATGCACAGTCAAACCCTGCCTCCAGTTCTAAATGGGTCAGTTCACAATCAGACAGACATCATAAGACCAATGTGGCAAAAGTTACCATACCATACCATATTACTTCTAAAGCACTTTAAAAACAACATATGAGCTGACCAAAGTGCTGTGCAACAAATGTAAAAAGAGGGTGGGGGGGGGGCATAAAAACAGCCCAAACTATACAGTGTCCTGCAGCCTCAAAGGAAAGTCAGAGAGGTGGATTTTTGTTGCTCAATGCTAAACACATTTTCTGCATTGATGCATGCTGCTGTCTCTGGTGGTAAGAGTCATTATTGTGCTGATGTTATATACATAAACTAGTAATGAGATGGCTGTTATATGTTTTGACAAGAGCTCTTGTTCCACTATACTGTTGCTACATTGAGTAACTGCAAAGAGATAATTTTGCTAAATTGCACTGCTTTGTTAGAGTGGGATATGAAATTAGGATGATCAAAATGTGGAACACTTCATGAATGCAGACTGCATTAAATATCAAAAAAGGATGCCAGTGACCCTGAAACTGCACTTTTGCCCCTTTCATACTAGCACCTAGTCACCCCAGCCCAGCACCACACCGCCTGACCGCCTGTGTCGCGAACAAATGACTTCATGAAACCTCGCTATGAAGACCCCGCCCACACTGAGGACGGCCGCAGTTGCCTTCTATTGTAATCGGAACAGACGAAACCGGTGTAGAGTGTTGTCGGCTGAATGAAGGCTGGGCTGACTAGGTGCTAGTCTGAAAGGGGCATTTGAGAAAACATAGCTAAATCTGATCCTAGATGTGGTGGTAATATAAGATAGCAAAACACCCTTGCCTCCAACTCTCTAGTAATTTCATCCAGCTCCAAGTGTCTGGACCTAGGGCTGGACAATTAATCCAAAATTAACTGATATTCAGAACCAATAATCGATGTAATCTTGCTCATGTCAATTATTTCTGTCAAATATATTTAAACATATAAAACTGTGTTACTGTGTTTATTTTGTACAGCACTTTGTTACAGCTGAGGTTGTTTTAAAGCGCTTTATAAATAAAGTTGAGTTAAACACATTGATTAAATGATCATATAAAGTTAAACTGTGTGTGGTTCCTTTAACTTATCTTACAATCAAAATATCTTCTGTTCTTTTCAGACAGACAGACAGACAGACAGACAGACAGACAGACAGACAGACAGACAGACAGACAGACAGACAGACAGAC
>JBBBVU010000009.1:12606927-12624803 GCA_037177055.1 Atherinosoma microstoma | reverse complement strand
GCACTGAATGGTTTAGGGCCAAAATACATTCAGGAACTTCTGGTTTGTTATGAACCAACCAGATCCCTCAGGTCATCGGGGTCAAGTCTACTTTCAGTTCCCAGAGTGAGAACTAGGCACCTCTCATGTGGAACAAACTCCCAGAAACCTGCAGATCTGCTGAAACTCTCAGCAGTTGTAAATCAGGGTTAAACACGTTTCTATTTGCAGCCTTTTATGATAACAAGAGATATATACTCTGCAGGTTTCTTTCTTTATTTATCTTATTGTCTATTTTGTTAATTCACCTTTGTTTTTAATTCTTCTTCATGCTTTCTGCACCCAGCTGTAATGTTTTTAATGTTTGCATGTAAAGCACCTTGAATTGTCATGTACATGAAATGTGCTATACAAATAAACTTGCCATTTAAAACACTAATCAACTAACCCCAAAATACTGAACTGATTAATTAGGCAAGAGTATCTTCTCATTTAAATTTGAAACAAATGTCTTTATGTGCCACATCAACCAACATAAACAAGTATTTTTTTTAATGTTTTTTTCTCTAAATGTCTAATAGACAACCTAAGAAAACCAGCAGGTGACTAAACCAACTCCGGTTCTTGGGGACAACTGTCGTGAAGGTTTTAGATGTTTCCCTGCTGCAACACACCTGACTCAAATGAAATGCTTCTCCAACAGTTTTTTGTCAAGTCCTGCACAAGTCTCTCTATGGCCTATTGATTTGAATTAGGTATGTTGCAGATACATACATCTACATGCAAAATGATATATACAGTAGTATGAATGACTAGCTCTTCTGTAATAATTCCCAGCAATTCAAGTAGTATTTTCTACATGAAATGCACATTCCTTATTTTCTACAGAGATTCATCTCATCATTAAATCTTTACAACTTGTTTACTGTTTGAAACCTACAGTCAGATTGTATTGCATATTTGTTATTCATTTGGGATGGTTTATCAACCAAGATTAGGTTTTCCATTAAATTCTACCGGTAATTGTTTCCATCTTGATCCATGTCCAAATAGATTAATTAAAACAAATGCCATTCAATGTCTTGACAAAACAAAGCACGATAAGGTCCAGTGGGGTGGTAGTACCTCTGAAAGACACTGTAATTTGCATCAAGGATGCAGGCAGGTCTGTTATATGCTACAGGGATTCCAGGCAGTTTCAGAACAAATAAGCTTGCAGTTCAAAAATGATTTGTCCTTGTTAAGTGCCTGCAAGGCCAGATACTTCTGAAAACAAATTAAGTACATTAATTCATTAACGTCCGAGCACCTATGTTATATTTGCCAAAAAAATAGAGCTATCATTTTATGAACACATTAAGAAAAGTCAAAGATGAGTCATCAGCACAATGGATCTCAGAGAAATGTGTCTATGGAGGATACTGAGTTTAGGGCACTTCAAAATTGTCCTGCTTTAATTTGCTGATGCTTTCAGCTGAAATTTGTCTGAAGCATCCTGCTGGCTTGTCTGTGTCAACGACTTCTAGTCGTCCCATTATCTTTTCACTTCCTTCCAAGTTCCTCACTAATTTAAACTGATGAGCAGCTGCAGCTGAAGCCCTGGGCAGTGGAAGGTCCCTCTCTGGAGTCTGCTGCCAGAGTCAGGAATAGACTCTGCCCTAGGTATGGTACCCACCAAGTGAGTTTTGTGGGATGAGTAAGGCCTCCCAGAGGAAATGTAATTGGGGAGAATTGACACATCATGTAGAAAAACACACTAACTGTGCATCACTAGAAAAACATCAACTGCTTACTTTTCACTGAACTTAGAGGAGCAATTATACCAGCAAAGAAAGACTTTCTGTAGGCAATGCTGCTATTGCCCTTTTATAGTAGGACATCATAAGATGGCTTTACAACATAAAAAGCTTTTCCAAGTAATCAAAATTTACCTCCATATCTGCATTTGTTAAAAGGATTTAATTTCATGCAATAAGCAGTAATATGTTGAAAACATGAGTTATCATGGGAAACAACATCTAAAATTTGAATTCAGATCCCTTAGGATGAAGTTTAGTAAATCAGCCTCTGATATTACATTTCAGTTAACACTTTTAAAACACAATCAGTGAAAATGAAATATCAGAAGAATGTAGGGGAAGAAGAGGGGAAAAGGACTACCAACCCTGTCTCAACAGGTTTCTCGAGGACGATATCAGCTGCAGACGTCTGTTTCAGCACTGGCCTCGTGAGTCTAATTGGCTGAGGAGAGGCTGGCCTTGAGCCTGAAGCGTAGCACTGGGATCCTGAGAAGAACCAAGACAAAGGAGAGAAAGGGGAAATGGCAGTGTGCAATGAGAGGGAACGAGTGGAGCAAGGGATGGAGAGATAGACAGATGGAGAGAGGAGATGAGCGTACAGTCACAATGACAAATATTCACCTTCTTTTCTCTCGTAGTACTGTCTCCATCTACAGGAGACACTAGAGAAATAAGTTTCTCAGCTTTGCAGTAATAGATAATAAGGAATGAATGTATTTGTGAAAAGTCTTTACCTGTTGCTCTGGGTCGTTCCCAGGAAATAGGGTCTGAATAGGTGATAGAAGCAAACTTCCTTCTCACTTCCTCCTCATACCTCTGCCCAAAAAGAAACAGAGAAAAAGCCTTCTTTAAATATAGTCTAGCCACTTATACTTCTTCAAACAGACTCGTCATAACCAAGCCAGACTAGAGGTCAAAATATCACTACTGATGATTACTGTGGTAATGAAAAAATATGTTTATATATCATCTTGATAATAGTTATATGCATATATCATAATTATCCCATTGCATTAAAAATCTAGTTGTTGTAGTTGTTGAGACAGACACGTTGCCTCCTCTTCTGGTCTTCACTCAACTTGTGAAATAATTTTCCAAAAAGAAGGGTAAAACAGAACAACACAAACAATAAACAAAGTTAAAGGTGAATTTGACTGATGTGTTACTTTTAAAACATTACCCAATCATATCATGCCATGAATTAACACTGAGATGATTATTGTGTCGTGAAAATCTGACAGCGTGACAGTCCAGGTATCGACCTCACATCGGTAAGCAGCAGACCAGAGCTGCTTGCTATAAATAACAAGCAAGTCACAGATGACCTTTCAGGTTCCACATTGACCTTTTTGTGGCGGGCTGCTCTGTAGTACAGCTCTCACCTGCATCTCTTCCATACGAAGCAGCATGCTCTCCAGGGTGGGGGCTTGGAGCCCACACTGGGCCATGCCCTCCAACTGTCTGTCTGTCTCAGCCGCCCACGCTACCCAAGCAGTGTCCTCCAACAGATCTTCCAGCAGCGCCTCACTCAGCTGTTCAGCACTCTCTGCTGCCTGTGCAGGACAATTTATAGAAAAAAACTGTTATCCTTTAGGGATTTTTTTTTTTTTTTAGATATCTGATATGATACAAAATTAAAACTGCACAGAAAAGCAAAGTAAAATCTCGAGAGTAGCTCACCCTCTCTGCAGCCTGCTCTGAAAGCCGACTCCTCTGTGAGCTGTTGATCCTGTTCCTGGTCTCACTAATCTGCTAAGGTACACAATCAACACAAACACAGTACCACAAAGTACGCTGTTAACGTATGAATTAAAATACATTGACTGACATACATTAAAGGTATGAAAAGAAGTCAGATCTGTCACCACCCAGGCAGCAGTTAATTCTTCGGACCTTTACTTCATCCAAAAGTGGCTGGATTCTCTCTCCGGGATTCTGCTCAGGTCTCTCAGCCCGCTGAGTTGGCGATACAATTTCAGACCTTTCAACCAAATCACACAGACACACATCACAACCTGGCACAGAAGATATTCTGATGTTGAACTGCTTTAACTTTAAGGCATGAGAAGGTGAATAATTTTCTTCCACATAATATTAAATGTAGTGTGTATTGGCAAGAATCTGGCGATACGATATATATCACAATACAGGGGCAAAGATATGATATATCCCGATATATTGCAATACTATAGGTAAGACGATATATTGTGATTTTTCTTTACCAGAATTTAATTCTAAGAAAACTGTTACAACAGTAAAAACTCAAACCTGTAATATGTTTGACATCAACTTACTGAATGAGAACAGAGGCTCTACATTACACTACAGAAGAGATAAAAACACTTGCTCTTTATGTACAAGATAAATAAAGAAATTAAAATCAGCCTCATCAGTAAAGGTCTCAAGTATCCCTGTAGCATCAAACATACCACCACTTAGTGCAATATAAAATGTATGTAGCTTGATATATGACACATATATGAACAATAGTCATACATGTAGAATATTTCCATTTTTGATTAAAGTACTTCAGCAAAATAAAAATAAAAAACACTTCTACTGTTTTCCTTTTAACATTATACTTCTATATAATTATATAAATAATTATATAATTATATAAATCTAAAATTAAAGTGCTTTTGATTCTTCAAATAAACTTTAACAAAAAGTCAAGTTTAGATGCAACACAGAAATGAACCACCACTGTGTAATGTTTGCATAGATACCAAATTGTTGATTTTGGGGAGAATTTTTTTTTATTTTTTTTAAGTTTTTGAATTCATGTCATTGGCCAAATAATGAACTTCATATTGCCCTAATATGTCATCAGTGAGTGACTAAATTAAGGAAGTGTTCTATGTATGTGACTGAGTGGGTAAATATGGTTTGTAGTATAAAAGCACTCTGAGTAGTGAATAAGATTAGATAACTGTTAATGGCAGGGTATTCCTTAATATTCCTTTTTAGAACCATTAGACAAGATCAAATCTCCCAAAATACCACCACAAAACATTAATTTACTATTGTTTTTAGGAATCTGATTGAGCCAAATCATCCAGAACGAGATCCAATGTATAATCACAACAGCACAATGATGATGGCCTGTTTTAATTCAAATATCCTGTTAACTTATTGTAAGAAAAAAAATTGCAATACTACACACATGCTCTCCTGAGGAATTCCCAAATTCTGGGCTATTAAAAATCTCTAAGATGAATAAAAAATGTTGAGAAGGAGAAAAGAGAAAGATGAACACACACATACACTCAATGTAATGTAATTAATACTCTAGAGGAAAAGTGATGAATACAAATTTATGTTCTGCTACTTCATTCTGCATTTTATTGCTGGTCTTTTATAATTAAACATTCCAATGATTAATTGGGCAAAGTATGGTGGTCGAAAGAGAAATGTGCCTTGCATTGTTTCCTCTTTTTTATCTGTAGATAACTGTGTCCGTTATGTAATTCCCAAAGCAACTGCATATGTGATTGTGGGGGTCCGTGGATTAAGATGTATAGCAGATCATTGAGTAAATTACTGCATTTAGTTGATACTAATGGCAAGATTAAGCTTTTTCCTCTTTCATATGAGAGATTTTTTTCTTTACTTAAAATGATCGAAGTGCTACATGTTTATACAGGATAAGGATGAATATATTTCTTTGAATATACAGTGCAGTGATCAAGATAGACTCCTAATGTAAAATGTATGCTTCAAATGTAATTATATAAGTACTGTACCTTAATCTCTGAGTGTGTTCAACCTCTTCTTCACTTAGATGGTTGAGCTTTTTCAGCCTTTGTATCGTCAATTTATCCAGCCAAGCTTTCCTGCACCAAAGCAGAAATCATTACAGGAAGCGAAATGCAAGCTTGATTAAGCTTTACACATGAATAACTTATAATCCTCGTCTCTAAAATCAGGCTGCTAGCCACTGATTAATAGGAAAGCACAACTGTAGTAATTAAGATTTGATTAAACAGAGGCATATGTGCAACACTCAATCAATGAGGTGCTTATAAGCACTGAAAACAGGCCAACTATTAATCAATGAAAAAGAGAAATGGCCTCAATCTAGCGAGAAATCTAGATTAATTTATTGGAAAGAATTAACTTTGAATTATAAATCAGAATATTGCCTTTGGTTCTCAGCAAGTGGGGTCTGACAGAAAGGTTAGAAATGAATCAGTGAATACAAAGAAAAAAATTAAAGAAATGCCTCTTTCTCTAGATTTCATTCACTTGACATTTTTCTTTCTTTCTTTTTGTTTGGACATGTAATTCAATTATTGAAATAGGAATATGGGGAGGAAAAAACACAAAAAAAATCAAACAAACCATAACAATTTCTATATACAAGACAGAGGATATCAATATCAAATTAAAGAAAATTATAGGAGGTAAGTCTTACCTTAATACTTCATTTGAAGCTTCTTTCCTTTCTGCTGAGCTCAGAATTGACTCTTCCTCCAATCCACCTCCCACATGCTGCTTTGGAGTGCTTGATGAGAGCTTCGCTGGAGAGAAGAGACAACGAGGCTCCGGTCTCCCCCTCTGAGGGGATCTGCTGAGATAACAGTGGAGTGAATAAAACAAACACAAGCAAAAGAGAAGAGAATGAAACAATGCATCCTGGAAAGGCAAAGAAAAGCAGAAAATTTTAGTCACTGACATGTAACTACTCTGTTCCACAGTTAGGTCTCCTAGACATCAATTTTACATTTTATTAAATTTTTTTGTTTTTTTGTAAGGATATTTTCTAATGAGATATAAGCAAATTGCCACTGATGAAGCTTTTAAATTTTGAGTTGTTTGGTTTATGGTCCTACAAGTACTTTCAGCCTTGTTATGGGTGCCTTTGTCAGTGTGGGTGTTCTTTTTTGTGTGATTAACCTGTTGGCTTCTTTCTTCTTGGTGATAGGCTGGAGGGACTTGCCTGGGGTTATAAAGCCAAGAGGGGCAATGTCCTGGCAGCCACCACAAATGCATGCTTTGCACTGCAGCAACTTATTTTTGTTTTAGTTGCTCATAAGTTGAGTTGGGTCACTGAGTTACAGACTTTAGGTTGGGGAGCAGCCCAGATCCTACAGCCCATTGCATAACTGGCTTGCAGTCTACTCCCCATCTTTTGTTTCTTTTTTTGGCAGGGCTCCCTTCTTCCTTCTGATTTTGGTTGGCATATTGAGGTCTTTTGAAACATTGCTGCTTGGTGGTGGTCACATATGTTATGGTTCATTTTTTTGAGTCTTTATTTCATTCAGGAATTGTGACAATCCTTGTGTTGCACCTTATAAACAGCACTGTGACAACATAATGTGATAAAACCAGCTACATATAAGATATGAACAGCTAATATGACAACTTTTCGAAAGAAGTCTGCTCTCATCTATATTGGCAGAAAAATGCACTGGAGTGGGTGAAATCTTATGTAATGCTGGGCCATGTCAGGTCACTGAGCAGCGGTATAACAAGCATGCATGTATCCATGAAATAAAAACCGAAGGCATGATGGGGGGGCAAAAGATTTGTATGTACCCTGCACTTCATATGTCTTAGAAAGAGGCTGGGCCAAAATATTTTGAGAAAGCAACAATTAATGTGCATCAGCCAGTCAGCAACATCTGCAGATAAAGAGCTGTGCCATTCAGCACAGCCAAATATTTTTTCACATATTCATGCAAATTGTTATCTTGAGATCAAATCTTAAAGAACACTACAGGCATATAACCTCAAGTTATATAATGGCATTAATCATCTATTCAGCAGAATGGAAAGTAATTATTTTAGAAATGGACTGTGCCATACAGGTAGATAATAGGCTCACCGTTGTGGAGGAGAGTGAGGGGATGTTGGGATCCAGGGCACAGAGTGCTCTCTTTGAGGGAGTTGGTTCTCTCTGAGCCGAGAAGAAACCGTAGGCTGGTGGAAGCCTGCATCTTGCATCTGATTATGCTGACAAACATGATAAAATATATATTTAGTTTGTTTATATGAACCCTGCATGGCTTAAATCTGACCATTGGCAAACCTTTCCACTGTGTATTATAAATTAATGAAAATTATTCTGCTACCAATATAATGTAAAGCTTTTCATGAATGTTTTCAATATTAACTTTTTTTTTAAATACATTGAGCATTATATAAACCTAGAACCTTCATTAAGTGGGCCTTTCTTCTCTCAGCTTGCCGTCCTTTTCTGCAGGTACCGTTCGTCTGAGTTTGTCCCTGCAGCTCTCTCAGCTCCCTCTGCTGGGCAATACTCCGTAGGCCAGCCATCAGCACCTCCTTCCTGTTCAGGGGCTGGCGAGAAACTGTTTTTGGCTTTTGTGGAGCATTTCTTTTTCCTGCTGCACAAATGAAAAGTTCAGCTTTTGATTAGTTTTGATCAAAGTTCACTGACTCAATCCTTCTTAAATAGAAATTTGAAAAACCAGGTTAAGACACTCAACACTATTGACTAGAATACTTGTGTATGCTCTGTACAACCAGTTAAATTTATACAGGGCATTCAGTCATTTTCAGTAAGCAAAATTTGTTTCCAGGAAAATCAAGATTGCAGATAAAGCACATTTTAGGTGTTTATGTCATGTCTTGGAGAGAATGCCTCTCAGCTCAATAGGAGCCAGCAGGTGTTAACTGCTCATAACACTAAGCAGCAGGGGACCAAAGGCAAGAGTCCTGCACTTTAGTTCCTGTTTTTCCATCACTTATGCATGGCTCTATATCAATTTTCAGCCTAGGTGCAGCCATTTAAACGCAGCAGGAGGCTCAGACACAATCACCAAAAAGCCCTAAGGTGACTTCCAAATACACAGAAGGCTGAATACACTTCATTTCTGTGCCGTTTTCAGATTCTCTGTCAGTGCCTTAAGAAATATACAGTTATATTATATCAAATTTAAGCAACTGTATGAATCAAAATATTTTTACATAATGCACTAAATAAAAGTTAATTATATGTTTTCAAATGTAATTATACTTCAGCCAAAAAAGAAAAAAGAAAAAGAGGAGACAATCAGTGCTCACCACGGACACCTCTTCTGGGATTTGTGGGTTTGCGAAGTCCTGTGGCAGTTAACGTGCTGGGACCCTTGGGTGCAGCAGTAGGTGACGTGCTGCGATAAGGAGACATCCTGCGTGGAGGACATGCTTGAGCCTGCGTCTTTTCAAGCGCCTCATGTTTACTGAAGATGGAATCCAAAGTCTAAGAGAAGTACAAAATTAATTCTTGATTATGAATGACAATAATAAATCCTGAAACTGTGAGTATATTCAGAAAAACATTTTAAAAAATTAATTAAGAAATTTAATTCAATTAAACCCGTACAGAAAACCAAACTATAGTACACATTTTGTTAGTTAACTGTAATAGTAACAAAATTAGTAAAAAAAAATATAAACAGAACAACCCCCCAAATGATGCATTAAAAATCATCTCAACATTACAACAGACTAATGCTGTAGAGTCTGTAAACATTTACATCATCTCACATTTAAATGTATAATATGCAAACCAAGTTCAAATCAGGATAGAGTTGAAACCAAATTCAGACATAAGTCTGTGGCCCGTAAAATACTTCAAATTTTCCCTTGTAAAGCTCTGCCTAACCTCAATTAGTTACACTTCATTTATGAACTTCTGCATTGAGTTTTATTTTCAGTAAAATAAGTACACAGTATGTTTAAGGTCAGGTGATTGTAGAAGCCTTTTAAACAATCCATATTTAGGATTATATTCCTGCTTTATGGTGATTTGGCATGGGTTTCTAAAGTAATAATTTCATATAAAGCAGTAATTATGTATACAAGACTTCCTTTAAATTTAAAAAAATTAAAAAATAAATAACACACAATCCAAACACCTATGGCCTGTGCTTTATGCTGCTCACCTCTAGTTTCTGCAAGATGTTGAGGGCTGTCTGAGGCACAGCTGAACCTTGGTCCACTTCAACTTTAGCTGAGCACAAAGAGAGCTGACGAATCAGCTGACCCAGTTCTTTATAATGAGGGGGCACCTTGTTGCGATTTAGATCTGAAAGCTGATGGATGATAACCTGTAAGGCTCTGAATGCCCCTCGATGGGCAGCTGCAAGCCGATTAATTGCAATAGACTGAAAGACGAAAAAAAGTCTATATCAATGTATTGTAATGTGAAACAGGTAAAACAATGACTTTACTAAGAAGTAAAGATGGCAAAAACTCCTTTTTAGCTAAATAAACTTGATCAAAAAACAAACAAAAAAAAACATTTTTGAGTTATCTGTATCTTTTAATACATTATGGGTGAAAAAATAGACTTTTTTTTTTTTTTTTAAGATGAGAGGTCAAAAGCATTCATGTGGTTTCAAACATTACGAATATCAACAAATAAATAAATGTCTCTATATCCGTAAGCTTTTATACAGCTAAAGATATACCTTTTTAGTGTCCCACATTTTCTCTCTCTTGAGTTTTTCTATATCTTCTTGTACCTCATTTACCTATAAAATATTTTGAAAAACAGTGTTTATGACACTGCATGTGTAAAAAAAAAAATCAAGTACAATTTATTCAATTAAATGTCAAATTCAAATACCTGTTGTTGAAGAGCATAAATGACTCGTGCTGAACGAGCTGCCTGCTTTTGTCTCAGTATCTCCAACTTGTTCTGCTCTTCAGGTTCCAATGGCTCCTCCATTTTATCCCCTATGGTTTAAAACTAAATTATATTATCTATCATCTTGTGAAAAATGTGCTGAATGTGGTGGGTTTTCCAACTGTGAAAATCTTTTCAGTTCAGCTCAGTTTCATTTTATTTCTATGTTTCAAATTCACAACCAAAGCAACATCAGTACACTTTCCAAAGAAAAAACTCAACAGATGATTTGTCAACAGTGCTTATTGGAATCAACCTGAATGTAACAACCTGTTACCTCTGTTAGCTAGTTCCTCCACTTTCTGAATATACACTTCCAGCTCATTTTGCAGTTTGTGGATCTCATGGTTTAAAGGTGCCTGTTTGCCTCCTTCCCCCTGCCTTAACCCAGGGTCTCTGGTTGGAGGAGACTGGCCAACACGAGGCAAGGAAGAAGAGGGATTTTTCTTGGATACATTCTTTTTAGCACCAGACTGAGCAGACTTTACTTTTGGCTTGGTTTTGCTTGGAGAAGTTGCCAACTCCTACACAGAAAGGGAAAGACTTGCTTTAGTGTTTGCATGAACAATGCAACAACAATTCTTTGTGCTGGTCATAAACAAACTTTCACTGAAAGTATCTAATTATAGTTAACAGTTAATTATAAACAATATACCATCAGTTAATGTACCTGAAGCAGCTCCACATCACTTGTTTCAAAGAAGGAGGCTTCTTGTGAAGGTTTAGAAGAGACTTTTTTTAAAGACTCAAGGTGTCTTCGTCTTAGATCTCTTTTGGCCAGCTTAACAGCCACCTGAAGCCTCTCCTCTGAAAGTGTTGTGAAGTTGAAAGAGCTTCTGGTGCTGTCCACACTCTCATGCACTTCTGAACGTTGAAGCAGTCTCTCTATCACAAAGGGGGCTGGAGGGCCCACACGGGTGGCACGGTTAATGGCACTTGCAGGGATGGCTTCGTTGAACAATAGCTGTGGTAAGATACCAATACCCAACATTTACATACGTTATTAACTTAGTTTGACTTCATTAGACAGTTTGGTTGGAACAACTCATTTCATGCAACGCAACATACCAACAACTGAAACTTTTGGGTCTTCAATGACTGAGAGCATATGCGTGCATATGTGCGATTTCGGTGAAAATGAACAGGTTTGAGATACCCCTTCCACGACTGTTTACCTTAGTTTGGGATGTTCTGGTAGTTAAATCGCTGCGATACTTGACATTTTGGGTTGAGCCAACAGGAACCCAGTCGCGAGGTGCAGTACTTTGCTGTCCCAAGGAAATAATGGGTCCACTGTGCAAGAACTGTGAGGCCATTGCAGCGAAAGCATCTGCAAAGTTGTCAAAGCCGTTAGCAATTCTTGATGTATATATATGCTAATTAGCGTTAGCATTAGCAGGCTAATTTCGTCGATAAGCGCATTTTCCCTAACATCAAGTTAATCCCAATGCTGTCCATTCGACCATTTTGTCTTTACCTATAACTACATCTAGCTTGTAAATAAATCATAAATTAACTGCACGTATGGAGTTACTCACTAAAGTAAAACACACGCTTTACGTTTGGAATTTTAGTGACAGCTTAGTTTGAAACCGCGCCATGACAACAACTGACGGAAGTAATGGGTGTTTTTTTTCTAACAGTGGAAAGAACGGATCGTCAGGAAAGTCAAAAAGGATCTCTTTTTTAAAAAAAAAAGAGAGACAGAGAGAGAAATTATAATGACTTGTTATTAAATCCGAAATAATTCAATTAAAGATTAAACTTATATGTATATTAGAATTATACAATATGATAATGAATCCTTAAATATTTTGTAAAGGACCATCCAAAAAGTCAAAATAGTCCAATTCACGTACGCGGCCACTTTAAGAACCTTTAAACAGACCGGAAGTAGTTCTGTCAACTTTTGGGTATTTCTACCAGGTCCAGTGTTCAGGGGGACGGTGTTTCTTTCAACACATGCTACAGTGTTGTCAAGTCATTCCTGACGTTCGCAATTTTTCCCATTTATCTTAGACAAAACGATGGCCCGTTACGAAGAAGTGAAAGTGCACGGATATGAAGAGTTCTGTCAAGCTGTGTCTGAGAGAAAAGGAAAGGATATCTTTGCTTATTTTTCAGGTGATAAAAACGCCGAGGGAAAGAGCTGGTGTCCAGACTGTGTGAAAGGTAGCTTCATATGTCTTCTATCTGGTTATGCCAGTTATTAAGGAATACATTTGCTCCGATTTTGTTAAGATTTCATATTTAAAAAATGGTTTTCCTGTATTTTCAGCTGAGCCAGTTGTAAGAGGAGAGATGACTCACCTTCCTGACGGCTCTGTCTTCATCTATTGCCAAGTTGGAGAAAGAGCTTAGTCAGTGTTTTAATCTTCCTGTCTTTTCAAACATTTGTGGCATACTGGAAATCCTTTTCAATTTTTGAGGCAATTTTTGTTCTGTGAGCATGATGACACAAACAGCATACCAATACTAAACAACTGAATAACAAATTCTGATTGAATTAATTATTTTTTAAAAGGTTTATTAACACAAAACTAGAAGTTGTTGTTGTTCAAGCAGATTAATTCTGAAGTAATAATCAGACTGGTGTTTTATTGAACAGTGCCTATGAAAGACACGTCCGATAACTTAGTAGACTTGTATACTATATAAAAATGTGTCTGGGATCATTTTTTACCTTTTTGTTATAATTAATTATTCTCCATCTAAATTTAATCTGACCAAAGCCAAATATTTTTATTTCAGTTGGAAGGATCCAAATAATGACTTCAAGAAAACACTGAAGTTGAGTGGAGTTCCCACCTTACTGCGATATGGCACGGTAAGACTATGTGAATGGAAAAAAAAAATTTTTTTTGAACATGTAATCAAGACGAGCTCTAAATATTCTGAAAGAAGGTAGTTTGAATTAAGTTAAGAGACCAAATTCGCAGTTAAAATTATTCTCATATATCATTAAAATGCCTTAAACTACTGTAGTTAGAGAAGCATGAAAAAAAACCTGTTCAATCTTTGTTTCAGCCCCAGAAGCTGGTGGAGGAAGAGTGCTTCAAAGCAGATCTGGTGAGGATGCTGTTCACTGAAGACTGAAGAGTCCGCTGCTAGTCACATAATTCAAAGAATGTGATATTTCTTTACCAAGTAACAGATTTTACACCAATTTATTCCAGCATGAATTATCAGCTATGTAAGTTTGTAAACAAAACATTAAGCATCTGTCCGATCAGTCCCATAGTGGAATATAATGAAGGACATTTTCCCCACCTATTTCTGTGCAATCAGTTGATGTTTAACAGTTTATTTTAAGGTAATAAGCAACATTTTAATTTAAGGAATAACTTGAAATTTTTATACTGTGATAATTTTGCTTTTGATTTTTGCCTCAGCAGGCATTTAATAAAAATGACTATTGTCGTTGAATACTTGCATGTGTCATTCCTTGTAATGAGTAGTATGATGAACCTATTAAAGGATACAAATGAGATGGTAACTCTTTCTTAATGCGTTAATTGTTCTACAGGTAGGTGAAGATTAATCTGAACCTTTTTTTTCTTCTTTCATTAAAGTATTTGTCTCCCCAATATAAAGTATTTGTGTGGCCACTAGGTGGCAGCACATGCTCAGTTTCATGCCAGACTTTGAAGAAATTGTCTGAATTTAAAATCTAATCGTTTAATAAAACTTATAAGTTCATACATTTATCATGTTACGCATATCATGTCGTGTTTGCAGTCAAACATTGAATACGGCTGATTTGACTGTGCAGGAAGACCGTATTTGAGATGGGGAAAAAATAGGTTAATGATTACAATTGAGCCCTGTTTTAATTTCATTACGTTGAAAATTCACCAAACATGAAAATGGTCTCTTTTTTTTTACAAACAAATTAACTAGATGTCACCATGAAAAGTGAGTTTTGGGGGGGTGTTTTTCTAAGGAAAAAGAGCGCAACCGCTGTTGCAGTCAGGGAGATTTAAGCTGAGCGCATTCCTGCACAGCGCTCACACCGGAGGACGAGCAGCGGTGAGACAGACCGTAACGCCTCGCCGGGGCTGGGAGCTCACCTAAAACCTCAAATTGGAGGTGAAGGAAGTGCTGGGTGTCGCCTGAACATAGCGGTTACATGTACAGCAGCCTCAGCTGAGGGTTACGTTGTGTGTTCGAGGATTGTGCGCTGCGATGTCGGAGTTTCTGGTGAGTCTGCTCGGGGAGCGGCTCGTTAACAGCGAGAAAGCCGAGGTGGACGTGCAGTCTCTCGGCGCAAAGCTGTCCCTGGTCGGGCTCTTCTTCGGATGCAGCCTGAACGCCCCGTGCAAGCAGTTCAACGGAAGCCTGTGCGAGTTTTACAGCCGGTTCAAAAAGACCTCTGAGTATAAGGATAAATTGGAAATCGTCTTCATCTCGTCTGATCAGGACCAAAAACACTGGCAAGACTTTTTGCAGGAGATGCCATGGCCTGCTTTACCTTTCAAAGACAGACACAAAAAGGTAAGATGGGCAGATGAAGAGGAGCACGACCTAAATCATGCTTTATTCTCCTCATGGGTTTTCTGTCCTACAAGTGATCTGGAAGCAAAGCCCATTTAGACCAATTTTACTCAGACTTTTAAGTGCATAGGTCTTTAGTTTGGGTCATAAAATTTGTTAATTTACTTTAATTTACTCACAATTATTTATATCTGACTGGAATGAATTGATCTTTCACCCCAGTTTGTAAAAAAAAAAAAATCTAGTTTCTGTAATCTGCTGATAAAGACACATCTGATATATAGAAATGTGTTCTTGATAAAGTCTGGTAATAAACAATAATACTTTTTTTATAAATACAATGTATAACCAGGGAAATAAATATATTGATCTGTTAAAAAATCAGTGCTTATACTAATGAAATATGTCAGGAATTCTATGTGAATTTGACTCAATAATACTAATATTTTAAGATAATTTTGAACGTTTGCAGTGAGTGGAGGGACAGTTTATTCTTGGGCTTCATTTTTATGAAGATATAAATGTGCCAGTGTACATTCCTTAGTTATTAATAGAAGGTGAAATACATTTCATTTCCTCTTGTCTTTACACTTTGCACAGGCTAACAATTGGATCTAGGGAATAATGGTAGAAACATATTTCAGCTAAGCATGACAAGGCAGCATCATCATGCTGCATCTGCTCTATTAGTCTGGTTGCTGGATGTGTACCCTGTCCAGGAAAGGCCCTGTATTCTGCTATCATCTCATTTGTAGCCTTTCCTGATTTACTTTTAGTTAAAGTTTTTTTTCTCACTTATGAATTACCTTCTATGTTTTTTTCCAAATTTTTCCAAATTCTGGGATCCACCATAATTTATCTTTTTTTTTATTTTTTATTTTGTTTTTAATTTTCTTGCATTTTCAATTTTTTCCCCCATAGCCCATTCAAGTAAACACACGTTTTATGAAAGTGGTAAAACAATTTCATAATTAAACTGTCATTTATACAGATAAATTTCACTCAAGTAATTTTTGAAATGCTCTTTTTGATATTTCTTTGGATTCAGCTTTAACAATTAAAAAACAAAAACAAAAAACAACACATTTACAATTATGAGCACATCAGGATAGAGGTCTCCTTTACTGCTGAATAAACCCTACAGGAGACTTTTCCAGAAAAGTGTTGTATTTGTTTTATGTGCTGCAGGATGCCACAGGGTCATACCAATGTCCTGTTTACAGCACACATCTCTTCCACTTGCTTCTATGCTATGATGCTTGATGAGGCATAAACAAAGACACCATGCCCAGTTGCATTTGCATGGCATCAGTCAGGCGTGTCAATGAATTCTGATGATGTTTGCAAACTAAAATGCTGCCACAGATTTGGAACTGTGTTACATTGTTACCCCTTGCTTTTAAAGGTAAGGCTTTAACATCCTTTTAAGAGGAGATATTTTGAATAAAATGCAACTGAAAAGAGTCCAGCACTTTAAAAAAAAATACTTTAACCTTTTTTATGTTATACTATATGCATGTAAAAAAATGTATACATCTTAGCTATCTATTTTATAATTGTATTTTATTTCCAGAAAAAAAATTCTTATAAAATATTCCATACTGGCCTAGTGTGGCTATCCAACCTTAATTATTCTTTGTGTTGATGATGCAGGACTTGGACTGAATCACAGTCTTGTAAATTCTTTCTGATTGCCAATGATGATTCCCATTATACTTCATAATGAAGTCCAGGCGTGAATAAGGCTCAACGATGACAGGGGGAGGTGGGGGTTGTCTTGCTGTCTGGGGCGGAGCACATCCATCGTCACGGTGCAACGTTATTAACTGCAAGTGGAAAAATATCTGTGGCATCAACAGCAGCATTGTTAATGCTGTTGTTGGTGGTCTGTTTGCTGTCTGGGCCTTCTGAGAATAATGTGGTGCGATTGTTTGTCTTGGTTTTGCAGAGGCCTGCAGTTTTGGTTCATTTTGGGCTTTGGCTGTCATTCTAACACAGCGGAGAAAATTCCTATTTCTCTGCAGCAACCTTGTCTTTATGATTGTGACATATCTATATGCATGTTCCGTGGGTTAACTTCTGTAAGCCACATGTCAAATTTGAGTTATTGCAATCTATAATTTCTGTGTTAAGGATGCTAGAAGTTGTGCATTCTGTAGCAGAAAGATTTAATAGTTTTAATTCATCATATATAATGATGCACTCTCTATATTTTGGTTTTAAACAGTAAAAAAAAAAAAAAGACAATTTTGGTGTGTAAAACAACTCAGGCTCTAAGAATTTTTAATGGGTTTTGTTAATTATTTTTCTGCACTTTTTCTATTTTGGAAAAAAGAAATGGAGTAATTGAAAAATAAACAGCAAATAATTAGCAGGCTAAATGATAATCAGCATAATTGTTAGTCGCAGCCATAATTAACTGCCTATTGTGTGGGGATTTATTTGTCTTAATTAAGCAGAAGGTGGGCAAGTTGGGGCAAAATTGTACAAACTTTGACATTTTCATTAGAACTGGGCGTGTCTAATTCATGTGCAGTAATCATGTTTGCTGGGTGAGTCTTTCAGAGTCAGCAGGTGTCAAAAATGGACGGTGTAAAAGTTTCGGATTTAGAGTAGCAGAGGAAGATGGAGTACTCATGATTATAAGTGAACCTCACAGCACTTAAAGAGGATCTCCGTTTGCTGTAGACAAGTAGAGAGAGACCTGAGGATTGAGTGATGTTGACCCAGTGGAAGACTCTCTTGATGTTGCGGGTCTATGGACTAAGTGGCCCCTTCAACCCTCCTCTCGGGTTATATTTTTGACTTTGTGCAAGCAGAGCTCATCTGCTGGATGTTTTTTTTTTTTTTTTTTTTTTTTTTTTTTTTTTCTCAATTTCCCCCCCCTTCCCCCCCTTTTTCCCCCCTCTGGCCCCCTTTAACCCCACACCGACTTGGCCCCCCCCCTTCCCCTCCAAGCTGTCCCC
>JBBBVU010000009.1:12574435-12589980 GCA_037177055.1 Atherinosoma microstoma | reverse complement strand
GTGTGTGTGTGTGTGTGTGTGTGTGTGTGTGTGTGTGTGTGTGTGTGTGTGTGTGTGTGTGTGTGTGTGTGTGAGACATGTTCTGATCAGTCTATAAGAAAAAAAAAAAACCAAAAACTAGTATGACAGATGATTCATAATAATCTATTATTTGGCTTGCAGAGTTGTGATAACTACTCATATTTACATGCTAGTGTTGTCCTAAAAAGTCACTTCTGCACTGATTGGTCAGCTCTGATCAGACCACCCATCAACTGGCATATGAAATTAAAAAAATTCTAAAAAGTTTAATTGGATGTGTCGCAAGCAAAGAAATGTCTTCAACACCAGTGAGAGTACCCAGAAAACTACTTCCTTTTTTTTCTTTTTTCATCATTGCAGGTCCACCTAGTGGTGTGTAGGTGATGCGTAGAGGGATTTTTACCCATGGTACTGTTTAATCTAGATATGTCTCCCAAGTGGCAAAATATTCAGCGTGGTTGCTTCACCTATTACTGGGAATGGGATTGTATCATGTTGAATATCACTTAGAATTAAAGGCTGTTAATTTCAACTGGGATCCTAGCAACCTACTTAAGAATCGGTGGACCACAGACATTGACGTCTTGACAGGAAATCAGGTTTCCTTGTGTTTAGATGTATCTCACTGCTATGTGCCCACTGGTTTTGAGTTTCTTTGCCTGACCATGTTGTAAAAAGTGTAGCTTGTTTTTGGGAAATGAGGATGACAAATCAGAATATTGTGTATGGCACGTGTTGTTTCTCCCCTTCTCATGCTCTCATTTACTATATGGAACAAATAGGAGCAGTCTGGCAATGCCAACAGTGTATTATAAACACAAATGCAAGGGAGGAAAATTTACAAAAACACTTCACATATACATTGATGTATAAGAGCCGTAACCGTCAACCACAACGCAGAGGAAAACACACACACACACACACACACACACACACACACACACACACACACACCAGAGCGACATTAAATCCCCATGAAATCAAATTTGATCTTTCTATGTGACACTTAGTGATTTAGTGTACAATAATGAATTTGACCTCAAAGTTCAACATTCCACACAGAAAATGTTCACTGCAAATCCACGTTTTCTGAGCCTGGATTCCAGTTGTCTATGAATTAGATTCTCTTTCATTTACTAAACTTATGACTATGACATTTTGCCAGACCTGTTGGTACAACTGGCTCCACAACAGTTCTTCATCACGTTAGATGTCTTTTCTGTGTTTTGTTGCATTGGTCAAAGTTGGTATCGTTCTGTTATTTTTTTGACACTTAGTGAACGTAACTCGACCTCCGTGACTCACGTCTCATATGTTTCTTCTACAGTGTAAGACACTTTACATTAATGCATTGAAAGATCAAATTTGATTTCATGGGAATTTAATGGTTGTCTAGTGTGTGTGTGTGTGCGTGCGTGCGTGCGTGTGTGTGTGTTACAGGGGAAATCATATCTTTTCAAAGTGTATAAAATAAGCAGTAAGTATACTGCAGCACGTCACCTGCATAAATATTGGCAGTGTTGAGTTTGTAAAGTATAATGTTTGAAAAACACCTGAAAATGAGCAGCAAAATCAATTTAACAGAATTTAATTTACACATTATGTGAGCTGACATCGACATTGATTTATTAACTTTGTCCAGAATGCCACAGGAAATAATTGAAGAGCTGGACTGCTTGTTAAGATATTGTGTATTCATCCTCTGCTGCTTCTTATAGTATCTTTTTTTTTTCCTTCTTTCCCCCGACAATGCAAATTCCTTTACACTGGCATATAGTTAATACAGAGACATCTTACCAGGATATCTGCTTCATTTTTCACTCTTTTTAAAGCCAGACTCTGTGCTGCTCATCATGACCTAATGGAAAACAACACTGCAGCAATTAAGCAGCTGTTTGGATTTAATCAAATAAACCTCTCAGTGCCTTTTTTTTCTGAATGTGAGCTATTTCCAGAGAAAGGAGGCACAGACATTTTCCTGCACAGAGAACCTTTAGGTTCTCCAATTAGGAAGAGTATGTATCTGATCATCAGCAACACCTCCTTTTTTTTCAGGATCTTGGACTTAAAAATGACAACTCTCCAATGTGTTAACATATTCTGGCCAAAGCAGATCATCTGTAAACATTAGATTTTACTTATGCTTTCTATTTAAAGGCAATCTCCTACAGCTAAAGAGGAAAGATGCTTGCATAGCTGGTAAATCTGTGTGACTTAAATCATCACCAGGCTGCAGATCTCTGTTGCTAAGGGAGCAGACCGGTGGGCTTGTAATGACCGCATGGACCCTGAGTAATCTTAAGCAATTACTTCACTTATCATTAAGATCTGAAGAAAGGAGGGGTGCTGCGCTGTGAATTCATTACAGGGTTGAAGAAGTAGAGACATATGAAAAAATTGACAGAGTGTGAAAGACATGCGGCCGTTATGAGCCAAGAGCTCGTGTTTGGAAGAGCAATTAGTGGTTATTGGTTTCTATGGGCCATCATGGAGTGGACTCAAGAAGCAAATCAGTTTATAAAAACAAAATTGCATCATGACCTTCTGTCTTTGTATTCCACAGTAATTCCATACAGGCTTAAGTGTGTGTGTGTTGTCCCCCCCCACCCCTATTTTTGTTTGTTTTTGTTTTTGTTGCATGATGTATGAAAATTGCTGACTGAAGCACCCCGTTGAAACGGTGAGGCAGGTTTGAGGGGCTCATTAAAAATAAAAAATGGTGGCATTGTCAGGTCTGTCTTTTCACTCTGGGGAGAAATGAGTCTAAGGGGAAAATAAAGTGTCCCGTACAAAAAGTCCACTCTTAGCTGAACCGGTCCAAGCTGGTCCATTTGCTGGACCACCCAGACTGATCTGGGGAGCTACACAAGTGAACATTGTACCCCTCTGGGAAAAAGATCATTTAGCAGAGCTGCTCTCCAGATTAATTTCTGGCAATAGACACAAGGACTAATCAGCAAGAAGCTGAATGCAATGCTAAATACCTAGCCTAGCTGCATCTCCTGACAAATGATCAGCACAAATAATTATAGAATAATACAATATTGCTCCAGAGGTATGCATGTGCATCTTTAGATGTGACTATCATTGTTTATTAGGCACTTTTGTCAAGTCAAACAATGTAGCATCATAATGCGACTCAACTGGACTGAAAAGTCTTGATGAGGCTCAGGCCTAACTAAATTATTACATAATTCGCTTTCAACTATTTTGTGAGCCGACTACAATCATCTTGCACGGATTCCACTAGTTTCCAACCCTCGCTGTTTAAAAGTAAACACATAAAGCAAACAAAACTGTTGTGTATTTCTAAGTACTTTCCCCTCTCATCCATTGTTTAATGTCACCAGCTGCCCATCTTGGTGTAATTAACTCCCAATGTTTGACCAGCTGATTTTCACTTAGCATGTATTTATCAGTGTTTTCATCTTTGCCGCAAAGCCAAACATCACAGCATCGCCCTGGGCTCATTTTGTTTTGTCAAATGAGGAGGGAGGTTTTGATAACTTGTAGGAGGGGATTTATTGGTTTGGTCTATGGTCTTAAGGTGAGGATAAATGTACGCATTTAACAAAAATATTCTCATATTTCTAAGGATCTCTTTTGTTGAATGTCTGTATTATTACCTCTCTACTGCTTTTTGCTCATTGAAGAGCATCTTCTGTTTTAGCTGTGAGACTGTAAAGCTGCAAGCTTGAGTCAAATATATTGATCTAATCAACACTGCATAAATGGTATTTTAAAGGTGTTTAAAGGCATTAAGTTTTGTCCTGATCTCTGACAGATGCAGACATTTGATTTGACTGAGTTCATTTCAGCCTGTTGTGCATTTAGTCGTGTGTTGCAGCTATTCCAAAAAATGATGTTTTCACGTCAAGATGCTGCATGCATTTTCTTCGCATACCTTGTTCTTAGCCAGAGAGGAGAAGTAGACTGGCTTCCTGCTGTTTTAAAGCCGGCTGTTACAGTGTGGGAGTAAATGAAATGGCTGGAAATATTTCAGCTCCATAAAGACTTTGGGTGAGCAGCAGTGACGTACAGCAGCGAGGAGCAGGCTGTGCGGTCCGCTTGTGGTAGGTTATCTGTCAGAAATCCTAAATATTATTTAAGTAAACTTGTTTCTTGCACGGGCATTGCAGTTTGTCTTGTAAAGCAGCGACTGCAGAGATCTTGACCAGTTGTTCCGTTGTCTCAACAAATGTGAGTGAGTGCATAAACAGAGAGGAGAGAGGGCTCATTGTGTAGCAGAGTCCAGTATATTTGTAAGAACACCGGCCTGCTGTTTATATCTTTAAGCTCAGATATCATCATACTTTGTTTTATCTATTTAGACTGTTTAATTCTGCAGAAGAAATGAAGCTATGGTCATATTGATTCACAGTTTGGTCTCAGCACAGCGGCACTGATGTTATATGTACATAACATATGATGGTAGGTTGTTAAGCTCATTGAAACATGCTTCATCTTGAGCAAAAACCCACAATCAGTGCTTTAGCTTTAACTGGGAGTTTATGTTGGGGGAAACCAGCTTGTGAACACTGTGCTCTGCAGGCCACTGCGTAAAGTGTGTTTTTGACAAACCGCAGTTTCCTGGTTTGGAATTTGGCAGCACATGGAGATAAACATGAGTTACACAGGTTTTGTTCCAACTCTCAAAGGGTTGCAGGCGTAGATTGAATACATTAAGCTTAATGCACAGGACTGAGGGAGAACAACACCTGTAATTAGACATTGGAAGTGACAGCAGAGGCTACACCTCCAGATATGGCCCACAGCTACATAAAGGCTGCAAGCCTTGAAAAGACGCTTCGCTGTGGCAACGTCTCCACTCGCCTATTGTGCGACTGTAACATTGCCACCATGTTCCACCACCCTGATCCACAAAGCGCACAGGTCATCTGAGTGTACGGATGTCGGTTTCGCTTGTGTCTGGCAGGATGTGTGTGTATTCTAGGAAGCTCTTCATCCGGTTCCTGCTTGTATGCATTACAACGAATGCCACTCATGGGCCGGAGGGAGCAGGCGGAAATCTGTAGGTTCACCCAATCCTGTTAATGTGGAACAGCATTTAATTAGATCCGCTCCACATTGGGCAGCTGCATCTGTGTTTGCAACGTAACAACACTCTGCATGACACTAAACACCGAGGTTAATGCACAGCTTGCTTATAAAGGACTTGGGTGTTTTTAAAAAGCAGGCTACAGCAGCCATACTATGACAGAGAGTGTAGAGGAGGACATGTAAGGACAGCTTTGTTTGCTGTGCGAGTCTGGGAGGAGGGGGAGGGGGGTGTGGAGGGTTGTGTAAATGTATTTGTATTCAGAATTCTGAATGCAGGAGTTTGTGAGGTACGCATCCAAAAACAATGTCTACAAACATATGTTAATGTTGTGAATATTGATGGTGGAAGGTAGTTTTGTCTGACTTAAAAAAGAACTGTATTATTGAGGTGCTCACAGACTTAATATGTTTTTACACCGACCGTTTTCTGGTCTTTTTTTTTTCGCAGAGGAACCTTTCGGTCTGGCCTGTTTCACATGATGTTTTTATTGTGATGCAGAAAACATTGTTGCTGATGAATCGCCCTGGAGAGCAGAATCAGCATCACAATCTGATTTGTCCACTGCATGAAGAGCAGGACTTAAGCAAGAACACGTTTTTTTTTCCATATCTGCTATTAGAGAAAAGCCTTGAAATGAGGTGTGACTCGTTGTTGTGCAGCGCATCACCTTTTCACCCTCCTTCTACTCATTTTTGTTTTTTTTGCCTCTCCTGAGTACTGGGCATTACAGTCCTTCATTTAGAAGGGAGAGGAGAAAAGGGAATGATGGAGGGCTGGAAAGGCAAGGAAAGGAATGAGAGATAAAAATCCAGGCTGCAGGCAGCAACAGTGCAGCACAGACAGATGCGGTCATAATCCTTTCCTATCAGCAAGGTTTGCACAAAAACACTTTTCAGATAGGCTACCTGCTACTTTTCATACCATAATGTTGCACTCCCACATCCCTACAGACACAGTGTCTCATTATTTCCAAAAGTGCCTTAATCCTGTTTTGAGCTGATATGCTGTCTTGCAGTTGGGTCCCAGTCAGATGGCTTGTGTCTCTGTTTGCTGTCACCAGTGAGTAAAATGAAAAACTGAACTTCTGTAACAATGTAGATTACAAGTAGATTATAATATACCTATGTTGTAGATGAAGTGACATAAAATGAGAAAAAACATCCTTAATCCCTGAAAGGACACATGACTGAATGAACTAGTGGCTCCCTTTTGGTACTCTCTCGCTCTTTCCTGTAACACATCATTCCTGTGTATAAAGTACCTAGAACCTAAACTAAACATCCTTGCATGCAATTTCCTGAAATGGTTAACTAAAAGTGAAAGATAAATGACTAGAATGAGTAACTTAAAGTCATGGTTGAATAATCTATAAACAGAAGCTGTGAGCAACGGGCATGGTTTTGTAACAAACGCTGTCTTGTTTCCTTCTGCAGTCTGATTTGCATGGACCAATCACAACTGAGCAGGCTTTGGTTGCAAAAAGTTAAGCATTTCTTGTTGAGAACGACAGAAACTGAACACACAATATATTCCCTAAATCATCAGCTATCATTTGACAACAAATTGGCTCTTGATTAGCTTTAGACGCTTGAGGCAGAAACTGGATTTTGTCTCCCAAACACGATTTCTTTCAAATGACTGGTGAGGAAACATCCCAAACTCATACACAGATGTTTAATATTTAACTTTATCTATTGGGTACTTATCCCAATCAGAACACACATTAGACGATTTCTTTGCAAAGTGACATATCATGGTGGATATTTGATTTGATTTGTTTGATCAATTTGGAAAATACTTTCTAATAAAAATTATGTTGAATTTTATAGTTAATATATTTTATGAGCGTTTTCTTCTCTCTTTGAGCTGGAAATCCTCACTTGTGTAGTAATTGCATACAGCAATCTTCTCACTTCCATTCCTTTTTTTATTGTTTTTTTTTTTACTGAGGCTTTTTAAAAAAAAAATTTAAGGCTGTCTTCTTCATATTTAGAGGGGTTTTTTAGAAGATTTTTCTAAACAATGAATACATTAAGTACTAATGTGTCTCTTCCAGAGGAGCCTGGTCTTTCTCACTCTTCCTCTATCATTAGTCTGTATGAATTAAACACACTTTTCCAAACCAACTCAAACATGTGAGTTCATTTGCATGAAACATATTACTATAGTATCTATTTTTATGTAATGGGTTACGTCGAATAATATTCATAAAATCCATATCATGAGAATAATAAGTTCTTTAGCCCTCGTTGGTCTCTTTCCCTGTCATTCTGTCTTAACCTACAAGTTCCTATGTACACACTACCACCTTATACGGTCACAAAGGTTGCTTTGAGTATTCTTGTCTGCATTCAGACCGAACTAGTGATGCTGGAGCTGCAGGGATACTCTGCAACAGAGAGGCTGGGCGGGTCGGAAACTGCCGCTAACTGCTCCGGTGAGACGCTTGCAGTAACAAGGAGGGCAGAATGGGTGCTCTGAAAGAGTGGTCCGACTTAGAACAGCAGCACCTTTTGTGTTTCTGGTGTTATTTATAAACCCGGTAGAGCCACTTTGCATTCCAGGCTGCCACAGATGCAGGAGTGCTTCACCTCGCAATTGACCACAGCTGTCAGGATCAGAGGTGATGATTCTCAGAGTCTGATGAAGGTCACTGTAACCAGAAAAAAGTATTCATTGCCCCCCCCTACCTCAGTTCTGGAGATGCATGGAAAACCATTCAAATGCATTTTCCTTCCTTGTTTTGGCATTTAATTTGCTCTTGGCTGTTGCACTTTTACGACCACTGCTTGTGATCTTCCATGACTCATATTAATGGGAAGGCCTCCTTCCTTGGCAGGGCATTGCTCAGCTTGGTTGTAGCCTATTACTGAAGTTCACTTTGAGAAGTGTGACTCTCATTCTCTCAGTCCAAGTCTCTTGGAATTTGCTCTTCTGTGTTCATGGAAAACATTAATCACATTTCCATGGACAGCTTTTCAAAAATAGCACAATAATGCTTTCTGGATTCTCTCATTAGTTGGACGTCTCATTTGATTGGTCTTTCAGATGGCAGTTAACTCAGGAAACTGGAAGCATTTCTTATGTTTCATCATTTTATTTTATTTATCTTACGTAGACTGCCTAGAATTTGCCAGTGGCCCATGATAATTGCGATTTCTTTTGTATATAAACACTTCAGAAGAGTGTTTTGAGATGTAACTTCTGTTTCATCCTCTTTTGTTTTGTCCTGGCTGCCGTTCTGTGCAGGTTTCCTTTATCTTGGACCAGAACTGTTGGAGGAAGTGCTGAAGAACACAACTGTCTGTTTTCATCACGTTGCAAACGACACATTAATTAAGTGGTGCAAATGCACAGTATGGAAAATGGAAAAGTCCTGTCATTCAATTTTTGTTTTTCTAACATTTTTATTAATTAGGATGGTTGATGTTTATTATAAACAAATGGTTGACAGTCAGTTTTTCTGTTCCTGCAAAAGATTTTAACAGATCTCTAAAAGACGAAGCTGCTCTACGTCTCTTGTCCTCTGACTTTCTGCTTGTTGGCAGGCTTTAAAAGTGTTTTCTAGTCTTATAAATGTTCAGTGTGACTATAAATCATGGTGAGGCCCTCTGAGGCCAACGTCTGCTTTGCTAAGCTGTGCATAGTGAAATGTTTAAAAAACTGAAGATGAAGTACTTTGTTCAAAGCTAACCTTGCCATTACCTTCTCAAATATGTCTCTTCAAAGTTCCACTCATTTAGATATAATGTTTATCAACTTAAGTTAGTGTAGTATCTGACATTGCAGTAAGTTTTTGTAGGAAAAAAAGTCAAGTACCCCGCTGCAACAGCTAAAGAGTTTGAGTATAAAGTGCACACAGCTTGTTCTACACTAAACTTATCATTTTGGATAATTGCACCATTCACAGTAGCTTATAAAAGTATTCACCTTCCATGGCATAGACCAAAAATAGTCCAAATTGGTGAAGTGAAATGAAAAGTCAGTGCTTTACAGATATACCTTTTGTAGCTATTGTGGCTATAAGTTTATTGTCTATGAGCCACGGGGATTTTTGTCCATTTAAAAAAAAAATAAAAACTGCTCCAGCTCCAAATTGGATGGGTTCTGCTGGTGTAAGGCAGTCTTTAAGTCATAACACAGATTGTCAGTCGGATTGCGGTCGGATTGCAGTGTATTCAAACATTTCCCTTTTAAATATCTCATTGTCTTAGCAGTATGCTTGTCATTGTTCTGTTGGCAGGTGGACCTCCACCCCAGTTCAGTCTCAAATCTCTGAAAGACCGAAACAGTTTTTCCTCAAGATATTCCCTGCATTTAGCACTATCCACCATTTCATACAATACTAACCACATTCCCAGTCTGTCAATGAAAAAACCATCCCCACAGCGTGATGCTGCCACTGACATGCTTTTTGAGTGTTGAAGAGTATTCGCACCTGACAGCGTTTTCCTTAATGGTCGAAAATTCAGTGTTAGCATCATCTGACCAGAGGAGTTTGAAGAGTCTCCCCCATCCTTTTTGGGAAACCATTCAGTAAGCTTCTTAAAGCCCAGCTCTGTGGAGAGTACGACCTATAGGGGTCACCAGTCTCTGCTGTGGAGCTTTCCAGCTCATTAAGGGTTCCTTTTGGTCTCTTTACCTTCGTAGCAGGTTTATTATGGTGTCATATACTTTCCACTTTGTGATGATAGATTTAATGGTGGCTCATGTGAGCACGTCTACGTTTAATTTTTTTATTTTTGTTTGGGGTTTTTTCCCCTCATTTGATCTCTACAGCTTAACTAACTTGTCTGAGTCACAATGTGTTTTCCACATCATGTCAAACTGAGCTTTGAGTTGCCACATGACTGATGCAATATGCAGCTGCAACGTAAATGACAAGGCACACAGAAAACACCTGCCATTCGTTTTCACACATAAATCCATGTCATGTTCCTCCACATTGTCTCTTATTCTGGTCTTTGTTGGAGGGATGTTTCTTACAAATATTGCTTTAATTGTTAGTGGCTTAAATCTTTCTGGGCTTTGCTAGCAACAATGTAAACGAATAATAGTGTTTTGACTCGGTGGGTGCTTTCTGCCTGAGGAAATTACATCATGTTGTCTGTGAAGTGCTTACATTTCTGGAATAAGATATCAGTAGAGTGTGTTGGGAGCCAAGGCTCAGCAAGGACCGGTGACCTCCGCCAGTATCTGTGGGAGGTCTCAGATCTGGGCTTTCACGCTTGTGGAGCTGAATTACAAACACATCAGAGAGTGGAGTCTCTCCTCCGATTCTGCTGTGTTTTTCTGTATTTAATGAAAGTTTAAAGTGGAAATGCTGGACAACTCATTTAACTTGGTGAGTACAAAAAATGCTTTTAAAAAAATTGTTTTAGGATGTTTCTTCTTCGTGTCGTATGAGTCTTCATTAAGAGTCTTCTCAGAGTCTTAGCAGGTGTGCCCAAGACAGATCTCTTTTAAAGGAGGCCCTCAGGTAGAAAAAAGGTGAAACTGATGAGTGAGGAGATTACTGATTGTTGTTTTTGAAAGTTTCTTTACCTTTTGTTGGAGTTTAATGCAAAAGCTTTGACAGTGGTGTCAGGGTGGATCAGGGGCTGTTTTGGAGGTAAGGCGTGAACGGCTGACTTCGAGGTCATGCTGTTCCAGCCGAGCTATTAAAGGCTTGAACTTTGAACCTGTGCTGTGCCCTGTCAATCAGCCCTCCACCAGTGTGACATGACCCTGAAAATTGACACTAATGTCTCTCGGCCTTCTGTGTGTCTGTCTGTTTTACCCTTCTTTGATCCCTTCAGCTGTTTTCTGACTCTCACTGTCACATGTTTGTTTAAAAAAAAAAACTAAAAAAAAGCCTCATGTTTATCTTTTGTGTTGCTTCTCCGCACATTATTATTTTAGCAGCATATGACAGGTTATAAACTAATCTTGTGTAAATAATATAAAGCATAAGTCTAAGAATGAACCACTTTTTATGTCATTTGTTCAATTTTAACCATAGCAGAGGACATCTGCTCTAACAGCAGTGTGGTCTTATAAATGCAATCAGTTCTGCATAATAATATAATAATATCATGACTTTGTAGGAAAGAGTGAAAGGTTAACACTGTGTTAACCATCACTGGTAACATTTTGTCACCTTCATTTTCTTACTGTTTGGGATGATTTAATCGTTGCTCAGCAGCTGTTGTGAAAGGTGTAGACTCATCCTTTTATGAGATTTTATCATGTTTAAAATCATGTCATGTAATGTCAGAAATACTTAAATCCTTGTCCTTACCAAGAAATGGACATCTCATTTTTAAATGTAACAAAACTTAGAGCTTCAGTTGAGGCAATATCAGAGCTGTTAGCGGTCCTCAGGAGATGGTGGTTGGTGACCAACATCAAGAAGACAGTTTGGAGCTTCAGCTTTTAACCAAACATAAACAAAACAGTGCTTAACCTTTTGAAACTTAAGGTCCTCTAATTGAGAGATTTTGAGAACAAACTGCCAAAATGGCCATTTTAGAGGCCTTGTCTGAACGGACTCTACTTAAACCTCTAATTTTGTTCTGTCTCACTTTATCAGAGATGGACTTTGCAGAGTTAAAGTTCACATATCGTACAATGATTTGATTGAGGTTTAGTGCTACAGCTGCATCATTCCAAAGGGAAATTGATATTCACCCTGAGAGGGTTTGCTTTATTTTTTATTTTATTTTTTCTTAGCCTGGAACATTTTTCTTTTTTGCTATGTGCCATTTTCATTTATTCTTCACCAGTAACATACTGATATTTACGCATGTTAACAAATCTCAAAAGTGTTCCCTCCACGATGACTCCAAAAAGGGTTCAAATAGAACTTGTGGTTTCAGAGATATATGTTGTTATTATGGGTATACAATTTTTGAGCCAAAGCCTGAAAAAGGCACAGGGTCCAAAGGTTAAGGATTTATAAATTTATTTTATTTGCATTTACAACTTTTAAACTTTTGGTCTTTTATCTCGGAAGTAGTTTGACAGATGCTTTATTTAATTTTTTTATATTTTCTTTGGCAATATAAGCTGAAAGTCCACTGAATGCAACTTCTCAAAGAAGAATATTCACTGGTCTTCTCATCTATAGCACCGGTATTCTGAATATAATTTTTTATGAAACTTTGGGTAGGAAAAAATCCATATAAGTTCAGCTTAGCTGTTTTGCCATTTGCTATAATACAGAGTTGGGATGCAAGATTTGGGCAAAGGATTACATGCAAGCTTCAGGCAGTGCGACACATCTCCTCCTTTGCACTAAACTGAGCTGTTGCATGAACACCTGGTAGAAATCTTTGCCACTCCTTCAGCCTCTTAGCTGTTACTGTCAGATCTCCCAAGAGATGTTTGAGGAAGTTGTAAGAGAAAAACACGCTGGGCTTGCTGTTTTGCAACCAAAGGTTCTGACCCTAAGTGTGTAGAAAATTGATGGATGTTTATTTCTAAAGCTCAGTGAGAGTTTGAACTGGGCATCAGACCATTTTATAACTACTTATGAAGAGAGTTCCAAGGACTCTGCTTACAACAAAAAGGTCTTCATTGTTGGAGTTCCTGAGGTCTGCAGCCGCCTGCCAGAGATGAAACTAGCCAGATCAGTAGCAAATGTTAAACTATTTCTCAAAGCAGAGTTGTACAAGGTAGCATTTTTACAACTTGCTTTTAAAGTACTTTTTGTTTTTTATTGCTGTCCTAAGCCTGCCTGTCTCCTCTCAGTTGAATTTTTGTTTCATTTGTTTTTTCGCCACCTTTTTTTTCTTATTATCATGTAAAGGGAATGAAATAAGATCCCCAACATCTCAATTACATTTTGTGGTTAAAGATAAAATTCATGACGACATCTAAACATTCTTGAAATATTTTTCTATTTGAACGCTACCTGTTTTAATTATAATCCATAATTAAGTGGGAAAGCATTTTTAAGAAAACATAAATGTGTTTTGATTACTGAAAATGTGTGGGTGTGCTTGGTTTTCCCGTTGAAATGTTTCTGCCATGGCGGATATTTGATTTGTTTGCTGTTTTGTGCAACACTTAATTTGGATTAAATTAAATCTGTACCCATGAGACCATTCCTGGCCAATATGGGCTGGAACTGGTGCAGAGAGGGAGCGTATGGGACCCAGAATCTGTCACCTCTGCTGTGAAAAGTGTTGTTGGAGGGGTGGAATAAGCTGAGAATAAAGCGTGCATGGAGTAGGGAAGGCGGGCAATGGGAGGGGCAGCTGTGAAAGATACGACAGGGGTCCAGATGTACAGCTCTGCTATAAAATGCACAGGGCTGGTCTGCAGCTGCAGCCAAACAGATGTGACTATTAGTGAGCATGTGAGTAGAAGAGGAAATGGGTTAATGGGTGGAAATAAAGTGTTGCCGCGTAACTAGAAACCGCAGAGCTGAATGTAGCTCAGGTAACGAGCAGAAAGCGCAAGAACATCTTTTCCCTCAGGAAACCGGAACAGTTGTTGTTGTAACTGGTTGCCATTGCCCATCAGCAGTAGATGATAGATTTGTGAGACATCTCTGTACATAAGGTGGTTGTCAGGCTCAGGTATCTATGTGTGTTTGTATATACGTCCACAGGCATTTTTGTGTTGCCTGTCAGAAGTCTGTTTTATGAGGCAGAGAAGACATAGTGTATTGTGATTTATGAGGCTCCACGCTAGTTGTGACAGGGACAGTCAGACCAAGAATAGCCTTCCAGTGTCCTGCTAAATGCAGCATTTCTACAGTGTGGTATTTATTGTGTTCATTCCACTTTATTTAATGTGTTCAGATCAGGTGGACAAATATAGGTTTTGTAAAGATGATTGTAAGATCCTTGACTGATGATAAAGAGCTCATACTCTGCTAATCCATAAAAGGCACAGCAGACTAGACAGTAAACTGGCCTCATGCAGATGTGCTTCATGGTGTTGTCCAGTTTTCTCTCTTCTAAGGGCACACTGAACACCATGCTGAGAGTTTTCAGCTAATAACTCTCGAATCACCTTGTTGGTGTAAAAATGTTTATTTATTTATATCTGTCAAGCTGTGTTATCTTTGACTTTATCTTTGGTTTAATCTCATTTCACAGTTGCAACTCCTGTGAAGCCTCCTTCCCCTCCTCCACTCGAAGCTAAAGCTACTTTCTATAATTCCTACTCAGGATGAGCTCGGAACTTTAACAAAGTCACAGTGTAACAAGCTGATGTTGTGATTTACGGGAACCTAAAGGGGTACCACAAATCACAACCATATTTGAGTTATATGCACACAGTTTATTTTCAATAAATTCAACTAAATGAACACATGAAAGAAACATAACATGTGCTAACCATCTACCTTGAGCTGCATGAGATGGATTGGAGCCTACAGGATTTAGAGCTGTCCTGATTTATGCACAAACCACTGATAATGTGTCTTAAATGTTTCCTTCAAATTTCCATAAATATTAATGTCTTGTTGTGATGGGATAAGGGATTGAGCACCAGCTCTGGCAGACTTTTCAGGGCTCTGGTATAACGAGGAAGAGGAGGAGCGGTGGGAGTTAAATGTGGGGGCAAACAGGGGTCACAACAGGGAAGCTGTCTAAATCACCCAACACCCACCACCACCAGCACTCCAGGAAATTGGGGTACCGGAGAAACGGTAATGGGTGGAATTAATGCACGGCTGCTGTGTTTGTGTGCTGCTTAGTGTAGCTAATCGAGCAGTGAACACAAAAAGCGCACGGGTAAAAATCTAGCTATAGGCTGATTTTTAATGTGTGTTTTGTCTGATTTATAAATATGTAATGGCTGCTGGGTTAATGAGGCTTTACAAAGCATTTCATCTGACTTTAGAATGGTTCTGTGATGTGTTGGATTACAGTAGACAGACTGTGCATGTGTGTTTTATTACCTTCTGGCACATGGCATTAAAAAAAGAACTACTGAAAAATGCACCAGGTCTTCCAAGTCATGAGTTTGTCAATCAACACGAGCCTGCTATGCCCATCTGAGAGGGTCACACTGAGGTAACCGACAGAGCTGGTCCAGAGCCAGACCAGCTTTATATCATCTGTCTGTCAGGACCTGCAGGCCTTGACTTGATAAAATGCAGGCCAGTGGCAGAGTTAGCAGAGTTGAAATTACCTCAGATATCATGACACAATATTCATACTGTAGGCTTCTAACACTGTGTAGAGGTAAATCATTAATGTGAACATGAGTTATACTTTCGGAGCAGATTAATGATTAACCTGCAGAGATGAAAATGAATAACAATATAGCTTTGTATTCAAATTTATGTGTTGCTGTATGTAATCTGTACAGGCAAAAAAAAGAAGCTAACATGGCTTTAAAAATCATTTTCAGCCGTTAATCTGCAGCCAAAATGCTGGGAATTTTATCTCTGACTGATGCCATTGCTTTGTGAACAATTGAACTAAAACAAGAAGTCATTAGCTGCTTTTCCATTACCGTTTTT
>JBBBVU010000009.1:12545637-12555899 GCA_037177055.1 Atherinosoma microstoma | reverse complement strand
TCAAAATATCCAAAGAGGGTGTCCATGTCAGGTGTCAGTTCCCTGAAAGACTTGGAAGCGATCTTCCAGCAGGCAGGGGTTGGACATGATTAACTCGGACTTACCTACCAACAGCTGTGTGTGTTTGGAACATCAGCTCAACTCAACTCAACTTTATTTATAAAGTGCTTTAAAACAATCTGTATATATATATATATATATGCTAATTATTCTGTTACACAAGCAACAAATTAACTAAGGTGATTTCATATTCAGACTTAACACATCCAAGGTACATTGATTGCAGCATTTAATTTGATTTTAATTCGCAATTCAGGCTGCAGGAAGTCCCTACATCCTACATCCTACATGTTGGACCTTTTATATACTGAGGATTATCGTGACCTAAAGGCCTGAGTATTGATGAAGGGGTCTCTGACAAAGGTTATACTTTAAGAGCTGTGCTACTTTGATGTATTTTTTCTAAATGTGACTCAAGGCTTACTAAAGCCAAAGAATTGTCACGTAAAAATGTCAAGTCTGTTCAAACTCCTCCTGTAATGAAATTCAAAATCCCTTTTTTTCCCTCCCCTCTCCTATCCTCCACCGCAGGATGACATGAGCGACTCCCTGCGAGACTACACTAACCTACCAGAGGCAGCACCTCTGCTCACTATCCTGGACATGTCGGCCCGTGCCAAGTACGTTCTTGATGTAGAGGAGATAACACCAGCCGTCGTGGAGCAGTTTGTCTGCGACTTCCTGGCTGAAAAGCTCAAACCAGAGCCCATCTAAGGAGAGAACTGGAGTACAAATTGGACATGTTGTATGGGACTCAATCCGTCATCCAACCCTGACCTGATACTGCACCTCCCACCCTTTCCAACATACCGTGTTCTCACCCATCTCCCTGCTGACTGTTAGAGAAACGTCTCATTTTTACTGACATTTGAACTTTATTTTGTTTTGTTTTTTTCTTAGACATGTTCCTCTTTCCATGGAGTCCTCTCTTTCTCCTGTGGTGCCTTGCATTGACTATAGTCCATACAGTAATATATATGGAGACTCTGTTTTTGTTTTTCCTTTTTTTTTACACACATTAGTGTTTCTGAAGTCTAGACAATACCAGAGAATTACCCAGTGGACCTACTTATGAAGCCGATTCTTTCCTTTCTGTTTTGTCTGCAGGATCCGTGTTACTGTTGGTTGCTGAATGACAACAAGAGACTGAAAATGCATTTTTACTATTGTAATTCACATGAAATGCAGATGGTCTGAACCTCAGTAGATGTAGCTGCAAGCCTATTTAAATAAAAACAGTATGACAGGTGCACACACGGGAGCACAGTGCTTTGTTTGTAAGACCAATGACTGATGTTTTAGACCCCTGTGTCTTGTTATGTGTGTCACATTGAAAGTGAAAGTCATCTCTAGCCAGTTGTTAAAGGTGGTTCTCATTTCAGTTATTATGAGGATTTTCTGTGAAGGTCCCCCTGATGAAAGAGGTCAGGTTATTTCTGGAGGCACAAAAATGGTATTTTGGGAAGTGTTGAATGTATAAATCCCTATTTTCTGTTACTTCAGTCATGACTTCTCACACCTATTAAAGATTCACTGGCAAGCACAAAGTTCAGTTCCTGTTAAGTTTTATCTATAATAAAGTTGCCTATTGTAAAAGACACACATCACATCCTTTGGAGTAAGTATTTAGAGTTGTGGGCTCTTAAAAAAAAAAAGGTGAACTTATATGAATTATACTTTATTGATCCCCGAGGGGAAATTGCATATTTAAGATAATTTGCATACTGTCTCCTATATTTATGAATTTGTAAATTTCAAGTGTGATTGCAAATGTTCCCCACACATTATAGTACATTAGCAGATCTACATAATGCAGATAATATAGCTGTGTTTCCCCTACCATCATATTACCCCCCAGAATAAAAAAAAAAAACATTTTTTCCATAATGGGAACAGGAGTCATTAAACCTTTTAAAATCTTTGACTTGTTTTATTTCAGAAAAATCATACAAAGAAAAAATCTAATTACCTCAGAGAGATGGTTTGTCTGATAATGAGTCATACCATTTTAGAGTTTATCACAGTAGCCAGCCTTTTGGGGGAAAAAAATGTTTTGTTGCTATAGTAACCAGATATGTGGCAGATCTATGTGAAAAAGTATGTCTAGTATTTGTAATTCTTGGATACAGGGATTTCAGAAAAGATCCTCAATAGCTTTATAGAGCCTCCAACCCCCACCTACCCCTCTCCTGCATAAAACAAGAGTGATCTAATAGACCATGAAAATAAATAGAGATAAACATGCCATAAGTGAGACACTTAGCAAATCCTAAATTAAATTGAGGATTTTAATCACAAAACGGGACCTGTGAAATATTACATTTATTCCATTTAGTTTCATGTTTAGGGGAAGCATCATGAAGCCTGCCTCTTAGTTGTAGATTGCCATTTCTTCCCAGATGTCTGCAGTAGTTTATACAGCTGCTTCCTGCCCTCAAACAAAAGAATACTGGCTGCCATGGCTGAATTCAAACTGTCCACACCAGGGACAACAGGAATGAAGAGTCTGTAACCATCAGTCTTCTCAGCTAACTGAACCGCTTCTAGGCTCAGACCATGTGTCTCACCACCCACCACCAGAGCAGTGGCACTCTCAGCCCAGGGCTCATGATACAATTTAGTGTCCAGTCTCGGAAATGAAACTGCCTCATGTTCAGAGTCAGAATCATATTCCTCGTAGCGCATCTTTTTAGGATTATTCCTTGAGCTGACCCAGCCGTAGGCTCCTGCTTTGGGCAGATTATGAGTCCCGTTATCCTCGGCTTGTCTCTCGCTGTTGGGGCCACAGCTGCTGTCAGCCACATTGACAGTCACTGGTTTAGGAAGATGGTTTTCAATATCGTCCCAGTCCAGACTGGGATGAATGGGAAGTCGGAAATGTGCGCCCATTGCTGCACGCAGGACTTTAGGCTCCCAAGCATCAACACAACCTGTTTAAAAAAAGAGACAGTGACATTATGAATGGAGTCCATGCATGTGTTTAGAGCTCTGATAGTTATAAGCTTACCCTTGGTGAGGAGGACATTATGGCAGCCAGCAGCAGCTGCACAGCGCAGCATAGTCCCGAGATTACCAGGGTCTCGGATGTTGTCGCATATCAGGGACAACGGCACTGACTGACTTCTGTTTGCAAAGTTCAGGCGTGATGGGTCCGGGCGAGCAAATATGGCTGCAGAAGAACCCATCAAGGTAAGAAACAACTCCAAAGATCCCTGATTCATAACATGTGTGACACTTACCCATAACTCCTTGTGGGGCCACAAGGTCAGACCAGAGCTTGATGTCTTCAAACTTCACTTTGACTAAAGTTGCCCTTCTAAGCTTGTCAAGGGGCAGCTGTCTGAGCCGATCCACCGTGCTGAAGAATACCATCTGTGGGTTGGCACCAGCATCCAGAGCATCACAGATCAAACGTCTGCCCTCCAGCAGGATTTTACCCTGGTGCTCCCTAAACGTTCTGGATCGAGCAACACTCACCAACCTCCTGCATAAAGGGATAAGCAAAATTGTTAATGATTACACGTTTTTCATTTAAAAATGAAATAAGCCATTATTCTTGCAAGAGCAAAAAAGCACAACTTCAACCTAATTTACTCACGCCAGTCTTTTATCTCCTGGTAAAGCCTTCTCAAAGCGCAATCCATCGACCTGTTCTCTTGAAATCGTAACATCGGGACGCTTTGCAGTCGGCTGCACGTTATTCTTCGTTTTAGCAGGGCCACTTTCCACAGCATGACGTGCTGCAGAAGTGAGTTTTGCCTCACTGTGGTTCTTTACAAGTTTCTTAGCTGCTAGCTGATGAGACTCCGGAGGCGGTCTCACTTCTTTACCCGTCTCATTTTCGGGAAATAAAACCTTAACTGGTTTTCGCCTCAGTCCACGGACATACCGTTTAGACTCTCTGATTTTACAAGTCATTTTTGTCAGAAAAGCGTTTCGCTCTATGGAAACTAGGCATAACATGCCTCTCATGAGCGCTGCCATTTTGCCCCCCTTTCTTCTTCTCGTGTGTCAAAACGTTGAAACGGTTGAAGGTTGAAACACTAGATAACGTATTACCGCCATCTACTGTACATCTGCTGGTACTGCATTTACATGTCTCACATTGGTCTAGTTTCTCCAGTGAAGTTAGAGGAAGAAATTACTTCAGGTTGGTACCTGTTGTCTGTTGTGCAATGTGAAGTACCATAAATCTTAAAACCAAGATACTTACATTTGATTAAAATGTTGATAATGGAATAGGTATAAAAAGATTGATTAATTTCTTGAATATAATTCCTCATAGTAACCAGCATAATGCAGTTGACAGAGGCTAACCTATTTTGTAAGTGTCAATGCAGGTAGCATCATTTCATTTACTTTTGTATTTTATTACTTTTATTACTTTTTTTGTTCTGTTCTTGCGTTTTATTCAACTTTCCATTTAGTCTGTTTATGTGAAAGGTTAAACTTAAACCAATAAAGAACAGAGGTTCCTGTTATTGCTGAGAAAAATTGATAGATAAAGAATTAGCATGAGTGGAAAAGCCACTGTAGAAGTGGTTATTAGCTGACCCAGTACATCGATTATTGAAGTAATGCTGAAAAAACCTAGCTGAATATACTAGTAATAAAATGTTTCTTTTAGGATGCCCATAAGACTTGTTGGTGATTGGGCATTTATCTACGTTGCTTGATAAGTTTTTAATTTCTTCAACATTTCATCCTTGTTAAATATGCAGCATGTATTGGTTATTCATTTTGTTTGAGTTCTCAATACTTCTTGTTCTACCACATGACATAAAGTGGTTTATTTGAAAAACTAACTTTTATAAATGTTTCCCCAGTTCAGGTGATGATGAAATGTTGGAAAATACATCTAAAGCACAAATGAAAAAGCATGCCATGAAGTGCTGCAATGAGCCATTTCCAAAATTTGATATATATCTTTTTAATTAACAGTGTTCCTTTAAAAATGTAGACATGTTTGCAGAAAGTCTTGAGGCTAACCTGTAAATCTGAAGTATTATCATGAGATTATTTTTTATGTTAGACCTCTGCTGTGCATCCACATGTGCAGCCAGTACTGGTAATAACTGGAGTAATACTGTTTGGCTGTAATTTTTGTGTCACTACTGTACTGAAAACTTTATTTGGGGAAAAAAAAAGAAGGTACTACAAGATGAAAAAATCATGCAGGATCTTTCTACGAAATTGCAAATGACCAAAAACCCAATTTTAAGCACAGTGTACCAGACATCTGAAGCTATGTATGGATTTCCATAATCCTGAATAGGTGAGCGTTTGGTTAAAGGTTAATATTTTCTCTGGCACTGTGTCCCAGCCTATCTCCCACTGCATGTTAAATGATCTGCCAGCTGAGCAGAGCAGGGAGGGCGGACCTGAAACTCTCTGTTTACTGAGCACTGAGTGAACTGTCAGGCGAAACGGCTCTGCAGCATTATGCAGTGTAGCGAGATCCCGGTGCTTTGAATATGCCAGGGTAAGTGAGTGGTTTTTTTTGTTTGATTTTTTAAACTAAAGCTTACTAAACAGAAACTCAAACCAGTAACTATAAAGAGCTGATCTGTGTTACAGTTTGGCAGCTGTGCTAAGTTAGCGGTAGTTAGCATGCTAGGTTGCTAGCACAGATTTGTCACAGATTTTTTGGGATGACACGGCGACAAATGAACAATTTCGTGGGTGGGTACCATGGGTTAACGCTGAAATCAACTTAAAATTACATTTCCCCCCTCGCTATACAATAAATGTACTAATATCACTTACAGGTAACGGGTTTACACACTTAGCTAACTGAGGAAGTTAAGCTATGTGCTACTTCGCCTTCCGCTTGTAACTATGTAGTTACTTAGCCGAGGTAGCACTGTGAGGCTAGCCGTGAACGTTAGCAGTCAACTAAAGGCTATTATTTTACATAGCAAATGTTTAATCAGCATGTTGCATTGACATGTAGCTTATAGATTACTATTTGCTGGCAATGCTATCTTGAAACAACTGATAGTGATGTGTTGATCTCTTCCTCTTTGACAGCTGATAACAGAACAGCCAGACCCATGTCCAAAATTTGGGTGTGAGCAACTTGGGACACAATGTCTCTCGTACTGTTATCCTTCCTCTTCATTTTCCTGCTGGGGATTGTTTTGTCATGTATCATTTTCAGGTAACAAATGGTTCATATATAGCACAGCTGTGTCACACAGTTCACAAGTTGACACCCAGATATTTTCTTCAAGTCCTTGTTCCAGGAACTTTCAAGGACTGGATCTGACATATCTCTTCTTGTAAATTTGTCTCCAGATGGCTGATCTGTACCCTGGCCGTGCGAATCTTCCAGTCAGCATTGAATGCTGATCTGAAGATCAAATCAGTAGGGCTGTTTTCTGTCCAAGGAATTAGTATCCAGTTTCAGCCCCAGCACACCCTGGTAGGGCAAACTGTGTTTACATGACATTTATCTTGGGAGCTTACGCAATGTGGCTGCTCCCATCACAGGAATACATGCCTGTTCCAGTAATGTCTTTTAGTTGTGAGTTTCTTGAATAAATGACAATGTTTTTATTTCTGTTACTTTAAAATCTTTTGCTACAGGAAATTGACAGAATATGGATTTCAAGTAAACTTCTAAACCAAGATTTACCGTAAGTGTTCATATTTTGTCAGGACAGCTTATCAGTAAATAATTAAAGGATGCCTAGCCATTTTGAATACATATAATTCATACTTGGTGATGTTTGTTTTTTAGGCGATACCTGGCGTTGTGTGTTGGTGACACTCGAATTAGATTTGACTTGCAAGCGCCTCTTGGACCTCTTGTAAAGACGAGCCATGCAAAGAAGTCTAACAAGACTTCAGTCAGCCCTAAAACACTATGCTTTTTATCACAAGTATGAAGGCTTTTACTAGGTCAGCACTACCCTCTATGTTGATTTGTTGGCAGTATCTCACTTACTGTCTTGTGCTTACAGCTGCTGTCGTTCCATGTCAGCTCAATCAATGTGATGGTGTTAAACTTGGCACTGTCTGAGTCTTTATGGCACATGACTGTCACAGGTATCACCCTGTTACTTGATCATCAGAGTAAAAGGTAAGGCTTTTCTGTTTTTTCTGTTTCAGAGATGTAAAAGATGCATTAGTTAAAACGGTGTAGAAAAATATATTTTTTTCAAAAAAGAAACCAACCAACAGGTTTGCTGCATTTTTTTTTGTTTGATTTTGTTTTCCAGGTTGGCTTGGAACTTCTCAGTGGGGCAGCTAAGCAGCAAAGTGCTCAAAAGTAGTCAGTTGGTGAGATAATTTACTCTGACTGATGTGGGTACTTGTGAATGAATATGTCTGACTGGTGTCCTCTTTGTTGTTAGGACACTTGTTTGGCTGAAGTGGCCCTTAGTCTGCTGCTGTTCGGGGATGTGAGTTTACCAGAGATGAAGCCAAGTTGTCTGTCTCTGAATGTGAGGACGCTTATAGCAGAGCTGCATGAGGGGATCTTCCTCAGCCAACTCCTGCTGCCTCCTGTTTCCCTCAAGAAGCAAGATTGTCTTGTATCTGGTGAGAAAGATTTCAATTCTTAAATGTAAAATGCTAATCAAAATATTTGTATTTACACTACTGATGACAATGAGTAGTCAGTCTTGGTGTTAATCCTACAATTTGATTTTTTTTTAAAAGGCAATTTTTCTCTTTGCCATAATTTTTACCTACAATGAAAACATTCCTGCAGATTTAGCATCATCAAATATAATGTGAATAGTGCAATTGAGCAAATTGATTTAAAATATCAGGGTTGAGAGTATTCACTTCTTATTAATAGTTGTTTTACACCACTTACTTTGGTTTTTCTGAAGGGCCTGGATGTTCTCCATCATCTGGGTTATTTTTAGCTGTTCTGTTTAAACAGCTTGAAAATGTGGATAAGATCATATTACAGGGCTCTGCTGATCTGTCCGTGTATGAAATGTCTTTTGAAAATGAATAAACTTTAACCTCTTACTTTGAAATCAAGTTAGTGAGGTTATGCAGTCATTGCAGAAGGATTAAAAATATTTTAGAAGATTATTAAAAATTGCATTAAATTGAAAGTTGATTTATTTTTTTTATTTTGCTACACATGCACATGTCATTTAGATCACCAAACAGCCCGAGAGGAAACTAAAGATAGATAGTTTATGGAAGTAAAATATATTTTTAAAATAAGATCATATTTAAGCTGACAGTTCTGCAAATACAAACACATACACAAACAGCCACTGTGTGGAAAATTAGAGGAACTGGCACATGAGCTCACCCGGGTATTTATTTTCATGGAGAACATTTTTGGTCACCAGGAAAAATAGAGTAAGCAGTGATTTTTCATTTTTGACCAAAATTTACATGATGCTTTACTTGTAGGCACACAGTAATTTACGCTTTGTCTGTACAAACAGCCACAAAGTTAAGTGTAGTTATAGATGATATATTTATACTTGATCAATACAAAATTGGAATTATCTTAAGTGATATTTGTTCATGGTTCGATAAATACATTTTTGTATTCTTAACGAGACATGATATAAAGATACCGATTGTCTTTGTTTTCAGAGTGTGAGAATAGTGGATTCATCCAGACTGAAGCTGTTGAACGGTTTCATCAGTTCCTTCCCCACAAAGTCAATGTGGAGTTTGATAATACAAACATAACACTGTCCATGCACAGCCAGAAACGGTGAGTCAGCATCTAACCGCCGTTCAGATAGATCTTCTAAGTAGTTATTGTTCTGCATAAGCTGATAAATATTTGTTTCCCAACATTTTCTGTTCCCCCCCCCTAATCTGAACAGACACCTGAACTGGACACTGAAGTCTTTAAAAATCGGTTATGGACGTGACAGTGAGCAGCTTCCTCTGAAGAGCTTCACTCCTGAGCTGAGCTTCCCCCAGAGCAGCCTGGAGCTGCTTCTTGAGGGTTGGTTGACAGAAGGCTAGCAGATTCAGTGCAGAGGAGGTGAAAACTATGAATCATTTTCTTTTGTTTGTCTATTTTTTTGGCAGATGGACTTCTTCTTTCTCAAAGTAGACAGAGAATTCTCTGTGTGAACACTCTCAAGACTGTCCTGCAGGTGAGATACATGCTTTAGTCACATATAGTCAGATCATTTCATTGTGCATGTTTCATAATTTGTTTGTCTAGTGATGAAAACATGGTGTATTCACACATGACTGCTTAGGCCCTATGCCCTACTACTTTCTCAAGTCTATTATAAAAGATAAGCCAAACTTTCCTCAGTACTATGTACCACATGCTTCATCTTATTTGTTGTATTCCTTTTCCTGGTTTCTTTTCTCATGTGCCTTCATCTCACCTCTTACACTCTCATACACAATCGGTTCACTCAACAACTCCTCTCCTGCCAACTCGCCCAAAATATATGGTATGGAAGATATTTGGTCTGAGTCTGAGACATGTCAGCGAACAGTCGTAGCAGTCAGTGCTGATGTGTAAACCTGACTGAAGTAACTCATAGTTCTTTCTTTGTCTTTTTAAATATTTTGTTTGTCGATATAGGTTACATCACTTGACATCTCAGGGTCATTCATTGTCAACACCTGCATCATCCATTACCGCCACCAGGAGTTCTTCCATTGGTTAAACCTAGTGCCATGGGACCAGCTTATCCACAGAAAGGAATCGCATCGGAAAAGGTAAGGGACAAAAGTGTGGGAAAAAAAAGCATTTAAAGGTTGATGCGGGACACAAAGCCACAGCTGCATTTTGTTGCCGGGCTTGTAAGCACATGATTTATTGTATTTTTCTAAATGTTTTCTGGAAAATTGTTATTCTGATAAATCCTGGCTTTACTTAAAATCTCCCGCTGCTGTGAAAATAATTCCTAATACCGTGTCCTGCCTTCTTTTCCTTATCCATTTTTGTGTATCACTCACTTTGTGTTATTTTTCCATTACCTTAGTGTATTGTCTAGTCCATTCGATTATTTGCCCGTCCTCCTTTTCCTCAGGCGCCTCCCTCACCTGGATGCTCCTGTGATGATCACCTCTTCTGTGTCCAATGTCAATGTGTCTGTTCAGCTAGGAGACACCACACCTTTTGCTTTAGGCTTCATCTCTGCTAATGCAGGTATTTGCTGTATATATATGTATACACACACACACACACACACACACACACACACACACACACACACACACACACACACACACACACACACACA
>JBBBVU010000009.1:12514938-12545537 GCA_037177055.1 Atherinosoma microstoma | reverse complement strand
ACACACACACACACACACACACACACACACACACACACACACACACACACACACACACACACACACACACACATGTACAGCAATGCAGGTGAATGTCTTTATTATTTTGTTTCTGTATCATGTTCCTTTTGTGAAGTGTAGTTTTATTCTGTAGGAAACAACTGAATGAACTTTTTTAGTCATCCCAAGCAAGATTAGTCTTCAAAGTGCCCTTTTAAATGTTACTTATTAACCCATCCTTATTTTACGTCTGACTCTTGTTCAGAGTGACTTAAATCACTGCACTGCAACAACTTCAAATCTTTAAGCATCTGTGTAGCATTGTAATGTGTCTGCTTTGTCTTTATGTGTGTAGAGCTGCGGCATCTTCTTGACCTCAAAGTTGACAAAGAGAGCTCAGAGTCCCAGAATCTGCACCAGCGGGCTTCACTGTCCCTGGACAACTTCTGGTGGAGAGTGGGTCAGGGCTCTCATATCCAACAGGCTCCCCACCCTCCTGGTAAACATGTTTGGGGTGAAGCACTCATTCTAGACTCCCTCAGCCTTCAGGTAGGACCATAAATTACGCGGAGCTTTTTTAGAAGCACACTTTATTGTATGAGTAGTGATGGTTTGGATTGTGGGAACAACATGTAAATTGAAATGTATGGATATAAAGATGAACTGATTCCAACCAGAATCCAATTTTAGCTTAAAAGATGTTAAAATATTGGTAAGAGACCCCTCGGAGCGAATAAAATGTATGGTTAACCAGTAAAAAAGGATGGTTCTGCTTGTGGCAAAAGCACTGTATACATCTACCATCGCTGATTGACAACAAAAAAATATGTATTGTTTGTGATTTTTATAATTTACAGTGCACCATCAAATTTAACATCTGGATGAAAGACATGGATATTAAAGACAATAGATTAGCCACAATTTGATGAGTTCAGATTTTATTACAGCACTTTTTGAGTCATTTATTGCTAAAGATTTACAGCGTGGTAGCTTTGGTGGTGTGGCATTGTACATCAAAGCTATGGAAATAGAAACTATAGACTTTATTTTACCAACAATTAAGTGTGAGTGTTGTGTGTTAAAGGAAAAAAATACAAATTCCTGAATTTTAGTATGCCTCCCATATCTAGGTAAATTATATTTCATTTATCTGGTTTACTCACTTTGTTCTGTGACTGACTGCAATCTGTCTCTGAAAAACTCTGCCACTGTTTTACTTCATTCACTTCCAAACTTGAAGTTTCCGATCGTCATTTAAGAAAAATGAAAGAAAAACCCCAAAGAAGTTGTTAATCCTAGTTTAATCCTAGAACTTGAAACTTGTTTCTATGTTCTAGTGAGACACTTATTTATTTATTTACTTACTTACTGACTTGTGTTTTTCATCATCTCTTCTTTCAGGGGAGCTATAACCGACCTCATGCTGAGTCGAGCAGCCAGTCCCCGAGTCTTAGCCTGGAGTCCAGTCTGAAAGGCCTGCAAGTGGAGCTTTCAGAGACCTGTGCTCTGTGTCTGTCCCGCCTGCTGTCACTCATGAGTGTTACTGGTGACACAAAGCCACAGCTGCCGGATGCGGAGTCATTGTCTCCCTCTAGTGACAAAACTGTCCAGCCAGTCTCCTCCTCACCGCTGCACCTGCTCTTTAAACTGGACTGCTGTATGGAAGATGTTAATGTGTTCTCACTCTCTAATGTGGCAGGTAAGAGGTTTCCCTGTGACATTATGACAGTATTCTGTTTAGGACGTCTTTAGTATTGATGATGGTGATGGTCAACTGCAATTAGCGGCTTCTCTGTTTGAACAAAGGACATACATTTATGAGAGGAAATGTTTTTCCTAGAAATACGCATCTTTATTATTTTGTTGGCCCAAACAGCATAAAAAACACAATTATCTGCTGTGATGGTCCAGCGTCAACCTTTAAATGTTGTCTTAATGTACTTGTGATACCTGTAGGAGCGGTGTCTTTGCGGATGGACACTGTCAGAGTCTTGAGTTCTGCTGAGAGCTCCAGGGTGTCTCTAGGGGACGTGAGCTTGTCTGTAGTTAAGACTGTCACCGAAAGCATGGAAACATGTTGCCCTGCATCCCAGACTGCCAATCCTATAATCAAGCTCACCACGATAACAACCTGGTACCACGTGACCACCCACACTTTACAGGTAATGATATCTTCAGTTTTTCTGACCTGAGAAAATTTCTGTGTTGATATTGTAGCTGTATCTGTATCTTTAACAGGTTCAGTGTGAAGAGGAACTCACTGTCGAGTGGACTCCACCAGACCACATGGTCTTATATCAGCACATGACCGAAGCGCAGGCTTGTTGGTGTATGCTTTGTGGCGAGACAGAAGAAAATGAGTCAGTCCTACCAGCGGAGAGCGAAGCTGTGTCCGGTCAGAGTAGAAGCCTGTCTGTTCGTGTCGAAATGGGCTCTTCTCGTTTGACAGCCCACGTTAGTGCGCAAAATTACATTCTGCTGCACACCGATGCCCTGACAGTCTTAAAGCACACTGGCTCCATGCACATACACTCCCCTTTGCTGATCTTCAACTTCGATGGCAACAACGTTGTCTCCTTTAATGATATCGATGTGGAAATGCACAACGAGCTGACCGAGATGCAGCTGCACAGAGACACTTTCCCCTTTCTCACCACTCCTCACAACCGTGTCTGGGTCCTTGCTTGCCCGTCTATGGCGGTTGAATTTCCCTACCAGTACAATTTCTCAGACACTTTTGACATGGCCATTAGTGTCCAGAAGTGGTTGAAGACTCTCCACTCTCCCTGCAAGGTCGCCACAGTCCAACAGTTGCCTCCTGACTTTGTTTTCAAAATTAGCCAGTTCTCATTTGTCTTCCTGGATGATGTCTTTGAAATCAAGCTAAGAGATAACTATGAGCTGATGAAGGACGAGTGCAAAGAAAGTGCAAAGCGTCTTCACCTTCTAGATAAGAAGGTGGCAGATCTGCGGAAACAGCATGGAGAACTTTTGCCTGCCAGAAAGATAGAAGAGCTTTACAGTTCACTGGAGAAAAAGCACATCGAGATCTACATCCAGCGTTCACGGCGCCTCTATGCAAACACACCCATGAGGAAGTCTCTGCTGACCTGGACCGTGTCAGACTTGGAGCTAGTGGTTCTGGCTGATCAGTCTCTTCATGGACCAGAGAGGGTGAGAGAGCAGCTGCGAGACATTGATGGGGTCAGTCCCTTCCCCAGAGATGGACTCCCACTGGTAGTTCAGTGGTGCCGGGCCCTCAAGTTTAAACTCTCCGCGTTTCTGGGTAAGTCTGATTAAACTGAAAAAATATATATTTCAGAAAAAAAACTTTCATTTTAGCCTGAACGTTGGATCAAGAAAGTGATTTTATGTTTTTTACCATCTTTGTTTTGTGCCAGTGAGAATTCGGGATTACCCTCGCTACCTCTTTGAGATCCGAGACTGGGATTTATCGGGGCGTCTGATTGGGACAGAGCAGGATGGACAGGCAAGAGCTCATCGCAAAGTGACTGTCCCGCTTGTTCCACCGTGGGGAGATGTGACAGTCCACAGAAATATGCCCCCTCTCAAGTTCTACTATGATTTTAAATGTAAGCCAGAGCAGATGTTCTGTGTCTGATGCTGTTAAATGTTTGCATGTAATAATGAAATCACTCTTCTGCAGCCAACATCTCTCTGTACACCATTGTGTGGGGGCCTTGTTGGGACCCTGCCTGGACCCTGATTGGCCAGTCAGTTGACCTGCTGACCAAACCCACAGTTGATCCCTCACCTCCTCTGGCCTGGTGGGACAAAAGCCGTCTTCTTCTGCACGGACGCTGGGTCATGAACATTGAACATGCCAATCTTCATCAGCTAGCTACGGAGGTAAAGCCCTGCATATCTCACAAACGAAGTTCCCCCTTAGTCTTAATGCATCTTGTACTTAATCTGTACTGGGAGTCTTTTAGCAAATTCAGGTTTCTGTTAAGTTACCTTAACTATCAACATAAGTCTGATGCAGTCTTTTATGAAACATCCCTTTATTAACTTAGGCTTGTATTCTTCCAGGACCCTTATAACACTACAGAAAACTTGCACTGGGAGTGGATCAAGCTGAACTTTGACTGGAACCCTGGGCAGTTTATGTTTACAGGGGATTTGGATGTAAATGTCAGAACAGCATCAAAGTAAGCGCTGGTACTTGGGCTAAAGAAACTGGTATTGGTATTTGCATTTTTGTGACCAGGTAGTAATAAAAGTCTCTGTTTTCCACATTAGGTATGATGATATCCGTTTCCTACACCTTCCCAGCCTCTTTATGACTCTTGACCTCCAATGGCTTTGTCATGGCAACCCTCATGATCACCATGCCGTGATGCTCTGCTGTGCAGAGAACATTGGAGATGTGACTTCAGGACAGCCTCATGACTCCTACAGAGCCTTTCGCTCTGAGAACCTCAACCTTTCCATCACCATGGACCTTAACCAGCATTGTGGCCCTGGTTTGTGCAGCTCTTTTAGATCCAGTTAAGCTAAACCTCTCCAACTCAAAACTCAAGTTATTGTATTTTTTCCCCCCCTGTAGAACCTTCCCAGCCCAGAATCCTGCTGTACAGCAGTACTCTGCGCTGGATGCAGAACTTCTGGGCCACCTGGACGAGTGTATCTCGACCAATCTGCAGAGGCAAGCTCTTCCACAGCCTCAGGCCAGTTCGCAAAAAACTTAGTCAGCACTACAAACAGATGTCCTACACAGCTGCTTTCCCACAACTACAAGTAAGCTTTTTTTTTTCTCTCTTTAGCCCCCACCCTTTAACCTGCCCTCTGTTTACAGTCAACTGCTTGTTTTTTTTGCCATTGAGTAAAGATTTGTATACAGTGCTGTATGTGTTTATTTCTGTGCTCTTGCTTTCTGCATCTGTCTTTTTTATTCATCACGCTTTGTAAATCTTTTAGGTTCATTACTGGGCATCCTTTGCTCAGCAGAGAGGAGTCCAAGTGGAGTGCAACAAAGGCCATGTGTTTACCCGTGGGGCGCAGAGACTTATTCCACAGGGTAAACATTTCTATGATTTATTAAAATGGTTTACTACTACTTGCAGATGACCCAGATTCCCAACATTGCATGAAATGGTAGTCTTTCTTTAACATTGACACGCATGTCTGGCGTTTCAGCTGGCACTGTGATGAGGAGGCTGATCTCTGAATGGAATGTGACTCAGATGGTTAGTGAACTCTCCCAGGTGACGGTTCACCTGATGGCCTCCACTTGGGATGAGACGGCTGACCACCAGATGAATGCTCAGGTGAAGAAGACTCATCTGCTCAGTTTGTCCTCCCTCAGCTACCAGCGACAGAGCAACCGTATGGAAGAGGTAAAGACCAGAGCCCCGAGGCTGGAGTTCGAATCTATTTTTTAGAGTAGCTGAATAAATAAGTTATATTTTTTAATGGTTTCTGACAGGAGGTGAACTTAAAGGACGAAACGAATGCATCTTACACTCACAAACTGCGTCTGGTGGACCTCCGTGCTTCCTGGACAACTACAAATAGAAACATAGCCTTTGGGCTTTATGATGGGTATAAAAAGGCATCTGTACTGAAGAGAAATCTCTCCACCGAAGCTTTGAAGGGTCTGAAAATCGACACACAGCTGCAGACCAAGAAGCTCAGACGAGCGCCTTCCAACTACTGTCCTACGACTGCACCTATCACACCAGTTGTACCCACAATCAATCGTGCAGAAAAAAGTCATAATGAAGGTCAGCCCCTCCCCTTAAAAAGAAGAAATATGCTAACTTTTAAGATTCCCTCATTGATTTGTATTATTCTTTTTATTCTTTAGGGACATCAATGCTTCAGAAGCTAATTGAGGAAACGGACAAGTTTGTGGTGTTTTCAGAGGAGGACTCGGGTGTCAGCGACCAGCTGTGCGGCATCGCAGCCTGCCAGACTGATGATGTTTATAACCGTAACTGGTTCATTGAGTTGGTCAACTGTCAGGTAAGTTGATCAATAATTGCAGTTTTAGTTCTCACACCACAGCTACGCTAAGTTCTGCTATTAACTAAAAGTTTGAGCCCATTTTTGCTGAGTTTTAACCTGAAAAAGAAGGTTCCTATGTATTCCTAATGTGGAATGTAAAATCATACGGTACAACTGAATGGACCAGAGAAGATTATCTGGTCCATTCTGGTGTTATAATCTTTTTGTCTTTTTCCTTTTTTTTTACCCAGATGATGCTGCGTGGCACAGAAACAGCAGGCTGTGTGCTGGTGTCTGCAGCAAAGGCTCAGCTGCTGCAGTGTGAGCACCACCCTGCATGGTACAGCGACACCCTGAAGCAGAAGACCACCTGGACATGTCTGCTGGATGGCATGCAATACTTTGCCACCATGGAGCTCAACCCTTCTGAGCAAGAGGACAGGCAGCTGTGGCTGGAGGTAGGTTTAGCTCGGGTGGTGGAAAGTCTTAGATTTAGATTTCACTCAAAAAAGATGCTCCAAAGGGGTCTACTACGACATGAGATTGATGGATTAGCGAGATATTCAGTGTCATGACAGTGGTTCTCTTTTCACTCATCTAGATCAGCCAGTCAGCTTCGGCTAAACCAGTGTTGTAGTCCCTAGCAGTTTATCTTCTGACTGTAAATTGCAAAGAACGGCATCCTTTTACTAATGGTTGACCTGATGATACCTCGGATGGCCAAATCATACCGAATCAGTATTTCAATGTCTTTATGTATATATTCTATGATCTCTGATGCCTGACAATTGAAAGTGCTGGACTGATGTAGCGTAAATGATTTGTCAAAACAGTATAAAATCATTAAGTCAGCCTTCATCTTCATTAGTATGACTTAATAGATTAACACCATTTTTCATTTTGGTATGACTGATGGTACTTTAAAGACAAATAATATCTTTGTTTTTGTAGGATTAGTGAAAACCATTTCACTCATCATCCACCACTGTTTAAATGTTGCAAAGCATTACTGGTGGTAGTGATGTCTGGGGTACTGACATTCATAGTTTCACCATATTTGAATAGATGTTTAAAGATTGAAGTAAAAGTGGTAGCTAGTAGCGAGCCGAGGAGGATGCTGACAGAAGACAATTTCATGCTGATTAGTGAAAAGTCTCATAAGACTATTTTTGAGTTTGTATTGTCATGTGTGGTTTAGAAGGTTTGAATGGCTGAAAACGGTGCTAAATTTTTGGGCAGGTACTGTATATCTGTGGGCTCTCTGAGAAACAGCAAAAACTCATTTCTCTGGAGAAAGGGGCATAGCTGACCAAAAGCTCTGCTTTTCTATCACAAGTTCTGATTTATGTCTTTTCTTTTTATTTTGCTGTGTTCAGGTGAAAAACATAGAGGAGCACAGACAGCGTAATCTGGACTCAGTGCTGGAGCTCATGGAGAGCGGCCAGGCAGTTGGAGGAATGGTTAGCACCACTACAGGTGAGAAACAACACCAACAAGACCGTTCCTGTGTCCAAACAAAGTATACAAAAAATGCTGACTTCTCAGCTGTAAAAAAAAATATATATATATAAATGAATTGATTTAGATTTACAGTTAAATTTTCTGTCTGACATCCGTAGACTGGAACCAGCCTGCACAAGTGAACGAATCTCAGCAGGTTCAGCGAATTATCTCGCGCTGCAGCTGTCGGATGCACTATATCAGTTACAGTCATGACATCAACCCTGAGCTGGCCACACAGATCAAACCACCAGAGCTCAGAAACAGCCATGAAAAAGAGGACCTGCTGAAAAAACAGGCGGGTATGTCTCATCACCTGAAGACGACACTTAATTTAATCTAGGACTTTCACTGAGTGCTCCGGTGTTTTTATTTTTCCTAGGGGCTGTGGACACCTTCACTCTCATTCACCATGACCTCGAAATATCCACAAACCCTGTTCAGTACGCCATGATACTGGACATTGTCAACAACCTGTTATTACACGTGGAGCCCAGACGCAAGGTAGACAGGAGAATCGGCTAACTAATGGTCACAGTTTACAGAGGATTCCTGTTTAAAGGTGCCTGTTTCATCATTACTTCCTCTGTGTCTTTATCCTCTATGTGGTGTGTTCAGGAGCACAGTGAGAAAAAGCAGCGTGTGCGGTTTCAGTTGGAAATTTCTAGCAACCCAGAGGAGCAACGTAGCAGCATCTTACATCTGCAGGAAGCAGTCAGGCAACACCTGGCTCAGATCAGACGCCTTGAGAAACAGATTTACTCCAACATCAGGGTAAGCCTCAGTGTTTAAATAGCCTGTTATTCACTTTAATGTAAATCTAGAAATATGTCAGAAAATGTGTTTTATTTTAAGCATATTTTACTTGATTTATGAGAAAAAGATATTCACACTATTGAATTGAAATTGAGTTTACTAGATTTTAAAATCTCAGATATTTAGTACTATGCAAAAATCTTTAGCAACCTCTCATTACATCCACTAAGGTGCAGAGGTTATGATTTCACAGAGGTTTCTCTGTCTGTCTGTTTGGAACATAGCTGAAAGGGCAATGGATGAATTTTGATGAAATTTTCAGGAAAAGTCTGAAATGGAATAAGGAACAACTGATTAGATTTTGGGAGTGATCTGGATCACCGCCTGGATCCAGGAATCTTTTTTAAGGATTCTTTACTATGGGGAAATGGGGATCGTTTTTCCATTACAGCTTTTAACTCCAAACCATTTAGTCAAAATCCTCCCAGTCCATGGCTCACCGAGGTTCTAAGGGACCACAGAGCAGGACTCAGAGCAGCAGAAACAAAGTGGCCTTTACCAGAACAAGATCCACAATGCTCCCAACACACGACAACTGTTCGTGGTGTTTAACTTTCTTCTATCTCCACCACCTGCTCAGCCATCTACTGTGTTGACAGCAGAAATGTTTGCTTCCTACTTCACTGAAAAGGTTGCTACCATCAGTAACCAGTTCTCTGAGCCTGACCCACTCAGCCTGCCCCAACAAGTTACTGGCACCTCACTCTGCTCCTTCTGCTCTCTCAATGAGAACCAAGTCTCTAAACTTCTAGTCAACTCAAAACCCCACGATTAGTCCTCTTGATCTTGTGCCCACTGACATCCTGAAGAGCATTTTACCTACAATCGAACCTGCAGTAGCCCATATTATCAACTCTCTTAAATCCGGTGTCTTTCCCTCTGCCTTCCAGCAAGTACCCAATTGGACTCCCAACAGTCTAACTAGCACCTAATTATGATGTCCCCTCCTGTTTGATTTCTTGCTTGTGTTGTTCTCACTTTCAGTTGTAAGTCGTTTTGAAAAAGTCTCTTCTAGAAAATGTAGGGGGTACTGGGTGGGTTGTTAGTTCTTTTGGGGTTTTTCTCAGGTGAGTCACCCAATGGCTTGGCAGAGGTCTGCGTTCTCTGAGAGCTTTTAGTTTTTATAACATATTTCCCAGGAAACAGGAAATGGTTGTAGCAATCTATTAAAACGTGCCATTATAAGTGGAAGTATGGTAAATTAGGCAAAAACAAAGTTTTTGAAATTCTAATGAGCTTGAAAGTCAGTATTTGCAGTAGCAACCTTTATTCTTCAACACAGCCTGAACCCTCTTAAGAAAGCTTTCTTACAGTCTCGAGTAGTCCTCAGGAATAATTCTACAGGTTTCTTGAAGGACATTTCAAAGCTGTTCTTTGAATGTTAGCTGCCTTTTTGTTCTGTTCTCTGTCAAGATGATACCTGCCTGTCGGCTGGCAAAATCCTTGACAAACTGAAAACATTTGTACCGCTGGCCTCCTCCATTCCAAACATGAAGTTCTGTTGCCAACAACTTCAGAATAGCTAATATTCATCATGAAATAAAATGTATTTCTTTCCTCGACTTGCAGGCTCAAACTGAAGAAGTAAGCGGAGACGAGCTGATGGAGATCAACATGCGATTGCAGAACCAGCTGAACCAGGAGAAGAACGACATGCAGATGAAGAGTGAAGAGCTCAACATTCTCATTAGGTCTCGCGTCCGTTCCCGTACATATCCAGTAACGAGAAGACGGCGCACCGGTAACAATGAACTTCTTGCGTCATCCAGGTGTTTTAAAGACTTCCAGCTGCAACGGGCGAACAAGCTGGAGCTGCGTAAGCCTCCAGAGGATGTAAGTGTGGTGAGGAGGACCGAGATCTACTTTGCCCAGGCCCGCTGGTGTTTGACGGAAGAAGATGGACAGCTTGGCATTGCTGAACTGGAGCTGCAACGATTCATGTACAGTAAGGTGAGTAGAGGCTGGTAAAGATGTCCCAGCAGTCTCTGTTCATTGCTTGATTATTTTATTTTTTTGTACATTCTTTTCTTTTGAGAACAACGTGAGGATAACAAGTGGTGTATGAAAGTACAGGATTTCACAGTCTTGCCTTGTGAATGTTGACATTTTTCCTCTTCTAGCTGAACAAGTCGGATGACACAGCGGAGCATCTCTTGGAGCTTGGGTGGTTCACGATGAACAACCTGCTGCCAAATGCAGCTTACAAGGTAAATCAATTATTCAGCTGGCACCACTTTATATTTGATTGGAAGATGATACTTATGTCATTGTAGGTGTTCTCTGAATGAATTCATTTATTCTTTTTTAATATATTGTCCACTATATTTGGTATTGATACTAAGCCCAATTTACATTTCAACACTGCCCTCTTCGGCCAACATAAAGAAATACTTTATGAATACCTTTTTGAAAATGATCCTGAGGGAAGTTGTCAGCCTGTGTTAACATATTTATGCCTGGTTTTCTCTGTGCAGCGTGTGAGGGTATGTACACTGCTAATAAAGTGACAAAACTATGATGTCCGTGTTGACTCCATCTTGTTTGTCTAGATCGGATCACTCAATGGCTCCTCAGTTTCATATTCTGTGTTGCATGCACAATCAAGGATCAGTAGATGCATGTTTGGCCATTGAGCTTTACAAATTCAATTAATCCTATGGTGTTGATCCAACTGTATTCACATTATAAGGTATGTGTGCTCTGTAGTGTGTTTTAAAACCAAGTATTCTTAGGTCGGTATCTTCAAATCCCCCTTCTTTCCTAGGTTGTGCTTCGACCCCAGAGTAATTGCCAGTTGGGACGCCAGTTTGCTTTGCGTATCTTCAGCAAAGTGCGCCCCCCTGTGGGAGGAATCTCTGTGAAGGAACACTTTGAGGTGAGAAATGTGACATGCATCCACTTTGAAAGCTTTACAAAGTTTGTTTTTGCTGGATACTTTTTTAACCGTAAGCTTTTTCCATTTCATCAGGTGAATGTGGTGCCTCTCACCATCCAGCTCATGTACCAGTTCTTCAAAAGGATGATGGGATTTTTCTTCCCAGGAAGAAATGTTGAAGAGGAGGAGGTCACTGATGAGGAAGACAAGTTTAGATTGGTCACCACTGGTATGTTTCTGCATAGTTAAAGCAGTTAGATTAGTAGGATTTCTTCTCCAATCTCCCTGTGTGATAACCAGCCCGCAGTTTACACCAACAAACCAATCAATAGTTTCCATTTTCTCTGCCAGACATGCAGTGTCAAATTACCCGTGTGTCATGGCATCCCTCTGAGATGTGAAAGCCCTTTCTCTCCCTCAATGTGACCTTGAGAAATGCGTCTGTGTGTGTGAGGGACTCTGTGGGAGTATAGGATGCAGTCACTCAGTGGCCACAGCACTGATGCCAGTGCACTCTGTGTCACAGGTATCACTGTCAAGCCCCGGCCATTGTCAGAGGACACCATGGGTGCTATGGGCCCCAGCAAAAGCGTCTCCCAGGGACTGAACCGCAGTGCCGGGGTCAGGAGGTCATTCAGGAAACCTCCAGAGGTGGGTACACCTTTTGTGTTGGCTCAGATTTTCAGGAAGACATTGTTAGACAAACTACCACGTGTTGTTTCATTTCCTTCCTCAGCATCCAGTTGATGATATTGATAAGATGAAGGAGCGAGCTGCTATGAACAATTCCTTCATCTACGTCAAGATACCCCAAGTGCCTCTGTGTGTCAGCTACAAGGTGGGTTCCTGCACGACAGCTGCTGATGAGCTACACCAGTCGTTGTTCAAATGGTGTCTTTCAGTATGCACAATGCAGAACATTTATGGAGGAACATAATAGTATTTACACTCTGGACACAATGTAGGCTGAAAGTGATTTATATAGATGTAGTAGTTGACCCACATGTAATTTAAGTAGCTCCTCAGCTGACTGTTATGTGGAATAATTTATTTGTATTTATTTGTTTATTTGTATAATAATTTATTTGTCACATCAGTGTATACAGATGTAATTTCAATTCCCCATGCACAGAGGATGAAGCTTTGGGTTCAAGTCCCAGTCCTGTTTGTTCATGCCATAAATATACAAACTACTCTTTAATCACTCCAATGTTTGTTATATGATGGACTACATATTATTATTTATAATCTAGATATTAAAAAGAATCTGTTTTGGCCTGTGTAGTTCATTGACATATCCAAAACTGTTTGTTTGCAGTTAGTCTTTGTACCTTTTGCAACTTCTGTTTAGCTTTATCTGTATGAATGACTGACTGCATAACATTCTCTCAGCTTCTGCCTTCATCCTTCCTCTGTTGCCTCACCATCTGTGCTACAATTCTGTCTGTTTGCTGCTGTAGATGGAGAATTGAATCGTCTGTTGGCCTAACCCGTTTTCTGATTTGAGTTCTTATTTGCTGCATTTCAGCAGCTGATGTTAGTAAAAAAGAATGACATGGATATTTTCTTTACAAGCTTTGCAAAATATGGAGCAAAACATCAGTAAACATTTGACTTCTATTTTTCAGGATGAGGTAATTAGTTTTTATTTGATCCTGTAGTTGCGTAATGAGTAAATAACCAGTCGTTGCTACTTTATTGTTTAACTTGTCTCTGCTGCCAAACACCAAAAATGAGTTGGTGGATAAGTTATACTTTATAATGTCTCCTCAGGGAGAAAAGAGCAGTGTGGACTGGAAAGACCTGAACCTGGTTCTGCCTTGTTTGGAGTACCATAACAATACTTGGACGTGGCTGGACTTTGCCATGGCTGTGAAAAGGGACAGCAGAAAAGCACTTGTAGCACAGGTACACAAATTTGAACTTTAATATCTTTAATCATTAGACATTTACATGTTTAAAAGCTTATAAAATACTCTTATGTCCAAGTTAAAAACATTTTATGTGTGTTTTCTGCAAGTTAGTGTTATCTTTTGCTGCAGACTGTGCTCTCAGGAGTTTTAATGACTAGCTAGGAGGAGAAAATGCATACATTTGCTCTGACAATGAAACTTTTAATATTTATGAAGTGATTCTTATTGATTCCTGCTGCTCAGATGATAAAGGAGAAGCTGCGCCTGAAGCCGGCCTCGGTCTCAGACCTGCGGGGGAAGTCGTTCGAAGGGAAGTCAGACAACAGCCTTCAGCAACAGGAGGAAGATGAAAAGGCCCGACTCCTCATCGGCCTCAGCACTGCAGACAAGAGCTCCAGCAAGAAGAGCATCTTCAGTCGACGCAAGTGACGACAATAAACATATTTACATGAAGCCAGAAGTCGGCTGGATGATCCTCTGCAGCAGAGTTGGAATATCACTCCGGCTTTGTGAATCAGATTGGAAAAGAGGGAAACATTTCAAGTAGTTAAGGGGATACCTTACTGCACCACATGAGCCTGCTGAACTTGTTTTTGAGAAGTTACTCCTGCTGTGTCTCTGATTTGACTCCAAGCAACTCCAAGATGACCAGAGTGCCATTATGACCAAATATATATCTATATATATATATTTCTCTGTTTATTTGTGTGCCATTAAACTTTAACTCTGCATTTCAAAAACTCTGCAACTCTGGAAATAATGACCACTGTGGTTGCATTGAATGTAGCGAGGAAGATTAACAGTGTATAGCGAGCACTTCACTGTTCATGTTGCCTCTGCTTCTGCTGATGCATGTGTGCGAACACTTCTTCCTGCTGGCTCGGGAACACACTACTAGAATAATTAAAATAAATTAGATTAAACTCTTGAGAAGAATATATCAGAGTATGTTTATCATTTCAGGAAGTTGAGTGTGGCTGCATGACTGTCGCTCTGACAGGATGGCCTTTTCCTTGCAACAGATTTTATATTTGCTGCATCCTATCAGTGTGTTGTTTTCCTGTACCTCACCTCAGTGCAATTTAAAGGGCAGCAAAAGAGGGGGAAAAAACATGTTGGTGTGTTGTGATAAATGTGGCAGTTGGTGGTATTGTGGGGGGAAAAAAGAAGTTGCAGCTAATGGCAGTATGTGTGTTTTGTAATTTTAACACTACAGCACTTTTTATGCAAATGTATTTTGATATTTTTGGAACCACAGATGTTTTCTGTTGGATTACTTGTATAACTGCTTTTTTTTGTCTTTTCAGTCAGTTAACATTTCACTTAGATTATGTGGCAGCAGCTGTTTTCACATTTCTATCATCTCTGTGGCTTTTTGTCTATCAGTCAATAAAAATGTTAAAGCCTCTCTGTGTTCGGTCTGTGGGTCGCAGTAAGTTGGGGAACAGAGGGATGATTGATCATCGATCTGACAGCTCTTACTGGAGCGGAATCGAGCTCTTCCCGTTCTGGTCTGGAAGCGCTTTTCATCTTCGGACGCACAACACAAGCACGTGGATGTTAGGAGACGGAAAATGACGCCAGAAGAAAAGCCGAATTTGTTGCTGTTTTTATCTGATTTTGGATTGAATTTATTAAATCTCTGTGGATGCGATGGGTGGCGATATCAGTAAAAGCGGAAAGGTGAGTGATCGCGCGCGGGAGTTTCTATTTGGAGATTGTAAATAAATACAACTGCCAAGGAGGGTTTTACTGAACGATTAATTGTACATACAGATTTTCTGTTCTTGTAGGCTACAGAGAAATGTGTCGACTCCTAGTACAATATGTTGCTCTATGTGGTGCCATGATGGAAACTCAGGCAAAAAATAGATTAATTGATTATATCTGTGGATGCTGACCTGTAGCATCACGCTCATTATATGTTTGATCCAGTACATGATACATTCATGCAGTTTTATTAAGGTTTGTGTGTGTGTGTGTGTGTGTCCACGCGCGAGACAGGACTGAAAAGTGAGGATGTGCAAATGGACTGAACAGCTGAAATCTAAATGATGTGTTTAAATATAGGCTAATTGATAAGGGCCTATTGGCCACATAAAGATGATCCCACATAGCTACTTTTCTCCAAAAAGGCAGAAAAATAAATAATGCCATTCCCCGAAGTGATAACCTAATAATATAATTTAACGATTGCATGACTCATTGTGTTACTTCCAGCTCACTGAAATTCTTTTGGTTTTATTGCTGCCTTGCTTTATTTCAAATCCAATTATTTTCAGTCAAATAGTGACCTAGCTTCAAGTTATACACTGAGGTTATCACATTCTTCAAAATAACAAGTAAAAGAGTCCACGATGCCTGTCACTTGTGCCATGAGGGACAGCTCCACCTCGGTCCGCTCTCAGTGTCAGGTAGGATTTATTCTTACAGGGGATGAATGCTTAGATAGGAAGCACGTTTAGTACATTAACAGATCCTCTGAAAAGCTTTCTTTTTTCCCCAACACTCTTCCTTAAACTATAGGACATCGCAACCTTTTTTTTTTGCCATTACTTTTGTCTAAACACAGACCACTTCATATGGATGGTTGTTAAAAAATATTTAGAGGTGTTAAATTAGTCAATGTCTGTTGCATTTGGGTGCAACATTCAGCATCACTTCAACCTTTGTTCCCAACTAACCCCTGGACCAGTGTACACAGGCCCCTTATTAGCAGCACCTGGTGTACCAGAAGCTCAAACAAGAGTCAATAGCAGAATAAGCAGAATCTGCAGAATAAAATCGGGCAATTTTCCCCACAAATACATTTTCTTTACAAATGTGGCAAAAGGGAAATAAACAGGCTTTCCAACAGTATTTGATTTATTGCCAAGAAGCGCTGTTACAACAAAGTAATAATCAACTTTACACAAATTTCCTTACTTTTTGTGTTAAATGAATATTAAAGCAGGATTATAATTTTTTAAACTCTACAGAGATTACGATTTCAAAATGTTGGTTATCCTCCTAAAATGTTTAATCTAGATTCTTCATGATGTTTCAATAGATCTGATTACCAATTTTTACATCAGCCTCTCAACTTTTTTTTGTGTGTTTTGTCTACATAAAATATCTCATTTTGACTATTCATCCTGAGGCCATTTAAAGCATCAGCAATGTCGTTTTACTTGTCCTTTTTTATTTTCTATCCTCAGTATTTTATTTGTTAAGTTGATTTATCTTTGGTTTGGAGGTTTCTATGAAGAACAGGAATTCCATTGTTCAGGTTTCCTTTTTTTCTTCCAGCTGTTCATTTAAAATCTTTCATTCCTTTAAGAGAATCTGAAACTTTCTCATACATGTGTGGGTTCAAAGTGGTGATTTCTAATTTGTCCATGATGTTGCTGACTGTACTGTATGTAGTATATCAAAATGCAGTACTTACCTCTGAAATGTGCCAGTATATTGTAGTATTAGGATAAAGATGTCAGTTATATTTTCTACTCCTGATAAAAGTATCTACTCTTTGATGTCCTTTTTTCCTATCAAATATAGAAAGAGGGATCATCTGCTCAGCAGCGACTCAGTCATGGGTTCCTCTCAAATGTCCGGGTTTCCATCGCTCACAGGCTCGGACATTATGCAACATTTTCCCGGCCTGTGGAAACAGACATCCAAGCGCCCGTCTCTAACCTTCTGCTTCCTCCAGAGGATGGCGGTGAGATGTCGGGCACAGACAAGGCCCCTCCAACTCTCATCTCTATCTTCTTGCCAGAATTCCCACACCGTAAAATTCCTGCAAAAGAGCATTTCCAGGTACTCTGGCCTAATAGAGTTGGTCCTTATGAAAGATACTGCAGAGGACATAGAGAGATAACTTTAATTCTGTGCTCACAGATCCTGGGCTTCATCGCTAAAGGGTCATTTGGACCCATTTTGAAGATAAAGGATAACAGTAAAGAGAAGATTTATGCTGTTAAGGTTAGCATAACAGTAATTATCACTGTTATAAAGGCACTAAAGGATTTTGGTTTAATAATGTGCATTATTGCATAGGTTCTGCCAAAGTCAGAGATCTTGAAGCAGGGAGTGCTGGAGCAGTCAAAGGAGGAAGTCATCATTCAGGTAGAATACTTTTAATGCCAGAGAATAGAAACGGTGCTAGTAGAAGGAAAACTATTCCAATTCTGCCTCCTTATTCACTCTATTTAGTATTTATAAATCCCACATTAATAAAAGAAAGAGCAATTTTATTGTGTTTATTCATTTATTTGACAATAAATAACTCTTGTGAAAACCCATAGGTGAAAGCTGTAGGACAAGACAATAACACATTTCATATTACTGTCTACAAATATCGTTTATTAAGCGGTGATTAGGCTAAGTGAATCAGTCCCTTATCGTTAAAAGAAAACAATTTTGGCATCAGGAGGTGGGGGACAACCTGAAAAAACAGTGCTGTTGAAACGGCACATGAGTCAGTAGATTAGATACCGTCTCGCTTTCTGTTTGGTGGATTTTTGGTGATTTTGTTTGCTGCATTAAACAGAGTTTAAGGAGTTTCTCAACATCTAGGTGATAACTTTTAGGGTCTGCATTTAAAGGTCTGGGCCAATTTAAGTAAAGACAGAAAGAGATGTCTGATCTTCATGAAAAAAAGAGACGTTTTTCAAATAACATTTTACTTCACTGGTTTCAAAAGTGATGCGCATAAATTCACCTCCAACTCCAGTCCAGTGATGGTAACTAAGAGATGTCACAGACTTCAGTGATAGGAGAAGATGATGATACATTTTTTTAAAAATGGAGAAAAAATGATGAGCAGCTTTGCTCTTTAGCCCCAAATACATTTAATTCACTTCAATTTTAATGATATAGCTCTGTTACAAAATAAAGGGTTAGAGTTTGGGGTTAAATGTGTATCTCAAATCTACAGGGAGCTGCATTATAGTGTTTTATTAACCATTTATTTAGATTCTATATTACATTTATAAACACTGCCTGGGTTTTAAAGGGTTTTTATTGTTGCTACTGAGGATTTCACATGGAAAAGAGATATTTTATTGCACTACTGCAATTCTTTTTGAACTCAGGAGTTTTGTCATTCTTGATAAGACTAAGACTATTATAGAGCACACAAAGTCTTCAGTTCCTGCTTCTACTTTTAGATAGATTACATGCATCTGTATTAACACCAGTCTGACTTTAATTGAATCATCTCAAGCTCCTCGTCCATCTCTCAATGTTATATTCACTGTCAATCTGTGTGTGTCGACTGTTGCATTGCAGCGGCAGCTCAAACACCCATTTATCCACAATCTGCAGGACTGCTGGCAGATGCAGCACCACCTCTTCATTAGTGAGTTAACAGAAACAAAACAGTAGCACAGTTCGACCCTCCTCTCCTCTGCTAACCTTTTTTTTTTTTGCCTTCCTGAGAAGTTCAGTTTTTCCCTCTCTGGTCCCAAAATAACACAAAGTACCCTGATGCTCGACCATGCAGTTTAACAAATCTCAGCACTGTGTTTTAAAGAGGTTTACTGCCATCTAATGAGAGTGCTGGGTAACAGCTGCAGCTGCTGCATGACTCTCCACTTTTATCTGTTGCTTTTTCCTTTACTAAGAAAGATGAAATAAGATTTAGGTAAAAAATGTCAGTGTTAGAAGTTGGTATTAAAAGTTACTCAGCTAACAGGAGAGTAACAGAACAAAAGCATGTGTGTTTTTGACTTGCCTTGCATTCTTGATGTTTTTTTCCTCTAGCAACATGTGGAATGACAAAAAAATTATAATTTTATTGTAAATTATAAATTATAATTTTTTTGTAGTTGACTACAACTATGTCAATTGGGTATAGTTGTAGTGTTAGATACCTATATGTAGGAAGTTACATATGTACGTATGAAGATGTGTGTATGTATAAGGGTATGTGTATGCATGTGTGGGCGTATATATATTTGTATGTATGTGTTTAGGTGTATGCATACATATATGTATATGTACGTATGTGTGTATGTATGTATATGTATGTAGAATGTATATATGTATGTCTGCGTGTATTTAAATGTATTTTGGTATGTTGTGTGCAATGATTTCGACCTGTCTGAAACGAAGCAATAAAATAAAAATAAGAATTAAAAAAAAAAAGTTTGTAATCTTTTATTTCAGACTATACTGACTTGCAATAACTGCTCATCTTGTTTCAGAGACCTAAGAAATGTGTTTGTTTCATCCTCTACAGTGTGCGACTACTGCAGCGCCGGAGACTTGTACACTTACTGGTTACTGAAAGGCCGTTTTGGGGAGGAGGAGGTTCGGCTTTTTGCTGCAGAGCTGGGCAATGCACTGGGTGTGTGTTCATTATACTAAACTTTGGTTTTTGACTTTTGCTTATGAAGAAATCATGGGTCAAATTTGCACTTTGGTAAAACTGGTTATTAGGTTGTTTTTATGTCTCATACCTCCTGCTTTCTGTCTTTTGTTTGTCATTTGTAGGTTTCCTGCACGACTTGGGGATCATTCATAGAGATATAAAGGTATGATTTAATATTTAAAAAAATTATTTTCACATATATTTTTCGAGTCTTGAAGGTTATCATTTGTCTAACTTTTCAGATGGAGAACATTCTATTAAGCGATCGAGGTAATGTTTGGCTTTTCATCTTTCAGTTACAAACTGTCATCATTAGATTAAATTGCGTTACACCAACAGTTTGATCACCTTTTACATCAATAGGCAACAGGAAGCATGAGTCACACAGGCTACATCAGATAAACTACAACAGTATTTACAGAAACATTTGCTGCCGTGTGGAAGGAAATCGGTTTTGCTGTTTTTTGTCTTGATTCAGGTCACCTTCGTTTGTCTGATTTTGGACTCTCACGCCGGCTGAAGCGAGGAGGACGAGCGTTTACCATATGTGGGACAATTCCATACATGGGTGAGATCTCATAAACGAAATCCATTTCTCAAGAGAATATTCTCTCTTGAAGTGGCTGTGTAGTTCATATTGCCTATTCATTTCACTTCCCTGTGATTGAATTGAAACCCCGTCTTCATCATAAGAGCCACACCTGCGTCTTCCTCCCTCTGGATTAGGCTGACCCAGTTATGAAAATAATGCCCCTGTGATGTACCTTTTGGTGTTAATAGTAATATTTCTCCTTTTCTCTGTGTTGTCTGTGTTTCTTTTTCTACCTTTTGTTTAATTTTCACATCTTCCCTTTTATTTCCACACCACTAAGTCCAATTCAGGGTCACAGGAAAGCTGGAGCCTATCCCAGCAATTAGCAGGCGAGAGGCGGGGTACAACCAGTCCATCGCAGATTTTCCCGTCTAGTTTTTCCGATTTTATTTTAGTCATCATCTTGAGTTTTTTTGTTTTGTCTCAACAGCTCCTGAAGTTTTGAGTGGGGGTCCATACAACCATGCTGCAGACTGGTGGTCTCTTGGCATTATGTTGTTCTCACTGGTGATAGGAGAGGTAATATTTATAAAATCTACAAGTGTTAAAACCCTGATTCTCGCTCATTTATTATGTGTATATTCTTTTTTCACTTTGCAGTTTCCAATAGCTGCAGCGCCGGACCACACTCGCATGTGGAAGAAGGTCACGGGTTTTAATTATGCTCTACCAAAGACCTTCAGCTCTGCTCTGACCTTGCTTCTTACTGAGGTCAGTAAACTCGATTTTCCTGCTCTTACAGCCACAAGAATTAAATATTGGCACACTTTTTCACTTTCTTTCTTCACCGATTCAGCTTTTATGCAAGGATCCAGTGAACCGCCTTCGCAACCTGGAGAGTTTCAAAATGCAGGCCTTCTTCCGCTGCACATCGTTTGACCCTTACATCCTCCAGAAAACACCAGTCAAATTCATCCTCGACCTCAGGACCCATCCTGATTGGGAATCCAAGTCAGCGAGAGGCGCCTCACTGGATCAGTTTGATAACTTTGACTGTAATCAAATCCTCAACTCCCCCTCGACCCCAAGTGAACCGTCTCCTACTCCGGACAACGCGGAGGTCAACTCGACTGCAGAGCAGACCTGTGAAGACTTTTCCAGCCATGGTGTTATTTCTAAGGTTTAGAGTCTCTGTTCTGATATTATTTGATTAATTGATTACTAAATATGATTTGTTCCTGTCCTCTTAATGTCTTTGTGAAGTGTGTCTTTCATTTTAAACGTGTTTTATACCAAATAATTTAAATAAACCTTTGCTATTCTATTTTTGTAGTGGAAAGTATTTTCACAACAACTGCTTGCTTTATTTTTCTACAGAATCATGTTGGTTTTTGTTTAATGAGAACTTTATCGATATTTTGTTTTCTAAACAAATAATGATTTTACACCTGGAAAGATAACCTGTAAAGTAACTCCTAATCTGAACAAACATGTATGCTGACTACGTCCTTGTGATTGAGCTGTATTTGTTTCGTTTGAATCACAACAAATTTAAAATAAAAACATAATAACCAGCCAGAAAAAGATCCTTTTTTAAAAATACAATATAACAGGTGGTTACAAAGAGCACACAAATCTCATCCCATTCTCCAGTAATGATAACACAGCATAGATAATAATTATATATAAGGACTGCAGTAGTTAAATAAATAAATGAGCAACTCAAAGAGAGCTCACAAGATACTTCTGAGGCTTTCAATCATAAATGACCCCTCTGTCACAAATGACCGAACAACATCTTTTAACTCAAAGGTTATTTCAGTCTTAAAGACTGAAACTGAAATTAAAATTACATAAAGCATAAAGCAGTTGTATCTGAGACAGTTGGATGTGTCCCCTTGAAAAGAGAAGAGGAAGAGGAAGAAAAAGCAGATAAGTAGCTTTAGGGAAGTTTACTCTGAAATTACAGCATATTAGGCCATATTTCAGCCGTGTTAGACTGACTTTTAGATCACATTTAAATAGGCGTTAGGCCGATAGACTGAAGGTAGTCCAAACTGGACTGATTTCAGATCATATTAGAGAAAGTTTGAGCCATGTTAAACTGGATTTGTAAAAAGTAAATAGCATCCTTTACCAGAGAGTAAGTTCTGATGTTACTGAAGGTGTTGGGAAAATTCTCGGTTGCTGTTCTGTCAGATTTCACACATTAAAAATGTAGCACAGAGATCCTAAATTCATTTTAGTCACTACAGAAATTAGGCTAATTTATCTCAGCTGTAGATGTATAAATGTTGCACCTGGATACATTATGGCCAACTTTCATCCTCTAATCGACCTATTTAGAAGATCCCTCACAAACCCACTGAGGACAACCAAAATAGGACAGAAAATTGAGGACCAGATAAAGTATCATCATTAAATGTTTTAATTAGGTAACAGAGAAAAAAAGTCAAGAGTCCCAGCGGAGGCAGCCATGCATAATTGCTGTAACTCTTGAAGTCGCGTATCTATTTAAAACTGTATCTCCTGAATGGGAGAGCACCGACTCCTCCCTGCGCTGTCGCCTGACATTGAATTCCCTCTCAGGCCCTTGTCTTAGACAGGTCCACCAAGTCTGTGTTGTGGTTCTATGATGGCAGGCAGTCCAGTGACCCATATCTAGTTTTAGAGGCACACTGACACACAATAGTAAAGAGAGGAGTCCCCAGAAATGCCGGTGAATCGCTCCACTCAGGCCACCAAATGGTAACATTATGTAACCGAACTCCCAACGGAAAACAGCTGGTAAAAGGTTAAACTGGAGTTGTGCAAAACAAAACTGTTCAGCTTATCAAAACTCTTTTCAAAAGCTTAGAACTGTTGCTTTAACCATGCTGAGAAGCATTATTCAAAGTCTTTGAGTCAGTTTTTTAAAGCAAATATCAACAAGTTTTTGTTTTCATAACCCTATAATGCCACAAATAAACACACATAGGCCTACATGCAACAAGAAAGGCACAGAAGATAAATATATCCTCCTCAAAATGGAGATGATAGATTTGACCTCCTTTTGGTCCAATTTGGGCCATATTGCCTCGTACATATACATTGAACTTGGAAATTATTTCTATTTCTGACATATTCCATTACATTCTTTACAGTTTAAAGCTCATAAGAAAAGCCACTGAGGGCATGAATTGCTCTGAGACTGAAAGCCCCCTGTGAGTTTGGGCGTGCCAAAACCAAATTATCAGGAGAACTGGAACCCTCCTCTGGGCACATTTTTACTAATTAAGGTAAAAATAGGACACCTTCAGAGACTGTTAAATGCTTAAACTAAGTTGCAATGGGGACTCAGATTTGCAACAGAATATATGATTTGATATTTTTTATAAAGCCTGAATGCAGAGTGAACAGCTGTAGTTGTGAGAACGTGCACGCGTGAGCTGGAGTTAAATTATTTTAAACACAGCATATTTATAAGTGCTAGATTGAGTTAGTCTTTGGGACATGACTTAAGAAATTTGGAAATTGTTGCATCACAGTCCAAAAGAAGGAGCTGAAAAAAAGGATGAGGATATTTAAATAGAACAATGAATCATCAAGATTTTCACATTTAATTGGGACAAAGGTGGGTGTACAAGCCCCGCCTAGGGGTGTTGGCGTATGAGGTGTGACATACTTGCGCTGGATACAAACTGAAGCTGATGGAAAGGCTCCATCACTGTTCATCACATCGGTGGAGGAGACGCTTTTGATTTCACTCTCAGGTAAGAAAGTTGTATTTGGTTCGTGAGCAAATCTCATTTTGTGATCTACTTTTTATTTTTTTTTTACCTCACTGTAGCTCCAAACTGTTAACTCAGTATTCAGAAGAGCCTTCGTATTTGATCTTATTTAGAAGATTTCGTGTCCACAAATTTTTTCTTTTATATGCTTATAAATATGTAGCACCTTCATTCTACCAATGTAATGTGAATGCAATATATATGTATGTATCACATATATTGTGATCATATATATATGTGATCACAATTATTGTGAGTTGAAGTGATGAATGTTTTCTTTCCATTGTCATAAATCTGTGCATTTAAATTTAAATGGTAAACTTGCACATCCTAACAGTTGTACAGGTAGACAGTTTCAGAAATAAAGAAATGTGCTAGATAAATTCATGACTTCTTAACAATGTGTATATATGCATGAGTGTGTGCGTGTGTGTGTATATATAAATATTTTTTTTCTATTATTTTTTTTTTCTGGTTTCAGAAATAAAGAAATGTGCTAAATAAAAGTAGAAACATTTTGTGTCTTAAATAATTTCATAGCAGCTGCCCTTTTTTGACTGCCAAAGAATGAATAACCATAAGGTCACATTTTTCGCCACAGGCTGTTCAGGCAGTCAGTCAAAAGATGACGCACCAGTTCCCAACACTCTCTGAGGCTCAGAAGAGGGAGCTCCATGAAACTGCTCTACGCATAGTTTCTCCAGGGAAGGGCATTCTGGCTGCAGATGAGTCTGTGGGTCTGTAGCAGTGCTTCTTTCTTTTTCTATAAACAATCTTTTGCATGAGCATAAAAAAGTGCTTTTCTGTTACTGATGAAATCGCCCAGCCTAAAGAGTTTCACATGCAAACAATATATCAACCGCAGGCAGCATGGCTAAGCGACTGGCCCAAGTTGGAGTGGAGAACACGGAGGAGAACCGGAGGCAGTATCGTCAGATCCTCTTTAATGCAGATGATCGCATCAATGGCTGCATCGGAGGGGTCATCTTCTTCCATGAGACATTGTACCAGCACTCTGATAACGGCGTACCCTTTGTTAAAATGATCAGGGACAGAGGCATCCTGGTTGGCATCAAGGTCTGTCAGCTGAATATGCCATGCTGTGTGCTTCCAGGTTATATGATCAGAGGTAGATTTATCGATTTAAAAAAATTTGAACATTGAGGCAAATAAAGTTCTTTCTGTATATTGTTAATCAGGTCGACAAAGGTGTTGTACCCCTGGCAGGAACATGTGGAGAAACCACCACACAAGGTCAGACAAGCTCATCTTTGGATAGCTGCCGATTTTGTCATTTTAACCTGTAGAGAACTCCATCACATCACCTCTTTAAACCTCTCTCCATAGGTCTGGATGGATTGTCAGAGCGCTGTGCGCAATATAAAAAAGATGGAGCTTTCTTTGCAAAGTGGCGCTGTGTGCTAAAAATCAGTGACTCCAATCCATCTAAACTTGCAATCACAGAAAATGCTAATGTTCTTGCACGTTACTCAAGTATCTGCCAGCAGGTCAGAACTCTGCAGTGTATTAGAACTACATCGTATCATCATACTGTATTAGCTTATGTGGACATCTTTGTGATGTGATACATCCGCAACGGATTGATAATCATTCCTTTCTTGGCCAGCATGGCATTGTGCCCATCATAGAACCAGAGATCTTGCCTGATGGTGATCATGACCTGAAACGCTCCCAGTATGTTACTGAGAAGGTGGGTTTATCCTCTCTTCCTTACTGCATATGCACAGATGTGTGACAAACAAGAAGAAGAAGAGAGAGAAAAGACACAGTTTTCCAGAAACTGACACCTCTGTTACAACACTATATTTGTTGCAGGTCCTGACTGCCGTCTACAAGGCCATGTCAGACCATCATGTTTACCTGGAAGGCACTCTCCTCAAACCCAACATGGTTACTCCAGGACACAGCTGCTCCACCAAGTATAGCCCAGAGGAGGTTGCTATGGCAACTGTCACTGCCCTACGCCGCACTGTTCCCCCAGCTGTTACAGGTGAGTGAAACCCCTGCTGCCTCTGGATGATTTTAAACTGAAATATATGAGATCTGCAGAAACAGATGTATTAAATTCAAGCTCCCCTTAGGAGTCGCTTTCCTTTCGGGAGGTCAGAGCGAAGAGGAGGCCACCGTCCACCTCAATGCGATTAACAACTGCCCTCTGGCTAAACCCTGGATCCTGACCTTCTCTTTCGGCCGAGCCCTGCAGGCGTCTGCACTGAGAGCCTGGAGAGGACATAAAGAGAATGAGAAAGCCGCCACTGAGCAGTTCATCAAGAGAGCAGAGGTATTTTCAAATCTCATTAATTGCAGATAAAACAAACACTAACTGGCATTTTCTCAATTTGCCATCTGCTCGTTCTTTTCTGCCCTCAGGTGAACAGTATGGCGTGTCAGGGGAAATACACTGGTGGTGATAACTATGGTGAGGCTGGCCATCGTGTCTACGGTTCCTGTCATGCATACTGAGGAGTATAACACGTCAAGTTTTAATTAGCATTGTGTTGTTTCATTCCATGTCAAGATATATCACAGAAGAATTGTACTGTAGATACTTAGGCTGAATCAGAATATTGACACACACAATGAATTTGAATGAAAACTACTGAGAGCATGTTTTCTTGCCTTGATAAATAAGGACAATCACAATAAGGCCTTAGGTATTTCTATTGCATGAACTGAATGAGGATGTTTGCTTTTCTTATGCTCTGGGTATGTCCATGGGACAGTACCATAAAAAAAGCTTTGAAATATCACAATACTGACCAGCCATGTGCTGCAAGTACGTGGAATTTTGGCAGCAGAGTAATGACATTAGTTTATGTCAAAACACAGTATATCAATGTTAGAAATGGCTGTTTAATGTAAATGATGCTGTTCCTCAACACATATTATATGGAGGCCGACTGGAATTGTGTGTTACTTCTATGTGTGTGAATGAATGAATTTGCATAGTTTATTATTCATTAAGCCATGGACATGCAGAAATAGTAGTATTGCATGGAATTAGCTTCAGGCTAATTTGCCTCTGCAGTCCCTAGGCATAAAGTAGCTTCAGCTTAATGGTTAACACAACGCATATGGTGTTATTCTCTGTAGTATTTTGTGTAAAATTGTTCGATCAACATAGATAACAATGCAATAAAACTGTAATCTGAGAAAGTCTGGTTTATTTATGGGGTGTCACATTTCTAATGACAGGCACTCGTTTGTGTAATTTGAAGAATAGATTTATTTGTTTAATAGCCATATTGCTCTCACAATAGGATATGGTAAAGCTGCAGTACTTAACCCTTTCATTCATATTGTCCACTACAGTGGAGACTTTTTTAAACCGCTGTTTTCTAGTATATTCATGGGTGGGGATGGAATATTTGTAATTTTGCCACTTCAGGGGACATCAGTGAGTCATGCAATACACTGCCAATCACTAGAATTGAATAAATGTTTATATACATACATCTTTTGTGATAATCAGGAAAAGAAAACAATAAAGCTGTATTTCTTTCAAATAAAATATTCATATTATAGAAATATGAAAGGTATCTTTCATAAATAATTTCAAAGAATATATCAAAATATATTCAATAAATAAAAGGTAAAATATGATTAAGAAATAAAAAAGCATCACTGTCTCTGGAAGTGGATTATTGTATATAAAAAAATTAATGCATGAAAGGGATAATTATTGGAGGAAACAAGCTATTTTAACCCTCAAGGTGCCAGAGGTTTTCAAAGAAATGTTTCAATTTTGATATGAAGATTTTAAAAGGCTGTAGTTTGGAAGCGGGAGATATAAAGGCATACAGTAAATGTACAAGAAAATGCGGAATATGAACCTCAGTTTATGATGAGGGTAAATTTACTCATCTCGTTTGCATATTGAATGAGAATTGGCAAATAGCTGAGAAAGTACTTAATCAACAGTAACATATCTGTAATCTGCTCTGTATCACTGACTATTAATGCATCCTCATCAGCTAAGGGAAGAGGTTTTGGCTCTCTTTCTCAAGATATGACCTGTTTCATGCTTTTTTTGGTGCAATATTGCTACTTTGGCACTTAGGAGGTTAAAAACTGACTCAGTTAAATGACTAATGGCAGCTTATCTTTGTTTTTATATGTAATAATAATTAGCCAATTATCAACAGAATACTTTAACATACTTTTTGTATTTGCATTATACTTGTTTTCTGTGACGTTTCATTTTATCTAAAGTCTTCTCATTCTAACTAAATAAACTACAATGAAGGTGTTTCCAATTTGATTGAACAAAAATGCATCTTATTGAATTATTGCATTTATTTGCAAACAACGATGTGGATAGTGAGTAAAGAAACACTTCTTTACAAGCAATTTAATATTTCTAATTGGATGTAACATTGCCATTAATAACTAGTAAAACTTTGTAATAGCCCATCTTTTTTGTTTTTATACCTACAGTTTAACAAGAAACTTAATTATCCTAAAGTTTGTCTAAACACCTTATGAAAACACAGATAATCAGAACATTCAAATACCAAAAGTTGAATCATTAGAGAAAGATCTCATGTTCCAAAATGTCTCTTTTCTGAATAATATATGTTACGTTGGACATGAGACTGCTAGGCAGCTAAATCTATATCAATACTGAAAAGGTTATTCTATCTAATTTTTCTATATTGTTTTAATTATATAAAAAATTATAAAGTAATTAGTCAGAACAAATTTATTGGAACTAAATGTAACAGTATGAAATAATGTTTTTGCAAAATTACTATTTGAAAGCCACTAAGTACAAAAATAACTAGATAGAAAAAAGAGGAAAACATCTACGAACCAGACAAAAACAACTATGGTTATTTTGTGTCTCCAGTTGGGTGTCTTTCACATGTTTTGCATCGCTGTGCATCTCTTCACTGTCATTTTGCTAATTTTGCATACTTTTCCAGTTGTTTGCATCTGATTTTAGTAGTTTTTGAATATCTTAGCCATTATGAGGTCATTTTGTGTCACATTTAAATAGTGTTGGTTACTTAATGTCAAACTTTTTCTTTTTTTTCTTCTTGTGGTTGAAAGTGAAAACATTTTTATGCTCTAAGTTAGGGAAAAAAATCGATGTTTATGTTATTCTTACCAAAGTAATGGGTAATTATTGTATTGTTGACACCTGCTCCTGTGGGCGGACTACTTTCTAAGGCGGATGTGTCAGATTTCACTGTGTCGTTTCCGGTATTCATGAGATTCTCTGTGAATAGGCGCGGACCCTGAAGAAGACAGGAGTAGATAGGGTCACGTCTAGAACTCTAACATCTCGAGTATCGACTACTTAGTAAATATCTTGCATATTGTATTTAAAAAAAAACCTTATTTTTTTGTACTGCTTCCAATTTTTTTTATCGACCATTTACAGTTGTTCAGAGTTTAATTTCTTTGTTTGCGGCAGCTGCTCTGAATTCTGCAAAGAACAGACCTTTGGCTTAATAAGTTAGCAGCCATGTCTGGTGTTGTGCGAGGCCCCGCTGGAAACAACGACTGCAGGATTTACGTAGGAAACCTTCCCCCAGATATTCGCACAAAAGATGTAGAAGATGTCTTCTATAAGTACGGAACAATCAGAGATATCGATTTGAAGAACCGGAGAGGGGGACCACCTTTCGCATTTATCGAATTCGAAGACCCGAGGTAACGAGCTAACTATTAGCATGCTAGGCCGCCGCAAGCTCCATTGTGTTGCTAACGCGTTGCCTAGGGCTCAGACTATTACCTGGATTTGCATTGTTCTCGTAATGAAACGTGGTGTGCCCTCGAAGGGTTTCGACCTCATTACGCTCATATCCTTAAGATAAAACTCTTGTGTGGTTGTGCACTGATAAATTAATACCCCCGTTTGCAGATTAGTCACAGTATGTGTATGGTATGGCACACACCGCCTCTGCCTCGTAAATGGGTTGTATCAACGCTCTTACTACATTACGTTTAGTTCATTTGTTAATTTAGTGGCTATTTCCCCCACATACATTTGTGTAAATTTAAACACATCTAGTTTAATTAGTAAAGTTGTTTGCATGTCTGCAAGGCGGATTAGCAGAGTTTAAGAGCCACTAACATGGCTGCCGCCCGTTTCACCATGCTTATTGCATGCATGATCAACCTTGCTACCGTCGATGTTAATTTCTTGCGTGCATTTTCCCTCTAAACAGGGACGCAGATGATGCGGTCTATGGACGTGATGGATATGACTACGACGGCTACAGACTGCGCGTGGAGTTTCCTCGGAGCGGCAGAGGCTCAAGGGGAGGCGGTTTTGGAGGGATTGGTGGAGCACCCAGAGGCAGATACGGGCCACCGTCTAGACGCTCCGAATACAGGGTCGTCGTTTCAGGTAAGAGGGCAAACTAGTCAGTCATTAATTTGCCCTTCAGATAGTAAAAGTTAATGTCTGTCGAATTGTTTTGCGTGCAAAAGGTTTAATATTTATGCAGTTTAACTTTGAAGCGCTGGTTATTTTAAAAAGTCACCTGTGTTACACACGTGTGTGTGTATATGTGTGTGTATATGATCAGTAATCACATTATTATACATTGGGAACAGCGGGTTAGATATGGTTCATGACAACTTTGAAGTAATTGGATGTGCGAAACATTTTAGATTAAAGCATTTTTTAAGTAAAGCAAAGATGCAATGTGGCCTCCAAATCCTTTTTTTTTATCATAAACACCTCTGCTCTTATGGTTGAATTTAACCCTTTCATGCATAGTGTCCACTACTGTGGACATCAATTTGACAGCTGGTTCCTAATATATTCATGGGTGGGGATGGAATATTTGTTATTTTGCCACTTCAGGGGACATCAATGAGTCATGCAATACAC
>JBBBVU010000009.1:12498632-12514838 GCA_037177055.1 Atherinosoma microstoma | reverse complement strand
TCAATGAGTCATGCAATACACTGCCACTCACTGTAGAATAAATATTTATATACGTACACACATACATTGTAATTACCTTTTTTTTTTTTGCGATAACCAGGAAAAGAAAACGATAGACATATTTTTATAAAATATCAATATTACAGAAATATGAAAGGCATTTTTCATAAATTATTTTTAAGAATATATCGAAATACATCAAATAAATAACAAAGTATGATTAGGAAAAGAGTATCACTGTAAATATCTGGAAGTAGATCAGTGTGTGTAAAAAAAAAAAAAAACAAACAAAAAAAACACTTGGCACTGTTTCTTAATAATTCATGCATGGAAGGGTTAAAAATGTATCAACTTAAACATACTCAAACTTTCAAGTTAGTTGCACAGAAGGGCCGTTTTTAATTTTGTTATAGGTCAAAAGCGAAATTACCACTTAAGTGTAATGCATTTCAAAATTGGCACAGTTTGGTACAGTTCACCGCCACCAATAATCCCATTGGTTCTAAAAGAAATGGGGTATGCAATTTTTAGTCTTTCTTTTAACTGGTAGTTAGTTTAAACTGGTGATTTTAGGTATTTGATGTGCCTCCCCCAGGAGAATGATAAATGTACATACCTTGATGTTTCAATTATGTCATAAACATCATCAAAGCGGCTTATTACTAGTATAGTTTCACTCCCATGTTTTTTCCTGGTTTTCTGTTACAAATATTAGATGGGTGACTTTTCCAAGGGAACCTCTCCTCACCTTAACAACTGCAGAAATGACCTTTTGTTTAATTTTTAAATGTATTGTTTTTAGCTCACCTGTTCTGGGAAGTCTAGTATGTGTCAGCTAACACAATACTTTCCTGCTGCTCAGGTCTCCCTCAGAGTGGCAGCTGGCAGGACCTGAAGGACCACATGCGTGAGGCTGGTGACGTGTGCTACGCTGATGTTTACAGAGATGGAACCGGAGTAGTAGAATTTGTGCGCAAAGAAGACATGACCTATGCTGTTCGAAAGCTGGACAACACCAAATTCCGTTCACATGAGGTATGTGTACTGATTTGATCAATGGTCATGGAAAATATATCTTTGCTGTGTGGAGGTGAGTACTTGATGAAATCTTTTGGATGTATTGAACAGCACCCAGCCCTTATGTCCAGATGTATTTCCACCAGAGCCAGGAATGTTGTCTTTTCAATGTCAAGTTTTTTGTGTCCGCTAGGGAGAGACTGCATACATTCGTGTGAAATTAGATGGTCCCCGCAGCCCGAGTTATGGAAGATCACGCTCCCGCAGCCGTGGCAGCCGGAGCAGAAGCCGCAGTCGCAGCGCCAGCCGCAGTCGCAGCAATTCCCGTGGTCGTGGCAGAGGATCGCCCCGCTACTCGCCTCGTCACAGCCGCTCTCGCTCCCGTTCCTAAACCTTACTACCATCAATGTTCTGCCCTTTTGATGTATTCCCTCCTGTTTTTACCTCTTATAAGTTACTTCAGATGTCAGCTATTTTAAATTTTTGCATTTCTTGTCCCGATGTCCTTGTGGATGATCCTGGTATGTAGATGTACTCCCCATCCCCTCTTTGCCTTTCCCTTCCCTTCTCAATCTTATTTGCCCTTTTGTTTTCTCCCTCTTTCCCCTTCTGTCGTCTCAATTTTTGCAACATTACAAATTGTGCTGTGTTGAACTTCAAAAATGTTGAGTTGTAATGAGTTGCACTCAATATTTTTGCAAGTGTTGAAAATTGAAGATCTTGTTTGAGTTTTTTTTAGTAGGTTCTCTTTGGATATGGTGGGTGGGCTGTTTTGACGGGAAGCCCAATGCTTAACTGTATTTTACCCTTGTGTCTTCCTTTAGACATCTGAGGAGAAGGATTAAAGTGATTTGGAATAAAACCATTGTGGAGCACATTTCATTTGTATGGTCAGGATAGGACATCTAGGAGCAATCAGGTCGAGGCAATGGTATGCTTCATATTCCATAAATTGAACACTTTGATAGGTTGAAATGTCATGCATGTCATTTATCAAAGCCTTATGTGCTGTACCTTGTTATATAAACAGTCTTTAACATGTTACTTTGGCCTGTGACAGAATAAGCAGTCCTAAAACCAATGTTGTGATGTAAGTGTAACACCTTTGCTGTCAAATGTAAAAGATCAGAATCACTTTGTTACAAATGTGTCCCACTTTTAAATGTCATCAATGTTAAAAGTATTTTATGGTCAGGGAGCAATAGTTTTTGTGCTCAGTGGTTTTTTTTTCTTTTCTTTTTTTTCTTGACCTAAGATTAGTACTCAACAAGGAAAAAGAAAATAGGCCCAAAACTATTGACATTTTATTCTAACAGTCTGCCTCTGATTTTCTTCCTGGTATTTCAAGGTTTTGATTGGAGGAGTGGCTCAGTGGATCCCAATCCTTGGAGCTGGATGAGTGGATCGATTAGGGAAGGGATAGGCAAGGATGGATGCTCGGAACGGGAGCCGTTTTCGAGGATTCATATTGGTTGATATCAGAACTAATTAATGGGAATCCCAGAGCAACTACTTTCTTTTTCCCCCTTTTTTTCTCCTTTCGTTTTAGGCCCCCTGCCTTTTTTTTTTTTTTTTTAAATCAGTGATAATGGCTTTATTGTACAAGCAAAGGAAACAGAGGACCAGGAAGTTGGATCAAAGGATGGAGTCGTAGATGCCTGGTATGAGGGAATGAAATGAAATGGGGTGGTTGGGAGGGGGTTTAATGTGGGTGTAGTTTGTTTTTATTTTTGCTTAATCTTTCTTTAATCTAGCATTTTCAATAAAAAACACTTTCAAACAAGAATTCTTTAGTTTTGTTTTTATTTGTGACCTAAACCAAACTAGTAGTTTGTTTGTGTGTGTGTTTGATAAAGCTTTCCATACTAGTAAAGAGTTTGGAGCAAGAAGAAAAAGAAATGAAGCAGCGAGCCGAGCTGAACCCACGGGGCCGACACCAACAATACTAATGCATGTATTCAGTATTCAAAGCGCCGGTGTTTTAGCTGTGACTGCTGATGAAAGCCGCTTTTTACGCCCGGCCAAGTGATACCTAGCTTCAGCCAAGGTCTCGTTTCCTCCCGGCCCACACTCAGTGGCGTATTCTGTGAATGATGCATTGTGGGATGAAATAAGATGCCGACAGACAGGAGCTGGAGAAAAACGCTTGCAACAGCCGGGGAGGCTGCCGTCCAGCCAATGGCAGGGTTCAGCATGCAGCAGAGGGGCGGGGAGCTGCTGGAGCAAAGCGGAGACAACCTACCTACCTACATGCTTATTGTGTAAATCTTTAAAAAGCAATTAGCCGCATCATCTAAACCTTCCCCACTGGCTAGCTTAAATACATATATTTAATAGGAAGTTACTTCAGGCAGCGCAAGAAAAGGTGAGTTATAAATTTCTCAAATTGAAGAAGATTAACTTGCACATTATTACATATTCGGATTTGAGTTCTTGTTTTTATCGTACGTATCTATGCATTTCTACTAATTATAGATATCTATTTATATGGCCTCTGTCGGCATTATATGGGTCTTTGCATATAATTCGACATCTTTTAGTTTTGCTGTCCTGATGCAAATGCAGCTTTTATCCAAAAGTGATTTTGCTAAGTAATTCAACTCCACCTGTATCAAGTTTCGTAGCCAATCTATGCAGTCCTCAAGTAATGGTTATGTGAATAACATAGACAGAAATACACCAGCACTAGTTCTTAATTTTGATCAAAGCTAACTGCAGAAAGCACCGTGCCAAATGGCTTAATTTTCTGCGTGTGGTTGAGGAATTGCGAAGATCCGGCTGGCCTAAACCATCCCCATCATCACCACGTGCAGTGTCAATTTTCAGTGCGGTACGTCTGAGTGAACGTGCCTGTTTCTTCCAACAGCAGGCATCCTCAACCATGACGGACAGGAAAGCGGTGATCAAGAACGCAGACATGTCCGAGGACATGCAGCAGGACGCCGTGGACTGTGCCACACAGGCCATGGAGAAGTACAACATAGAGAAGGACATTGCTGCCTACATCAAGAAGGTAAGACAGGACAGGTGCATGCATGGATCCAAGCACAGTTCAGTGGTTTTCACCAGTGGCACATGATCTTCAAATTTCAGATCCTTCTGTGTTCTCAGATCTATTTTTGCCCGATGAGGAGATAGGACTCTTATGATCAAGGCCCCAGTTACTACTGTTTGATTCCTTAGGTCCACAAATCTCATAGCATCTTGTTTACAAATAATTCAGACTGGTACAAAAAAAAAAAAGCCTGGTGCTTTTTCATATTTTAACTGATATCCAAATGTATAGGTTTAAGTCCATACTTGTTTGTACAATACTCTCTGTAAAGAACTGTGCTCTTTAAGAGTGCTTTACAGACAAGATAATGAAACGGCTATAATAAAAAGTGAACCATATAAAGTGAAACACCAAGTTTAACAAAACCTTTTTTTTTCTTTTACTTCTGCTTGGGACCAATTTGGTTTCGTCTAACTAATTCTGCTCTCACTGTGACCACCATGTCAGCATCACATGATGAGAGTAGATATTATAAGGACCCCAGAGGACTGACACATCCATGAGGTCAGGAATCCTGCAGGAAAACACCAAAGTTTCATTTAACTGTCTGTGATGTCATAGACAATGTCACTAGTGGCTTTATAGGTGCAGCCTACAAATGGTTGGCAGTCCCACTGTGGATGCTGATGTGAGTGTCACAGAGTAGGAGAAAACTCCAGAAGTGAGACACTTTTTTAGATAATTTCAATCGCAACACTTCCACTAATCTCTAACAAAATAATCACTTTTCAAATTTGAAATAGACTATGTGACCATATGCTAAATAAATCAGTAAATAAACAAATTAGTTGATTGATTTAAGCTTATTAGCAACCCTTTTTTTCCATATAGAATATTCCAAGTTAAAACATTTCAGTTTTTACGAAGAAAAATGTATTGTTTGTTTTTTTTCTTTTTTTATCTTGTGACGCTGTGCATAATATCTTTGGTTTTACAGCTGTTGTTTGCTTAAAATAAGTTGTTGGAACATTTCCCTTTTTGGCAATGGGCCAGCCTCCTCCCGCTGTCCAAACACAGGCTAAAATGTGATTCTAAATTTGCCATGACTTTGAGCACGTAAAGGTGTCTGTCTACATCAGCACTGTAATCGTCTCACAACCAGCTCACAGTGTACCCAGCTGAGGCACGTTCCACATCCTCACCACTCTCTAAAGGGTGAATGGGGGTATCTACTGTAGATTAATTAAGCCATAAAGAAAATTAATGCTTCTTAAAAAGTTAGTTTTCCCCGATGTGTGTAGAATGGCAACCACATTCCTGGCTGTGTTAGACCAGGTATGTAGTTTGCGACCACTGGCATTGATTAATCTTCTCGTCTTGCCTCTTTTTCAGGAGTTTGACAAGAAGTACAATCCCACCTGGCACTGCATTGTTGGGAGGAACTTCGGCAGCTACGTCACCCACGAGACAAAGCATTTTATTTACTTCTACTTGGGCCAAGTGGCTATCTTACTTTTCAAGTCTGGCTGAGAAGTTTCTGATGGGTATTGAGGAGTTTTTCTCCCTGAACCTGAATCGGAAATGCACTGGTGGCTGATGTCTCCCATACATTAATAATGACATACCATAATGATGCAAAACCCGCCGTGCGCAATTGCATGGACTATACACTATTTAATATGTATGTTACAGTAAGTTTACTTTTTAATAGTTGCCATTTGAATGCAACTGAAGTAGTTTTTGTTGATGCTGTTAAATTCTAGGTTGTAAAAGATTTCAATGTGGCCCCTTGATTGTATCATAAAGGAAAGCTGTAGAATGTAGTGGTGCATCTGCTTTCCTTCACAAGTGGCATTGCCAGATCCTGTAATGACACTCTGTTCTTTTGGAAGGTAAAATCATACCTTACCAATGTCATAATTAATCATGAAGACATGTTCATAAAAGTAGAAGTTGATGTCATGCTCGTTTCACACGATGACTTAGTTTATTTCCAGTGCTGAACTGCTTTAAGTTTTCTGGAAATTCGCATGATAAAACTTTTTTTTTTTTTCCATTTGGATGCGAAACAAATCCCCAGCAGAGGATGAAATCTTTTTAGCAGCCGCATTCAGAAAAGATGTCACAACGTCAGACACACTTTGACGCTTCAGAACCAGCACAAGCCAGTGCAAACATTTCCAGGGACGTTTAGTTTCTCAACTCTTAAATTTTCACTGTGAAGAACGATGGAGCAATTAAGGCTCACACACACAGAGCTTACTCTGTAATGTCCATGTTGTAACGCTACAGACTGGTTACCAAAATTACCAACTCACCTACATAGGTTTCAGTTACCATCTTGTGTTACTGCATGTTTGAAGGATGAAAAATACAATATATTTAAGTGCGGTAAGGAGCAAAGTAATTCTAACGGAGGCAAATAATAAACCTTTTAACTTTCAGATATTGGACTGAACAGATGAATCTTGTCCCAATAACTGCAAGCTATATTGTCTCCTGTGGCTCTTGGTAGTTTTCAGCATCCCAATGTTCTGTTTTGCTATGCCAGTTTACTGCCAGACAAGCAGGAAAAACAAAGCATCTGGAGTTTAGACAATGACATATTTTAGTTTTTGTTTCGTAATGTTAATATGATTAGTCTGAAAAGTCAATGCACAATGTTTTGGGTTCTGATTAAAATGTGTTCTCTGGGAGGACAGATTGGAGGTTTTTAGATCATGCAGCTAAATAACATCACACATTTCTAGCTATGTGAGTCTGAATGTTTACGAGTCGTTGTTTCCCATATCAGCTATGGGTCAAATAATTATGAAGTGTTAGCTTGGATTGATATTGCTTTTGGGGGACGTCTTCCTTACTATCGTTAATGTAAACTGAGTTAGCATTGTTTTTCACTGGCATGTAATTTTGCTGTGTATGTGTAGGAGCCGTTCTAATGCTGTTAAATTTGCACAAAACGTGTGCCTGTCATTGCTCTCAACTGTAACCGGCTTGAGTACAATTGCACTTCATTAGAATAATCCAGTAGGTTGCTACAGAACCAAAACCATATAAACTCAATAAAATAAAAATTCATTGTTGACTTATAACACTGTGGCCCTTTTTTTGCCCCCCCTTTTTTTTTGTTTAAATTGCTGTTAATGGACAGGAGTCCATTAGTGATACTTTTTGTAAATATCCTGTCAAAGTTCAACATTCTGGGAAATACTTTTACTTAATTCTAAGAGTTAGAAGTAAACATTGTTACTCTGTAATCTGTACACCAACAAGTTGGTGTCTTGAGTTTTCTCCCCAGTGTTGCTAAAGTTAAGCTACTTCGCTTATAGGTGCAGCGTATAGTAAAATCAAAAGTCCATAACAGAAATAATGGTGTGTATATATATGTATAAAAAACTGAAATGAAAAATAAAACAATATCTGAAAGAGTTTTGGCCACTGACAGCCACCGTTCATTCATAACTGTGCTTGGTTATTTCTATACCAATCTTTACCACTAGGTGTCAGTATTTCTCATACAGTATACCTTTAATAAAGTGGTCATTTTAGAAATAAAACAAACAAAAAATTCACTTTAGAAATATCACTTGAGTTGATCTAGATCTCAGTGTTCTGGCTGTCCATGAAATATAAAATGAGTAATAGCCACTTTAACACATGTTGTGTTCATGTAGCTTTACAACCATTTCCAACTGCTAAGCTGCTAGCTTGTTTACCACCAATACATTCATTGTTCAATGTAATTTTTAATAATGAAAGTTGAGTGATGATTTCTATGATTTTAAATAATTATTTTTGTTGATTTAGAAACTTTTTCTGAATAATATTGGTTTAACAGAGATATTTCAGAAGTTTGCCAAAAATGGCTAATGTTAGTCACGCTATTAGCATATTAGCAATATTACCTTTCAGTGTACTCTATCCATGAATGTTATTTTTTCTAAATTGGACTATTTCGTAACAGACTGTATTGCTGTTTTTCATACCACTAGTTACTTGTAGTATCTGGTAAAGATGATAAATTCAGATAACTAGTATATTTTCCCCTAGACTGAATTCCTCCACATATCTCCCATGAAATACCTGCTTAGTCCAATGGAGCCTAGATTTATTAAAACAACAATTGATTATTTTTTTTATTTCTATTTTATTTTTTTGGACCATATGAGGTAACCTGACTACATGGACATGCAAATTCCAAATGGAAAGGCCCCCAGCTGAGGGTTGAACAAGGACCAGTTGTGATTTTATACATTAGATTTATAGTTGCTTTATGTGATTGACCCGTAAAAAGAAGAAATTAAAGCCGATCTAACAATCAATGCCAAACCTACAGACAGGCAAGGCAGGGAAAGGCAAGTTTATTTGTATAGCACGTTTTCAGGTTCAAGACAATTCAAAGTGCTTTACATAAAACATTGAAATTATTACAGATAAAAAGCAGCTACAATTATAATAAAATCATTTAAACACACAAAAAGATCAAATAATCAGACAACATAAATTTATAAAGTTTAAGATAATTGAGCAAGATGAGTGACTCAGAAGAACAGAGGCTTCAATATTTCTGTTTAAAAGCTGCAGGCCCATTAGTGTCTGATTATTGTCTTCACAATGATTGAATGAGAAACAGTCCATAGCAACAAGTGTGTTAGAGGTTCACTCACAGATCCGTTAATTGCATTAAGCTCACTGGGAGTCAGTGGTTGGTGTCTTTTGGATGGTATGCAAACATGATTCATGATTATACACATGACTGATGTGTGCCGACAAACAGAGGTCAGGCAAAAAGGTTAGACACAGACTAACCCCTTCAGTGGTCAGATTATGTGTCAGTATCAGGGCTGATGTAACGGTGTGCATTACAGTGTAATGTAACAGAAAAAGGGCAACTCTTATGTTTTCCTGCAGAATTGTAATTGCCATGAAAACTACCAAATGATCACAGTGTTTTTCTTTTCTTCATGCTTTGAGCACTTGTCTTCTCATTGATAGAAACGGCCTGTGCAGGGTGTCTGATGTGATGAGTTGGCGCTGCAGTTACGTGACGTCTGTAAGTGGAAATCTGTAGAAACAAGAGCTCACAGAGCTGAGAAAGCAGACAAATTACAAGACAAGTTGACTAATGAATAATTTCTAGAGACAGACTGAGGTCAAGCTGAATGAAATAGGACACTCTTTGGGATTAACCTGACAGTTATAATTTCTTTGTACCTTAGAGCCAAACTTTTACCTGCCCCTCTACTTAATGACTGATAAAGCCTGAATATGAAGGAGGAGCCAATGTTAGCCAGAGGCTCTGAAAGTACCATAAACAAGTTGTAGCATTATGCTCTCCTCCTCCAGTCTATCTTTTTTTCTCTTATTTTTTATAAACAAAACCACAGCTTTTTTTTTACCCTCTTGTTTGTTCCCATCACCACCTCCTACCCCCACATACCTGCTTGCGTTCTCTTTCACAGCTTCTGGCTGCTTTCATCCATCTTCCCACACAGAGCTGTAATTTATGGTCAAGGCACATCCACATGCAGACTACACAGATAATTGACTGAACGATTAAACTAACCTCTGCTGTTTAGAAATTAATGATACAGCTGTATGAATTATTTATCCTTAGGCTGATTTAAATATTAAGTTTTGATCACTAAGGTGACAAAATTGGTTTATTGTCTGAACTGTGACATAAACGTACAAGTCCAAGAAATGGATGAATCGCATTATAGATTTCACTGTTTATGGTTTTATTTAGTGGAAAACAGGATTTTTTTTTCTAGCTGGTGACTTTCTTACAGCATTAAAACAGATGCAAATCCAGTTAAATCCCACACTGACATCAAGCATTCACATCCAGATCTTTGAATGGGCTCAAAAAGATCCTATTATCGTGGCATATTTTTTTTTATCTCTCTGCTCTGAGATCACCCCATTCAGCTTCTCACAGATTTGAGCAGAAAACATTTGAAAAACGCATTGTAACAACCATACTGTTTGTTTGGCGCAGCCTTAAAAAAACCATCTACTTTTGTTTGGTGCGTAGCTCTCATTGATGCAGTGGATGTTTGTGCTCTGCAGATCTCTCATAGACTATGAGATGACCAGTGGGCGGACTCAACACTGGCATAACAGGAGGCAAATGACTCAGACTCAAACATCAGGGCTGTTGAGAAAATGAGGGAAAAAAAAGTGGTGCATTCATGTGTTGATTGCAGCAACTGGATGCAAAGGCCACAATTACATACGTGTAGGCTGAAGTGTGTGGTGTGATTGTCTGTGGAAAATCAGCTGTAATTGCATCATTGCATGAAAAATCCTTGGAAATGGAAATGTGACCCTCTACACTTGTAACGGATGAGTGTTTAGTAGTTGGAAAAGAGCATCTGTAGTTTATTTGTCAGATCTGTTAATATAAATAACCCAAATATATAAGTCTTCTGTTATTCAGTTATACAGACTTTCATTATGGCAGTCATTTTGCTTCAGCAGTGTGGAACATCCATGAGGAATTAGTGATGACTCATTTCAATTAAGTGTCTGGCATGCACAAAAGTCAGACCTCCGCTAAATGAAATGCAGCTATTACCATTACACCTGAACTGCTTCTTAGGTGACATGTCTATTGTCTCTGTGAATGCTGCACAGCCGTTGAAAAAGCCCCAAAAAACACAAACACAAAATTACACGTGTGATTGACTGAGCTGCAAACACTTTTGTTTGTGCACCATGCTTAAGTAGGTTTTACATATATCTTCTTGCCAATTTTATGTATGGGCATAAGAGAATAATTGATTTTGTTTGAAATATTCATAAAAATAAAATCGGTAAAGATGTGAAAAAACCTGGTCACTATATAGGAATTTTTTTGATTTCATTCTTCTTACATAATATAGTCATTGCATTGTAACAGTTAAACAGCATTACATAACTGTTTTCTCTTCTGGAGTAACAAGTGATACTGTGTATTTGTTCTGCAATTCCATATTCTGACCACTAGAGGGAAACCTCTGCCTTTCATAGGGATCGTCCATTTCTTTTCGACCTTTTCTACATCATTATGTGGTCAGTGTAATCGGTGTTGGTGTAGCGATTACTGAAAACATTATTGTTTTGTTGTTGTTCTTGTTTATCAAAGTGATGTGAATTATGAGACATTTCAAACAGAGCCCAATTTAATTGGAGGTATAATAAAGGAATAATCTCAATCTTTGTAGCAGAACAACAAAGGTTCGGGTTTAGGGAATTTTCAATACAAGATTATTTAGTTTTTATAACATTTGTGTTGTTGATTAACACTTATTTGAATACCTAATTAAGGAATTGAGAAATGTAAGAGATGCCTACAACATTTAATTGCTTTTAAACTCAGAACACACCTTATTTATCCAATGGCATTATTAGACATTCAGGAAGTCTTGTAGAGAAAATGGGAATTTCCTGTAACTAAGGGCATTAAATAAGTGTTACATTTTTGTATTTCTGTGATTTCCCAACTCCTTAGAAGTTGAAGGGTGTGAGAGTCACAAACAATCTATGCTTTGTCCTTGCACAAGGCACCCAAAGGTGATATGGTTCATAAATGATCATGCCCGGTCTGCTTTGCTGCACCTGAGAGCAGTTTGTTCTAATGGTTTCCTCCAAATGGACAGCAGCCATGAAAGTTTGCATTGCATTGCAGGAAGTTGCTGAAGCAGTCACCCCCCGCATGGATTCACTCAGGTGTGGTATCGCTCATATGCCATTAGGCTCATTAACAAAGCCATTTCTAAAGATTTGAGAGGTGGACCTCAGCAGGGAAGAATTTTCATGTGACTATAGGCATAACTATGTAGACATTAAGCGGATCGAAAGAATCAGGCATCAAAGAGATATAACCTCCCGTATAGATGCCCAAGTTTTTGCTTTTCAGCTAGACAACAAACTTAAGCAAACAAATACACAACACTCAGCGTTAACTTAGTTTTCACATCTTAGCAAACATCCTGCATGACTAAGTAAGAAGCAGGTTAAAGGTTGAAATGGCTGCCTTTCATGGGCCGCAACATTTTTATGACCTTGTCTGCATGGACACTACTGGAAACGCATAAACAGAAGTTTGCTCCTGGTTAAACTCAACTCACCTGATAGGTATACATGAAGAAGGATATCAGATAGAGCTTTGTTTTGCTATAAGTGTCAAAAGCTGGCCTAATTTTCAGAAAAAAAGAAAGGGAAAAAAAGAAAAGGTTTCTACTGACCTAAAGTCACCAGTCCTCCTACAAACCATCTTATCTGAGCCAAATTCTTTATGGACCATCACCTCGTAATCCATTCCTTTACTGCCCTCGCTGTGCGCTGCTGTCAAGGATAAGGTAATCAGCTTATCACAAAGACATGATTTATAAAACTTGTATCCAGTAAAGGCATTTCGGTGATTCGGATCCTCTTTGAAATCTTCCAAAGAAGAAGATTCATCTTTGATAACTGCTTTGAGGAATTAATTGCACAAGATTTTGCACGGCTGTTTCTGATTTGAGAGACATTATTTGACTTTGTCAAATGATGAGAACACTTTAAACATGTTCTCACCCAAGTCTTTTCTTTGAATTGGCAGCATAAGGATGGAAGAGAGTGCCTTGATTCAGTACTTTCTTGCCTTATCTCAGGTCATATCCCTGCACTGAAGGCATGTGATATTGGGCAATGGGGCAATAAAGCAGGACAACTCTTTATGAGAGGGAGTGTGAAACTGCACTTCGCTGACTGACTTTGTGGCTACAGGTGGCTTCTGCACTACAAAATACAACTTATTCTGAGACTTAGCCTCCCTCTGCTTAGCTTAGCTTGACTTTTGACTATCTAATTTCATCCAATTTGAACTTATCTTGGTGATTATAGCTTATATTTGCTCAACTTAGTTTTGTTTACTTCTTGCTTGCACTTTAGCTTTGGCTTAATTCAGCTTTTGAATTGTCCATACTTCAGTGTCATTCAGCTGTTTCGTTTGCATTGGTTAATCTGAATTCTGCTGAGATGGCCGTAACTGTTTATCAGACAAGTGTCATAATTGCTGTAAACAATATTCACTATTATAGTCAGACTTATCAAAAAGTAGCCTGTAAAAGATCCTTTCTTCCAGTTCCAAATCTTGAACAGGTGTGATCAGAGATAAATTACACCTGAAACTGACTCTCTTCAAGGTGGTGCAGGTCATCAGTGTAAATGATGGGGTTTAGATTGCCCTAAAAGAATTTTAAAGCTGTTATAAAAGTCGCTTTTTATGTGATTGTTGTTGGGATTTGCTGGCCCCGACTCAAGGTCTGTTTGAAGACAATGCAGAAACCAAAGGACATGGGGCTGTATCAGGCGGTGGTGGAGGAGGTGTGTGTGTGTGTGTGTTAGTGTTTGTGTGTTGGTTGTGGTGGGGTCTGACTAAGTATTTCAGGATTTCATGCAGGGTGTTGGTGATGGAGGTTGGGGAAGTTGACAATGAGGAAGTCACACAGGTTGGGGACACTGATCCAGGTTGTGGGACTGTGCAGTCACCATGTCTCAATCTTCAAACTAACCCTGCATGACTAGTCTTGAGCAACAGCTAATGGCCCCCAATTATAGTGTCGCTGTCCTCCAGAAAGCAGCCAGTGTGGCGTGACCCTTTAAAATGAGTCTCTGTCACAACTGCATGACAACAGCTCATGTTTTAAGACCAAGAAGACCTAATTAAATGTTGATTAAAGACAAAATGTTTGTTTTCTTTTTTACTTTATGATAAGTGAATTGTGTGAGCAACCGTTTCTTACAAAAGAACATAAATGTGAGGGTGGGAAAAAAAAAGAGGAGAGGGTCTGAGGTGGAAAGGTCAAACTGATGTTTCACTGTAATGCCAGAGAGGGACATTTTTTTCCATCAGGATGCCTCCTGTGGTCAGGGTTAATGTTGTGTTCTTGGGACAGAGATGTGCAGATGAATTAATTTTAGGGATGAGCAGAGGAGCGTGAAGACAGGGGGGCAGAGTCCACTAGTGGTGAAGCAGTGGGTGGAGGCTGATTAGAAAATGGGTTTTTGAGTCCAGATCTGTTGTCATTATCTCCAGCTTTACTTTACTATTACTATAACTTTGTAACCTGAATTTCTTATTCATTAAAAGAGATCTGCCTACCTTTCTCAGCCTTTAATTCTATGTTTAATTAAGAATAAAAAATGCCTTATAAATGTTGATCAGGTTTCATATTTTGTGATCTAGTCTCTTTTTTTGCATTAATTAAATAAAGTAAAAAACAATGAACAAAACCGGATATTGTAAGAATTTGAGCTATTTTGTGTCTTATAGAGTATGTACATGAACAATGTTGGATCTTTAATTTATATGATGCCAAAGTTTCTGATAATTATGTGAACATATGTAAACACAGTCATCATGAGCCAAAACACAGGCTCTTTCTAACTTTCTTCAGCTTTAGCTCTACTTTCTTTTTTTGGCACTAATTCACAAATGTTATGATAAAAAAAAGCCAAGGTGGTCAACAATATACTTGTGTAACATTTTCAGCATATAATTGTTAGCATGTACTGCTTTGGCAGAATGAGAGTATATTGCATGGCTTGCCTTACTGTTGATATTGTAGTTACAAGTAATGCTGCTATCAAGTTAGTTTAACTAAATGTATTTATGTCAATATTAGTTTTAATTCCCAGTTAAACATACATGCACATTAACAGTTGGTAATTGGCATGTCTGCACTTTTCTCAAAGCAGAAGACACTCTTGATGTCATAAACTCACAATATTGGAGATTTTTGGTCAGAAGTTAGACTTTCATTCCCTGCTTCCTGTTAGTTGGTCTGAAAAAGTCCTGCTGATGTCAACTCAAGTAAAAGATGTTTATTTTTTTAAATAAGAATCTTCTGCTTGAGAAATGCACAGAATAATTACCTTTTTAAACTTATATCTTCATCATTCTCTGACCTTTAAAGACACCTTTTGTATCCTTTGTACAGTAATTTAGCAGATATGGAGTTGCTTCTTTTGGAGTAAAGCAAACTGGAACTGAGTCATATCCTCTGTCTTGATAAAGAAGGTAACTGTAGGTGCTTTAAGCAATCACAAGGTGACAAGACAGACGCCATGGTTGACTAAGTGTGAAGCTTTTCTCTTTACTCATGAAATAATAGATAACTTGGGTTCCACATTATGTGGCCCAGAGCCAGAATCTTAATTGTTTAAAAGCTGACTTAAATAAGCAAAGTGGACTCAGAGAAGCTCCTGTGAGACCTCTCTTGTCAAAGTTTATGTGTACAGTAAAAACAGGTTATGCACTTGTGGAAACACCAGAGCTTATCATTAAAAAGTGACAGCTGTGACCACGGATGAAGCTGAGGTGGATGACAGGTGTTTCATAATTTTCAGCTTTTTCTGGAACAACCTATAGTTACAATTCTTTTCAGTTTACTGGAGGAAAACGTCAGCAACACCACATGACTGCATCAGTAGTTTTCTATCTTTTTTTTCTTTTCCAGTTTGCATGAGATCTGTATTCTTTACAATGATCTCATTTAGCTCCCTGACAGTGAAGCCACGCCAACATCGATCTGCGTATGAGGTAAAAGGAAATGTGCTGATTCCTCTCACACTCGGTTATACATTAACTGTTAACAAAAAAGAAATAAAAAGAGCTTATAGACTTGGGCAGATAACCCGCTACTGCATCTGACAGACAAGGCAAATAAATTGCTGACAGAAAAAATAATCTTGACACTAAAGGTCATTGCTGCTACTGTCACATTTAAGTATTACCGGTGTGTTTATGGCCAAAATAAAAACCAATAGGTGTTGATTAGTTCAAGAGAGAAAGGATGTTTTACTTGTAAGTGTTAAAAATTGTTCTATGAAGAGTTGGAAATATATTTGAAAGATTTTTTTCAAACACCTTTTTTCACTTATAGGGTTTTTGCTTCAGCATTTATGTTGATAATTGACTGTTTACAGGTTTTGTAATGTTACCTGCATAACCAACAGAAATAGGTAACTACATTTTGTATAGTCAGTTCTTTTTTATTAATTTTTTTTTTTTTAACCTCTGTCTTGTCCAGCATTGTAGCAAGCAGAATGATTGTCTGGCTGCTGTTTTGTGCCAAGCAAATTTAATTTGTCAAGTAGAGCTTTATATGTATAAAGTCCCTCTTGAAAAATAAAATCTTTATTGTAGTTTTTAGTTATAATCT
>JBBBVU010000009.1:12484349-12498532 GCA_037177055.1 Atherinosoma microstoma | reverse complement strand
ATTGGTAGATACAACTAAATTACAACACAGTGACTGTAGCAGCACGCCGAATATACAGAGTGGAGACGTTCGAGGAAGAGTGGACATGTAGGGTGGACATGTAGAGTGGACATGCAGAGCGGACATGTAGAGTGGACATGTAGAGTGGACATGTAGAGTGGACATGTAGAGTGGACATGCAGAGTGGATATGTAGAGTGGACATGTACAGATGCAGAGTGGACATGCCGTGGTCATGGAGATGCCACCGCGCCTGCATAAATAGTCAATTCTTATGCATAAACAAAATGAAACAGAGACATTAGTCTTTTTCTATTGACAAAATATCTGTTCTAAAGTGACATTAAAATCCTAGTTTATTAGACATGTTATCAGCTGCAACAATGAATTTGAAGACATAAACATGTTGATGTCGCTCCTTAAATCTATAGCTGCAGCTGATTGATGTGCTGCAGGCTCTTGTTGTCTCTAACTTTTCCTAAATGCTGTATGTTCCTCAGTTATTTTTTTCCCCCTTGTGGACTTAATGGGGGTTTGTAGAACCGTTCAGTAAAAAGCTTTGATATTTGGCACATTGATTGGATTCGGTCACTCTGATTCTCTATTATTATAAGGAAGTAAAAGACAGAGGTGCATTTCTTCCTGTGAATGTTCTGGTTTTTTTAGACAAAATTTATCAAGACCAGAACTCATAAATTTCCATTTGGTATAGATGATATTCTAGTCAGGCATCTTAACACATCACGTTATTTTTTCTCTTTTCTTTGTCTCCTCTTCTTCTTCCCCCTTTTTTTTTCTATTTGTTACTTTTTTTTAAAATTAGTAGTAGCAGTAGCATTATAATGGATATCATCACAGCCAGTCAATGATGTTAAACAAGAAGTGAGGTCATTTCTCTGCAATACTTTAATCAAAGAAGGTTAATGGACTCGAAAAATCTTATTTTGAGTAAATATAAAAACTTTGTAGAATTCAGTCTCACTAGGGTGCTGCACATAAATAAGTGTAAAAAAATGTCTTAAACTAAAGCATAGCATGTGTTATCTTCAGGCCAATAAGAGTGGTCAAAAACTGGCCAAAGGGCCCCACAACACAGAATGTGGTCTTTTTTCTGCAAACATAACCTGGATTGATACCAAACTTGATGTAAAAACTATTAGTTTTCACATCAAAAAAAGTATATCATCTGATCAGAAGGGAACAATGACAAAACTTGTTTCTAATAAAATATTAAGTTGGCATGGTGAATCAAATCAAATCAAGTCAAACTTTATCTATATAGCACTTTTCACAAAGATGCATCACAAAGTGCTTTACATCATAAAAAACAACTATTTAAAAATAATAAGTGTAAAACATCAAAGTTAAATAACACACACCTGATCATACTCTCTTTTTCACACATGCAATATCACACTCACACCCACACAGCGCACACATACCCCCACACTTCCCCCCACCCCTCTTTGCACAAACATAAACTTTGAGTTCTAATTTCTGTCTCTTTAACTGAAATGTCGATGTAAAAACATAATTGGAGGTAAACATTTGAGGATAAAACCTCTAGCTTGACGCTGCTGCAAGGAAACAATATCTTGTGGATCCGTCCACACCAGGAGCCGCCTCACCAATGACCACAGAGGGCGTCTCCACAGGAACTGCCCAGCCATAAGGCTGTAGCGCAGGACCCCACCAACCACCCCGACCAGAGCAACCCCCACGGCAACGACCCTGCAGACCAAGCAGGCATAGTCCCCGATGTGGAGGATCCCCATGAGGAAAACACTGGAGCTACAAAGTTAAGAAGTTAAAAAGGAAGCACAGAATAAAGTTAATAAATGAATAAAAATAAACCTAAAAACAAAAATAAGAAAATAAAATTAAACATAGATAATAAGTAAGTACATGAAAAGTCGCCTCAACACTGCTTACAAAAAAATAAGAAAAAATGATATACAGTTGGTCAGTTTTACAGTAATGCATATGTTGTAAGTTGTATTATGTGGTTTGAATACCAAATGTACTTTACATCCAGGAAGTATGTGGCATTATGTACACATTTAAATGGAGTATCCAACACATGAATGAACAGACCAAATTAGAGACATACAATAAATCTATTCTTAAATAAAGTATCTGAATTCCCGAAAGTGTTGTTAAAGCTTGTTAAGCACTAGGCTAAAAGTACTTTCTGCCACTAACAACATTTTAAGATTTAGGACTCCCTGGACAACCTGGAAAGATTTACATATCTACACATAACCTCTTTTTAGGCCAATATGGAGTGTTTCAGAAATATAAACGATGGTCAGATGAGACTGAATTTGATACAGTAAAACTGCTTCCGCAACAGTATTTGTATGGGATTTTGGCATTTGATGTATATTTTTACTTTTGTGCTTAAGTTGTGTAATTCTATGTTGCCCATGCTTCAGCAGCAATGTGTTTGTTCTGCAGGGTTTCATCCAGAACATTCCACCTCTCATGGCCGCTAATGGCAGGTGTGCATGCCCCTGCATTAATCAGGGTGCTGTGAACCTGCTGTTTAATTGCAGAGGAAGCCGAGCAGGTAATTACTTTTGAAATCTCCGAATGCACAGACAAGGAAAAAAAAAGAAAAAAAAAGTGGCAAGCAGCCATGTATGGAGCTCAAAATCCCCTGTAACCTTCTATGGAGTCCTGTTAGACCTTTGTCAAGGGGACACATGGGAATTGTCAATAGTAGAAAGTTTGGGCGGTAAAAAGCTGTCCTTTCAACAGGTAGATGGCTCACACCAAATAAAAAATTATGATTATTTTTAGATGAAAATTGCACGGAAACGCAACTTTACTTGATACACGTAGTTATGCCAATGTAGTCTAATACAACAGCCCTGAAGCAGCAGTTCTTCTTTCTTCATGGTTGGAAACAGTGGTGGAAATGAACTTGCACCATATTTTATTGCATAGAAAAATAAAATAGAGACCCAAAATACTTTATTGATACCAAAACTATATACAGTATAGAAGTGTACTGTTCTTTGTTGCAGTGGAGCTGACGAAGCTTATGACTAAACACACTTTCTTATTGATCAATATGTTGTGTACAGTATAGGGTATGCAGTGTTGTCCATTATAAGCAGTTTAAATTGGATCATTCTTTTTTTCCACAATCAGCTCCAGTGGTTCCAGAGCAGTTCCCAGCACAGTCAGCCTTCTTTTTCAGTTTGCTCAGTTTCTTTATGTCACTGACTCTGATGCTGCCTCAACAGATGGCTGCAAAGCAGGTTACACTCTCCACCACATTCATACTAAATGCAGTATCTTGCTCCCTCCAGAAATAGAACCTGGTCCGTCCTTTCTTTTAGATGATTCAGTTTTGCATTTCTAATTAAATATTTGCAGATTTGAAGTGACTTTCAATTTTAAAGAAAAAAAATCATGTTTCCATTTCTCGACATAAACAGCAGGAAACTGAGAAACTGAGAAAATGTCTACACGTTTGTAAACCACTGTAATGATTGATCTTTTATGATTTAACAATTCTGTACATACATAAATAAGATGTTGTATGAAAGCCACATGGGAGCTTTAAAGTCATGTTATTAAAATGTTTGGTGAGTTTTCTGACATGTCAATGGAGTCCAAACTGTTTCAGTCTGTTGCATAAATGACATCAAACTGAAAAAAAAAAAATCCCTCCAGAGTTCCCAGGATGTGGACGTTAACAAGGACAGAGTAAATATCTGATAACAGCATTCCAGTCCCGTTTTTAAAATGCACTGCTGAATAAAGAGACGTCTTATCGCACTATTGTTCGTCACAAACTCTTCCTTGTAGGCATGTGTTTGACTTCCCGCTGACTGAGTTCAGCAGCTAACGGCTTGGATCTGATTCACTCTTGTTCTTTTCTCAGAAGATTTATTGCACTGTGACACACCTCTCATGGAGCTGGCACAGTTTCTTTGATCAAAATAAGGTCAGGGGTGGTACAGGGCCTGGATATGTGTCTCTGTCTCTACTTTATTTGCTGTGGGTACACATTGATATGGAAGTGCAATAAAACCTTCAAATATGATTAAGAAATAATTTAAGCAGATTTCTTGAAAGTAATGTGCTTGAAGAAAAGCGATGAAACATCTTGAAGGGTTTTCATGTGGATGAACAAGTGTTTGATGCTCTCATCTGTTTTACACTTGCAGCTGTTTGTGTCACTGTTCACTAGGTGACAGCAGTGAGTTCAACAAGAGGTTCACATCCTGCTGCTAGCCTTTAGAAACAAAAGAAGTCCTATGTCTTTATGCTTTCGGCGCAGAACTATGCAAAATGAACCACCGGTATGGAACAACTCCTGAGCGGGTGTCCGAGTCATGCAAATCTGCCTAGAGTTAACCAGTCTAACAGTCACTAATAGATAACTGGGGGATAAATAGAGTTTCTCTGTGCTAGAAGAGGGAACATCTTTATACTTTTCACATACATTTGGGTAAAGTTGTGCTTTCAGGAAGGACTGCAGGAAGCTTGAAGTATCTGATGAACAATATTAACTTCCTGTTTGTTGAGCCCTGTGGAGACAAAGAATTTCAGTCTCTCTAAACATATTTTTTAGATGTTTTATCATATTTCTGAACAAAGGAATTATGCTTAAGCTTTGAAATATACAGTATGGCTAACCATTAATCGGTTAATTTTGGAAGAATTTTTTCTATTTTTTCAGCTTATAATATTTTGGGATGTTGTTGGGATTGGACTTTAGTTTGGACGTATGCTTTGTTTTCATATGACTCCATAGAGAAAGCTGGTCTGCCCCCCCTGTCTGCTACAGCTACAAAGTGGCTGTTGCTTCGATTCCTGAGTCAATATTGACCACCAGCCAAGAGGAGAGAGGCAGCAGCAGCAGCTGGGAAGAAGACAGCATCTGCCTGTACACACACACAAACACACATGCGCATTAACATCAGGAAAAGTGAAAATACATCCACAAAAAAACAAAAAAAAACAGAAGTGAACTGACAAAGTGATGTGATATATTTCTATGGTATACTACCTTATTAAAGTAGGGTGAACAAGCTTATCTTTGCAGAGAGTTTTCACCGTGATGTAAAAGTTCAGACTCAGAAAATCATTTGTCAGGACACCAGGTTGCATTTAGACATCAATGAAACACCAATCAGCCAAAACAGTGAGTAGTTCCTAGTACTTAGTAGGGCCCCTATTTTCTGCTGCCACAATATTCCTGACCCACTGAATCATGGATTGACTTGATCTCTTGGCTACAAGCCCCATGTGTGACAGTCTGTGACAAGACAGTGTACATTTTTATGAATTTTTACTGGAACCAGTACTACCTTTTTCTCCAGTTTTAGCTACACCATGCAATCTATTGGATTGGACTAAACATGGTCTAGCCTTTTCTCCCTTGGTGCACGGATGAGTTTTAGTGGCATTGTGGCAGTGTGCCAGTTTTCCTTTCTCGGAGCACTTTTGGAAAATTCTTACCTTTGCAGACCAAGCGCATCATACATGAGCTGCAGTTGTGCAGATGCTTTTCCCATCACTTGCCATTGAAAAGTCCCTCAAAACCTCACACTTGTTCATTTTTTTCTGTTTTAACACATCAAATTCAAGGACAGAGTGTTCCCTTGCTGCTACACCCACTCCTAGGTGCCAATATAATGACATAATCAATGTTTCTCTCGTCAACTGTCAGCGGTCATATTGTCACGACTATCTGGTGTAAGATAGATCAAGATTCATGATATGAGAACCATGCAGACATAGTCTAGTGGAGTTCATTATTTCCCTATGATCAAGATTTTTTTTCCCTTCGCGGGTTGTATGTATTTATTTATTTTAGCAAAATATACAAAGGGTTGTATTTTCTCTATTTATTTACAGGACATGTTGTTGTTATGAAGCTTGTTTTGCTGAAGCCAGGAGGTCATTTAACTATCTGGCCATACCCCAAGTCTGTAGTTTATTGGTTTATAGTTTCATAGGTTTGACCATAAGTTTCTGTTGACTGAGCACAAATGTTTTGTTTTTATTGAATGCCTCACAGAGTGATTACCGTTTGGTTGTTGAAACTTGAGCCTGGATCTTAAATGACTTTAGGCCTCAGGAGTCTGCTGCAAGTTCTGCAACTGAACAGCAAAGAGTTCCTGATCTTTCCATCAAATGCCTCCTTCCTGTATCATCAGATGATTTATGATTTATTCTGTACTATCATATCCCATTAAGGAATCTTAATGCCATGAACATATAAAGAAGATATGATTTGCTGTACTGGAAGCTTGGCTCAAAGAGTGGGAGTATCAGATCAGAGGGCTAGAGTGTGAGAGCATGATGCAAGGAGATATAATTTCTCAGACAGTCATCATGTTTTTGGCAATCACAGAATGGAAAATCTGAAATCTCTTCTGTTTGATTTCTGCTCATTCAGCTCAATAAATAAATGAATAAATAAATAAATAAATAAATACTGCACTTGAGATGGTAAGACGCACTCAAACATTGCTGAGACAGAGACAAGTTAACTGTGAAGTGACTAACAGCCAAACCTCAAAGCTGCTCTGATCTAATGTGATTTGACTAAAGAAAAGAGGAGGAAAAGCTCAATCCCTGACTACACACACGCCTTGTGCAGCCTCAAGAGCAAACAAAAGCCTGAGACTTTCAAGTATAATGCAGAAACACACTTATATACACACCCTGCTACAATGCGTGTTGACTGAGCCAACACCGTCGCTGTGACACACTGCCACGAACTTGCAGCCGCAGGCCTCCCATGCTCTCCCAAAGCAGGATCACCCGCGGGTCATGTTTAAGAACTGGGAGGAGTGAATGGATGCCAGCATCTTCATCACTTTCCTCTTCCTTATCTTCACTTGTATCAGCTGCAGATTAAACTCTTCTCTCCTTGTCGTTTGTGTGTGTGTTTTATGTGTGCTACAATTCAACCATCTTCCAGTGATTTGTGGGTGTGGTCATATTATTGCTCTGACAGAGATCAAAGCTGCTGCTTCATCTGATGAAGAGAAACTGTGATGCAATCAGGGCTCTCTGGAAAAGTTGGACCACAGATAGATTTATAGCTGATAACTGTCTGGGCAGAACATGACAACTTGCAATTTGCAGGAAACAGACGGGGGATTTGCATGATTAATGAGGTCATATGGGGGGAGTTGTCAAGACCGGATGGGAATTGAGATCTGGTCTGCTTAGAAATGAAATAATCTTTTATATCTAAAAGTAAGGTGCCCTGTTCTTGTTGACACACTTTGCTCCCACTGGAGTGAATTTGAATGATTTCATGCTCACTTTAATGCACCAGATAAACCTGAAAGGTTGTGAGATGACTGATAGAAATGTTAAGGGAAAAAGAGGTTCTGATACAAAAATCAAAACACCTTAATATTTGATTTTTGCTGAGATATTGAAATATTTGATCATTCAGAACTTGACTTCACAATACACTTGGAGCACTTTGTAGTTGATTATTGAATAGAAATATTTCAAGAAATCAGACTTTTGAACTGCTTGTCCTGTCAGAGAGCTGAGCAGCTGACCATAGTGGTGATGTTGACCTATAGTCTTCACTTCTTAAAATTCACAATTCATCACAAAATCCAAAATACCAGAGGCTGACAGAATTTTTTGAGCCAAACTTTTTCTTGGCAGGGAGTGATGAGTTCCTGAAGGCTTGTAATGACAGTTTGTTGTTTTCTCCCTTTGCTTTGTTGTGCAAATGTCGGCACACATCTCACAGATAAATCATGGAATGTTATTCACCTTTCTAGTGTTGAGGTTTAGGACATTTGAATGAGTAATAGCCTAATTTTTGGGATCTTGTCAAAGCCTTTACAAAACCAACTTGTTTATCCTTCTTTACATTTTTATTTTTCATTTTTCGTATTGATGCAAGTCACACTACTTAACCTTAATGCAGCGCCGCCCCAAAACAATTTCCTTGTATGTGCAAACTTACTTGGTGATTAAGCCCCATGCTGATTCTGATTCTGATGAATGTGCATAATTAATGTAAGTGCACCATCAAAACAAGTCAGAAGCACAGAGTTTTAAGGTTGGAAACTTATGAAGTGTTGCTTTGAAATTCCCAGAATTTGAGACTTGACAATACTTCATATTTTTCTCCAAAGCCAAAAAATTAAAAGGTATTTTGATTTAAAAATGTGCAACAAATCATTTCGTTTTCTGAGTTAAACTTAATTCCCTGCTAGATTTTCCCTGTCCGTTAAAGGACCTCATGTGTTGTTTTCTCATGCAGGTCAAAGCAATCAGTGATACCCTCAGAGTATGTGACCTCTAGGGGTTTCACTAGCAACTGGAGGAGAAGTGATGAGATGCAACAACAACAGAAAGAAGTCTTGATTTCTTACCTTAATCAGGATATTTGAATGCCTAAACCCAACCAGTAAATCAGTTTTCATCATGTTTTGTGTTTATATGTAACCAAGGCAACCAGCAAAATGGTGTCCAAAAACTTAACCACTGTAAAAAGAGTATATTTTTACCCTACAATGGTCATCTTCCATTACTAACCAATTCGGGAAGGGGCACAAATGTTTTTGTTGTCATGTTATTGATGAAATGCAGTTGTCATATGTTGGTCTCAAACACTTCCAACAGAGGCTGTTGTGGCTATTAAAGCAAAGACTTGAAAATAAAACTTTCTCCAATGTGAAAACACTCAAAAGTTGTTTTTTTCCCCCCTCTTGGTGCTTGTAGGATTGGTACCTTAAAGGAAACTGTTGTCGGTCATATTGGAGGGTATGAACAAGCAACCTACTTAATGAGATCCCAAATCATGAGAACACAAATCAACACAGCTGCCAATCAGTTTGTAGGAAATAAATGAAAACTCACCAAAGCATTCATTTTTTTTGTTTATTTTTAGTGTCTTTCTCTGTAGTTGGATTTGATGATGAGCACTTTATGAAGTGTGTAGGACTCAAAACTCAAAGTGCAGATCTTGGGACTTGACAGGGGACTTGAAAGATGTGAGACTTACTAATAACGCCATCCTACTTCTGCTTAGCAAAGCTCAGCTCTAGCCGTCTCCTTCAAATATGAACGACACATGTTTATTAATCTTTTACGATAACTTGACATGAAAGTTAAAACCAGATTCCTCCAAATTTGAAATTATTCTTTAAAACTGTATAGAGAAATTCAGGCCAATTTTCACATTCTGTTAGTTCAGTTTGATGATCAGACAACAAGCAGTCATCTGAGGAGAGGAGGGGTGGGGGTGGTTGGAAGGTTCAGGTTGGGGGTAAGGTCCAGATCAGTCTGTGGAACGGTACACGATCGCTAGTTTCCTGAAGCTCACGCACACACTGTGTAGCCCTTGCCCTCTTTATTTCAGCCATTTTCCAAATGTTCCGGTCTATGCACCGACCAGGCTGAGGATTGAGGAACGAGAGGTCCAGAGAGGTCACCGAAGACACCAAATGCAGCCAAGCACATCTTGAGCCAATATGAGTGCTCACAGAAGGTCCCTGAAGCTTGATGACACAGAGTACAGGTCAACATCTGACTGCTGTGGAAAAAACTATAACCAATCATGTTTTATCCTGCTATTTAGGATTCCTTTAATTAATTTCAAAGCATAATGTGCAGTTTTTTTCCTCAATGAAAAATGTTTATCAAACAGCCATCAGTCCTGTAAGTTACATTTGAATAAAGCAATAGATCCCCAAAAGGCAAATACAGTGCATGACTGTCATGCTTCCTTGTTGTGGCAAAAGCTCAGACTATGTTATCGTTGCACCAATTTAATATCTTTCCTGGCCTACCCTCAAAGTTTAACTGTCTAACCTTAAAGAAAATAACTGTCAGACTAAACCGAACATCTGGCAAAAGAGATGTACATGAAATTGAATGAATTATACTTTATCAATCCAGTATGTTGCAGACAACATTTACTGTACTGGTTCCCATCATAGATGGAGTCTCACACACATCCAAAGATTTCATTGATTCTGGAAAAATCTAGAACAAACCGCCTTTCAGGTGCGTGTCTTTTTTCCAGTGTTGGAGGCAGCAGATGGATTGTCTGGGTCCAGGATGGTCGCTTGTTGCTCAACATGTGTGAAACCATGACGGGCAGAGCGTGTTCCTCTCCATGCATCAGTGCGCAGGCTGCTTTCACAACAGGTGTGATGGTACGTGTACTGGATAAACTGTTTTTGCTGCTTGTTATTATTTGTTGTTAATGGTTGACAGATTTTAAATGGAGACATGTGAAAGTGCCAAAAAACTGTCCTCTGAAGTTTGTGTTTCTTACACTTTTTCCATTAAATCTAAGCAAACAGATATCCACGTCTTTATTCCATTCGGTATCATTTATTTTTCATCAGTTTTCTCTTATTTACATAAAACCCATCATATATAACTATTTTGTGAGAAGGTGTCAGATACCAAATAGCTCATTTATTCTATTATTAAGTTTCCTCAAGTTATAAAACGTAACAGTTGAGTTATTAACTTGTCACTGGAGATGACAAAGCTGCAGACAGCCGGTAGTATCCATTTCCACTAGGTTGTTAGCTTCACCCATAACACCGCGGCTGGCACTTTACACAGCGGAGCGAAGGGCAGCTGAGGTGTGGATCTCAGGGAAACATCATACAACAATGGTGGCTGGAGATAAGCGAGCGGTGTAATCTGTGTAATGACACTGCAGAAGAAGGTGATAGAAACAACTACGAGGTCTCACCAGAACTAAAAAGTTCCATTAATAAAGCATTACAGTAGTAAAGCAATTAACATTCTCACATGCAGGAGCCTTAACTGTCTGCTACACACAGCAGTGAATCTTTAATGACCTGACTGAACTCTTCCCTCACTGTAACTTGGAGTTATTGTATTCACATTAGGATCATCACACTGGTTTTCTGCACAGCTACATAAGTAAGTTCCACAGCTTCATAATGACTAATAAGTTTTAGGGCAATCCAACAAAATACTAATGATCAACCACATTGATACTACACTAAAAGCTTATGTCTGACCAATAATTGGCTCAGTACTTTATTGTAAACCATCATATTCGCAGGGGAGGTCAGTACTTTATTGTAAACCATCATATTCGCAGGGGAGGTCAGCAATTTCTGTGTTTCTGTTTTTGTTTGCAGCAGTTGATGCTGTCTTCTTGACGATTACATTTAGAAATTGTTTAGTTTCTATGTGTCTCTCTTACTTCTATTCTCAAAAGAAGACCAAACAGGAGACTGCGGAAGTTTCTCAAGGTCATTAACTTATCTTGGACTTGTAACATCCTAAACTTTAGTAAAATGGATCCAAAAGCCCTGCAGAAAGTATGTTCAATATTTAATAAGGGAAGAATCTGGAACTATTACCAAAGCGATCAACTTATCCAAATTTATAATGAACATTCATTTTCATTTAGAGAAACTGAGACCACAATCTTAACAAATATAATGCTTATGTTAGTCAAGATATTGTATAGATATATTTAAAAAGAAAATCAATGAAAAATGTAAGATCATTACAAATAAAATGAAAATTATACACACCTGAAAGAAAGCTGCAGAAACAGAAACAAAATAATTTTATTCTTGGTGATGAAGTTGAAATGATTAGTTTATTGATCAGGAAGTCACAGTACAGAAAATAACTTAATGGAGCTTTGGGAAAATGGAGAAAAAAAACTGACTCCAGTTTTTGTAAGAATCCCCTTATTACACCCAAACCAAGCCTTTTTGAGATTTCCTGCTTTTCTCTATAGCTAAAACATTTTTCACTATGATTATAATGAAAAAAATGATCTTTCCATTAAAAAGTTGTTAAAAAAGAAGATATTTGATAGACTCAATGTCCTAACTATGTGATTATGTAATTTTTTATGCGGCACAAATCTGATGTATTACATCAATGCCTCAATATTTAGTCAGCTTTTTACATGCATGGAAAAAAATGCATCCATGTGTTTTATCTGGAATTATTCCTCCATTCAAAGGCATGTTAGGAAAACAAAACAAAACAAACAAACAAAAAAAAAACATAGTTTAATTTTACATGTTTGACAATCTGAGAATATCACATCTGTTATCAAGTATTTTTTTTATCACAGGCTTCAGTGCAACTTGTGAAATAAAATAGTTCATTTTCACCCCTTTGACAGGCAATTTCCTCTAAATGAGTCCAGGTAACTAACATTAATTACAATACACACAGTTATAACAGTCTCCACTGGTAGCATACACCATAAAGCTCTTCATCAATAAAAAAAAGTGTTTTCATTAACGCATTTAAACGCAGTTAAACGACACTTAGTCAGCTGTTGACGTTTATTTATCATTAGTCTTGATAGCCTTGAAAACAAGTTTTTCAGAATTAAGGTGACGGATAATTTGCTCTGACAATTTCTAAATATTAAGCCCGTGACATAACACAGATAGAGAAGTAAAGCTTTTTTAAAATCACATTTCAAATGAAATAATTAGGCAGATTTTCAAATTATGCCTATTAGGATGAATGAAAACATGAATATATTCCTGTCGTCCTGAGGCTGGAGCTTTTCTTCCGTTTGATAAACATTTGTTTAGATTTTAAAGAAAGTAAAAAATCTTTTAATAAATAATTCAGTAAAAAAAATAACTTTTACTAATACATTGTGAAAATATTTGCCTAGAACTAATTAGGTTAAGACCCTTAACATATAGTCTATCATTAGGCTATTATGCCCTAATAGATACTTAACACGTTCAAAAGTAGCTACAAATAGGTTACATGTATAAATAAATAAATAAATAAATAAATAAATAAATAAATAAATAAATAAATAAATAAAGCTTTTCTCTAACTTGTACTGGTCCCGACACTGGCCTCGTATAGCCTACTTATATGGACTAGCGGTGTGAATATGTGCAGCTCGCCTTTCTTAAAAGATTTTATGGCATATACAACAGGGTCCAAAGTCCATGAAAGTTTTGCTGATAAGAGGAGCCAATAAAAGCAGCAGTGTAAACACGTCTACCTCTGCTCAGAACGGGCCTTCTTCTGTGGATTTACATAAGGCAGCCATCAGCCGTCCCACTCATTACCATGTTTTATATTCCCTGGCTCTCAGAAAGCATCATGGCAAAGTAGCTCCATCCTCCCCTTCAACAGGGAAGTGAAGCAGCTTCTCGGAGCAGGTGTAAGCAGCCGAAAACTCGCCACTTATCTGGAACTGAGAGGCAGAGAGGAACTTTCTTTTGACTTTTATACAATTCCCCCCTCCATCCACCCTTTCCCCTCCAGGCGCACAACAGGCCTATGTTGTGTTTTTAATGTTCTCTAAAATGGTATCGAAGCTGACATCCCTTCAGCAGGAGCTCCTCAGCGCTCTGCTGGATTCAGGAGTTACCAAAGATGTTCTGATCCAGGCCCTGGACGACATGGACCCCAGCCCGCCGGGCTTTGGAGTTAAACTGGAGAATCTGCCCCTGTCGCCGGCTCCTCCTCAGAGCGGCAAGATGAACGGAGTGGACGCGGACTCAAAACCCGTTTTCCACACACTTACCAACGGCCACAGCAAAGGCAAGTTGTCCGGGGACGAGGGCTCCGAGGACGGGGATGACTACGACACCCCGCCGATACTGAAGGAGCTCCAGTCGCTCAACACGGAGGAGGCCGCCGAGCAGAGGGCGGAGGTGGAGCGCATGCTGGCGTGAGTTTTCTGAAAGAGATTTAAAATAAAAAAAATGGGTTTTAAAAAGATATTGAAATTTAGAAAAAAACAGGCGATTTAGAGGTGAAACGAGAAAGTGGAAAAAAAAGTGGGTCCATTTAATCCAGTTGATATGCATGCTCTTTCATTTATTAAAGAAAATCTGGAAATCAACAAATTAATTTAAAAAAAGAAAAAAACTTTGCTAAAAACTGTCTTCATTGTTTGTTTACAATTTTAAAATAACGCGCCACGGTTTGGATTTAACATTCTGGTTACTAATTATCCACATGGATTATTAGCTGTTTCTTTACCTTTGCAAAATATCAGCTGAACTTAGATCTATTTATTATTAACTACTCCACCTCTCTACGATAAAAAGCCGGACACAACCAGCAAACAAGAAGACGAAGCAGTTTCTCCCAGGGAATTAATAATAATAATAATAATAATAATAATAATAATAATAATAATAATAATAATAATAATAATAATAATAATAATAA
>JBBBVU010000009.1:12458365-12484249 GCA_037177055.1 Atherinosoma microstoma | reverse complement strand
TAATAATAATAATAATAATAATAATAATAATAATAATAATAATAATAATAATAATAATAATAATAATAATAAAGTTTACCGGTAAAAAAAAATCCCTTAGCAAGCCGATTTATTTCTAATTACCTCCACTTAAACTACGTGTAATTTCAAAACTAATATTTGAGGTTCCGTTGTCTACTAAAAGGACCGGAACTTTATCAAAACTAACCCACGTGTAGTGAAGTTATTATTAATTTTATTCTATAAATCATCAACTGAAAAATACACAGTGGCTTGTGATTAGAGTGAATGGAGATCTGGTTATTCATTGTCAAAAGTTATAAACTAACATCTCCCACTTAACCCGCACATTGAGATGAAGGCCTCCACATTCTCCAAAACAAACAGACGTGTGTAGATTTGCTGTAATTACCGATGTCTGAGTGTCTGAGGTTGCTAATATTTGACTGCAGGGTAGGACCGCATTTTAAATCCTGATATTGTTTATTATTTGTTGCATTGCGGCAGAAAATCCTGCGCATTACGCGGGTGACAAACTGCAGGTAAGAACATTGCATTTATGTAAAGAGTTACTCTCCATGTAGAGGGATTTATCAATGAAAAAAAAAACTTTTTTCTTGATCGTCATTCTGTCATGTAAGATTGATCTCTAGTTATAGACAAGATGTGATCACAATTTGAATTATATTCTTTCATTTTTGTAAATAAAAATTTGCTTAATGAATCTTGTAAATATTGAACACAGCTGTACAACTTATCTTGCGTTGGAATGTGTTGGAATATATCTTTATATTTTTCATCATTAGTGTTAAATTGTTTTCCTAAAAACACAATAGAAATCAGGTAAAAAGTTTAAATTCATTCTCAGTAAAAAATAAAAGATAAAAAAAAGATAAATTATATATTTTGCTTGTTTAATTCAAAGTGACCAAATTTAATTCTTCATGTGAAGACAACCTCCCTGGAATCACTTGAACTAACCCCTTGAAATTTTTTTACAGGCTGTTAAAAAGCTGCAATAATAAAAGGGGTTGTCTGTGAGGGGTAAATTATTGCTCCAAACCCTTTAAACTCAATGCACTGAAAAACAAGGAAGCAAGAAGGGAAAACTAGCAGCTTTTAGTTTAATATCATGAAATATATCATGAATTTACAATGATTTTATGGTGAGACACTTTTCAAAAGACTTTATTTCAGCCATAAAACCTGATTCTGGGTTTTCATTCTGAGTGGGTGTTCTACTATACTTTTGAAAGTTGCATGTGATTCAGTACTGAAATGAGTGTTTTTCTGCTCGTGTGTTTTATGCAAACTCAGAGAGGATCCATGGAGAGCTGCCCGCATGATCAAAGGTTACATGCAGCAGCACAACATCCCCCAACGGGAGGTCGTAGACATCACTGGGCTGAACCAGTCTCACCTTTCCCAGCACCTCAACAAAGGCACGCCCATGAAAACACAGAAGCGAGCAGCTCTCTACACCTGGTATGTCAGGAAACAGCGGGAAATTCTTCGACGTAAGTTAATATTTGAGTTTCTCACAGCTCGGCCTCGGCCTGTATGTAGCAGGCAGCACCACGCCGCCTTATTTGGGTTTCAAACCTGCAAGCTTATCAAGTTTTCTAATCATGGTTGACAGCATATAAATGCAGAACAGCAATAATGTTGTGCAAGATCTTCCTAGTGTGGGGTAAAAGAGTATTAATTTACTAATTTTGTGAGAAATGTTCTGTTTTTTTGTTTTGCAGAGTTCAACCAGGCAGCACATGGTTCAGGTAGCAGTATGTCTGACAAAGGAAATCAGGATCCAGCATTTTTTTTCCCAGAGTTCAACCCATCTGGTCATACCATGGGTCAGCCTGGTGATGAGGTCGGCAGTGAACCTTCCTGTAAGAAGATGAGAAGGAACCGTTTTAAATGGGGGCCCGCATCGCAACAAATCCTCTACCAGGCCTATGAACGGCAGAAAAATCCAAGCAAGGAGGAGAGGGAGGCGTTGGTAGAAGAGTGCAACAGGTTGGCAAACACATCACCTTCTTGTACCCTGCTAGAATGAACTAAAGTGTAACCGAAGCTATTCTAACCTTCACATTTTCCCCTCGCAGAGCTGAGTGTCTTCAGAGAGGTGTCTCCCCCTCCAAAGCTCAGGGCCTCGGTTCTAACCTGGTCACCGAAGTGCGAGTTTATAATTGGTTTGCAAACCGACGCAAAGAGGAAGCATTTAGGCAGAAGTTGGCCATGGACGCCATCACTGCCCCAACACACACCATGAACCCTCTGCTGTCACACAACTCGCCACATCATTCCCAGACCAGCGCTTCACCTCCCAGTAAGATGCCAAGCGGAGTTGTTTTGAAGAGCACTTCTTTCTTTCCTTATTGGAAAATGATCTGCTTTTAGTCCATATTTACTCCTGAATTTCAGTTTCAGTTTTCTTTGGTGTGAAACTTGTGTCCAGAAAGTTTGGAAGCAGAGTTGATGTGATCAGAGAGGCAGAGAAAGAGAAGTCAAGTGATCAATGAGTGTGAGTGAGTGAGCTGAGCAAATGCCATTGTTATTCTGATCTTTGAAAACACACTGAGAACAATCCGCATTGTACCTGCAATCTCCACTCCAAAGTCAGCATGGAGAGGCATGACACAAAGGGCAGCAATCCTGTGACAGGCCAGGGTCAGGCCAGGGTCAGGGAGGTGGGACGGACATATCCAGATCACCTCGATGTAACACCATCATTTCCGTATTTCCTCCTCCCATACAGGTTGCTAATGAGTGGCGCCTTGACAAGGAAACTGACCATTTCACCCTGACCTGATGTTTGCATTCAGAGTAATTAGTATTGACCGAGTCTACCTGCCGTACACAGCATAAAAACAAAGCTTATTGGTCTTACAGAGCTTTATCCCCTGCACCATCACTCACCTTCCATAAAACTGTGATTTGAGACTCATTCAGAGCCTATTGTTGTCCTCTCATGTTCGAACACGAGGCCACCTTTGAGGGGAAAACAAACTGTTTACCTTGGCTTGCTCTTTTACCTTTGGATAAACTGGTCCTGCTTGTAGATTGTCTATTTGCATTTTCGTTGTTGTTGCTCAGATCACCTGACCAGGCATTGACCTCCGGTTGCAAAGCTATAGAAGGGTCAGCGGTAAGGCTGTCGTGGCAGAAGGGAAGAGTTGGTGAAAAGCTAGCCAAAAGAAAGAAGAAAAAAAAGAAAGAAAACCCCAAAAAACCCTCAGCTGGCTGCTTACAAGGCGTCCTGCTGGCATCCTGCCGACAGCATCAGCTGTTTTTCAGTGTCAGCCCTGACCTGACAATAATATCCCAGCAGGGCATCTCATTGCGTTGCTAGGGCACGGCCTGTATTATGCATGCTTAATGGACAATTAAAATCCTTTGCTACTACATCTCCCAGGCCTTTGATAAGGAGCTCCTCTGACTTCTACTCTCTATACTCTTCCTCAGCAGGAGTTCCCATTGTCTGTGGTGTATTAGAAGACTGCAGTGACTGTAACCTAGGTTCATTTATCTCTGCTGGGCCCGAAGGAGGACTGACTTTAAAGTTCCCCCCTCCTCACCTTTATGGGCGTCAGTATAGCTGCTGATGCTGAGTGCAGACTTGGAGCAGCAGGAGCTGTCCACTGGGGTATTGGCTCTTTTCTGGCCAGACAGGACTGATCACCCCCTTCTTCGCCTTTAGAGAGAGCAAGAAAGCCCCCCCCCCCTCTCCCACTTCTAGTCTTTTAAACCGCTGCCTCACCTTCGGTCATACGTGAGAGGTCAGTTCTGGGTCATTTCAAACAAACTCCTCTCGCTCTGGGAGTTTTTATTGATTCTGTTTTGGTTCGTTGATCAGGTGGTCACAAATGGATAGACAGTCAAACAGTGTGACGTGCAGTTTTGGTAGTGACTTTTTTTCACTTTAGTAAATGAAACTGATCTTATTGGCAGATTAGCTCCCACTTGTGAACTCCTTTGCCTTATTTGCTATGTGTCCATCGACTAATGACATCAATGGAGGTCATTAAATCCATTTTATTTACAAATTCTTATGCTTATTATATCCTCATGTTCAGCGGGAGCAGCCTCAAGATAAAAGATGGACGGGCAAATGTCAGTAAATATACCAAACATGATGCAACAGAAATGAAACACAAGAGCAACTATATCTGTTTTAGTCTTTGTAGAAAATTGTTCTCAAATGCAGATGAACTCGGTGCAGGGGTCTCCAGGGAGGAAGACTTTAAGGGGTGTTTCTTTGAAGCAGAAGCTTTCACAGAGTAGTTTGTGAACTTTGTGAATATGTTGCCAAACCCAGTGCAGTCTCACAAGTAAACAGATTATCACTAAGTTTGTCCACATGTAAAAAATATAGCATGGCAATTAAGGTGAAGAGGTAATGAAATGGTACCTTCTGCCATCGCCATCTCCCATTCTACTTCTTTGTAGGAGTTTTGAATCTTTTAATAGGGGTGCAATATCACATTTGTGACAGTTTCCCCACATGTGTGAATATGTTTAAGGTAGTGCGAAATATAGCATGTTGTTATTTTAAAAGGCCGATGTAGGCATATAATGATAATATAGTCCAGAAAAGTGTAATAATAGAACAAAACTTTTAGAATTTTCTGTAAATCTATTGCATTTTGTGTTGTCGACCAATGTAACTATTGTACCTTCTGAGACTGTGTTGTCTTCCCGTTGGCAGCGTTCACATGAAATGGCAGGAGTTGTGGCGTGTAAATATGAATATGTGCAAGCTTTTTTGCAACTCTCTATGTAACACGTAGACCTAATCATGAATTGTAATCCTAAGCAGATATCTTAACTCCCAACCCTAACTATTTGCAGGTGAGAAATTCATAGAAAAGTGAGGAAACATGAGTTGGAAAGAAGTAGAAAATTGTAGTTGCTGTTGAAAACATTGTGCAGGATGAGTTTTGAACTAGCAGTATCTTGCACAAAGGCGTTGAGAAATACAAAAAGTTCCGATTAGCACCATATGAGAGTTTGTCATAATTTAAACAATGGATATTGGAAATGATCACGTAAGGAACATGTATGGAAATGTTGAGCATTGATATGTTGAGGAATCAAAGTAAACAAAGTATAGTGATTGCATAATTTATAGTATTTATAGGGAAGCTACAGTACTCTGTGATGTGGACTGATTTAGTATTTCAAATGATGTCAACGGGATACGTTGGATTGTGATACTATGGCACACTGGATAAGTAGACAGATGTATGTATTATATGCTTACTGGTATGAGTAGGTTACGCAAAGGTTAGAAAAAATGACCCCCTAAAATGAAGAGTTATACTTTAAGTGCAATTGCTCAATACATTAGACATTTTTCTTTAAATTATTATTATAAATTTGGTGCTTTGAATGACAGGTTTTTGTTTATAATCAAGTGTTGCAAGTTATAAAGTGGCAGCTAAAGTTGCCGTTGAAAAAAGATCTGTGTTGTGTAAGCTGGGATGCATAGTTCTGCATGTTACTAAACCAGCAGACTCAGAAGTTCCAGATCAGATACAGTAGTAAGTAGGGGGATTATCTGTGGGTTACGCTGCTTTTTGTCACCTCAGGCAAGCTTGAAACAGATACTCATGCAGAAAATATGGCCTAGCTCTGCACTTTCCTCTGCCCTGTCTCCCAAAGAGCCACAAAGAGGCGACTGGATACGTCCTGGAGAGACACAGGAGGTCTGTCATATGCAGCAGCTCTACAATGGGCACTGCCTGGGGTTGGGGAGGCAGGCTTTGATATTACACGGGTCACACAGGGAGCTTGAGCCTTTTAAACCTGCTGAAGAACCATTGCTGCCACTCCCCCTTCTGAGGTTCTCGTCCTCCCCCTGCTCTCAAAAAGCAAGCCCCCGTTTTTTTCTTTATTGTGCCATCACACCAAACTCAAAATTTTTGTTGGTCATAATCTTCAAAGCAGGATCACAAACTTGTAAGAAGATTATCATGTTTAGAAAGCCAGTTATTTTCTGACTTTGGAGGGTGGAAGTCCTCCTAACACTGAGGTTCCCTGCAGCTAGAATTCCTTCCAGAGCCAAAGAAACAAAACTGGCCTGAATTGCATCCTTTTCTCCCTCTGACACTTAAAGAGGTCGCCTAGCTCCGAGATAACTGACTTTTTATGAGTCCTCCTCTATTGTGTAGCAATGGGGGTCATGAGTCCAATGGAGTGCTTTATTGTTCTGCAGTGGTGTTTACAAGGCACGGAGGGCTGTTGTGTGGTTGATAGTATGTTGCAGGAGACAATATGAAGTCTGTTGGCTGTACGAAATGGAGGACAGGTACTTAGAGGATGAAATATGGCACTGTGGCTTTGCGGTATCTGTATTCAAAGTAACATTATCAGAAACATGCTTGTTTGAAATATGTTTGCTTTCTCGCAGATAGTTAAATGAAAAGTTTGCTTTTAGTTGCACGTTTGTCCAATGCAGGAGGTATCATCCAGTCCGCTTATAAAAAGATGCCTGAAGCAGGAAGTAAATCAACTATAAGAACCTGATTAACTGTTTCCATAATAATGGCAGTGTGTTTGAGGAAAACTTCAACATAAATCTCTTGCAGCGTGCATTAAGAAATCGATGTCCACCTCATTGCTCACCTTTCGTGTCAGAGCCTCTCCCTCTTTTTTTTTTTTTATCTCAAAACGGCTGTATATCAATACCTCCTGTCATGACAGACCAACTTCAGCTGGGCTCAGGCTGTCACACCCGGGTCAGGGACGGAGGGCTCGGGGAAGATGGGAGATCTGAAGACAAACAGAGTCTGTCTCTGGACTGTCACTGAGGGAGGGACGCTCCCTGAGTCCGTGTGAGGCTGAGCCCACAGGATAAGAATGTGTTTGACATTGCTTGTAATTGTGTAATGTTTACTCTGTTGGTATCAGAGGGGGCCTGCATCGGCAAACAGGCATTTGATTGTCGTCGGCTATGGGGGTTGGTGGGGGGGGGCATTCCTTGGGCCTCCACTGAGAGGCAGCAAGCAGTCTAGACATGGGATTAAGTGATGGTGCTAATTTTACTTTCATTGCTGTGCAGTGAATATGTGAAAATATGTAAAGATGCTGCTGCTTTTATCCTGATAACTTTGAGCCATTTCAAGCTCTAGCTCACAAACAAATAGAAAATAAAGAAAAGTTGCACAAATCAGGACAATTTTGTGCAATATAATTGGTTTCTTTTCATGTATTCCCCTACTATAACCCGTTATATTTACTTTAGCTTCTCCTGATTATACTTTCACCTCAGTGACATTCTGAATGCAATGTTTTCACTTGTAGCTGAGTACTTTGAATTGAATCTGAGTACTTCCTCCACCATTGGTGAACCTTCACACTGACGTAATTAGGCACATCGTCAGTAGAATTTGTGTGCTGATCAGAGAATCTGATGGGAGTTGTGCTGTTGTGAGTGCGTGTACATAGTGAATGGCCTTGGCTGTGCTACACAGATAGCAGCAGTGCACGGGTCAGTGTGTGTTTGTTTGCTCTGTCCTCCCATGTCTGAGTCAAAGAGCAGGTGAGTCTGGTTGGATGGGGTCACAGCGCTGCCTGCTCTGCTGTCTCTCTGCCCTACATATCTGTGACATATGTGGCACTCAGGAGCTGTGAGCCAGCACGCTAACCCACTGTCTCTATCTGGTTCTCCCTCTCAGTGCGTTACAGCCAAGGCCCAGGTGAGGTCACCTCCTCCTCCTCTATCAGTCATCACAACAGCAACGCCATGGCAACCAGTCAGTCGGTGCTCCAGCAGGTGTCTCCAGGAGGACTGGACCACAACCACAGTCTGCTGTCACCTGACGCCAAGATGGTGAGTGAATACACCTGGGTCTCTGTGGCCTCAGATTAGATAAGAGGAGGCCAGCATTTAGCTTAAACGTACAAAGCAGGTTCCTAAACCTCCTCTCCCATGGACCCACTGGCAAGAGCCAACAATTAGCACATTGTGCTGGTTTGTTTGGAAGGTGGTCACTCAGCTGTACTAGCAAGCAGAGTGCACCAGGCATGTGCACCGCTCTGCCAATAAGCCTGACAAAGAAACATTCTGTTCTTATTGATTAAATGCCTCTCAAAAAGGAGCTTAAGGTGGAGCGGCACTTGTTCTGCCAGAGAAGTTACGCCCACATTTATTTCTGCCCGATGCTTTTTCCTTCATCTACAATACTTCTCTCCACTAGTCTAATATTTGATCAGTGGCCAGGAAACCAGTGCATGGACCCATAACATCTGAGTTGTGATGCTAAAGTACTTTTGATATAGTATGTATAATAAACAATCTAAAGACAACATCCTTCAAACTGTCAAGCAATAACATATCAATCCAACCAAAGTGTTTATTTTGTTTGAAATCACAGAAAACATCAAGTCGGGGCCTTCAGATGTGCAAACTTTAGCCTAACTTCCCTTTCAGGTCACTTCCTCCTTTTGGAGCTACATTATGGGAAATGAGGACAGGCAGTGTGTTGTCTGGGGTTATTTTGCCTGCAGATGTAAGTCCAGTAATTCTAATAGACAAATCTCATCAAGGGGTGTGTCCATGCTGACATTACTGTAAAGTACGGAGCCCGTCTGATGACATGGCTACGAGATACTAATGCGTGGCCACAAGATAATTAAGTAGTGTCCACAAGTGATCAATGTGTGGAAATGAGCTAACTAATTATCTTGTGCCCACACATAAGTATCTTGTGGCCACAAGTTATTATTATTTTTTGTCAATGTCACCAGACGGGCTTTGTAGTAAAGGCAAGGATGTTGTCTAAACCATTTATATAAACTCACAACTGCGAGTGTGCAACACAGACCCACACATGGCCTCCTCTGTGACCATTTTTTACTTTTTTTCTTCACATTTTTTCCCTATCAGTATTTGTTTGCCTGCTGTGTATGAGTAGAATTACTCAAGAGTAGTTTTGTACAAAAGAATTTGAACTGAGTCAACATTTATGTCTGTTGTTTGTTTAGCATCCAACATCTGTTTCACTTTGAACGTGAATTTACATAGAAACACAAGCTCTCATAACTCTGAGTGTTGCATTCAGCTAAAAACAAATAATACAGCAGTAAATCAGCACTGTAATTTTATTTCGCTCATCTCTCTTCAGATTTCAGGTTCAGGTGGAGGACTTCCTCCAGTAAGCACGTTGACAAACATCCACAGTTCCCATCACGGCCATCAGCAGACACAGAACCTCATCATGCCTCTGTCTGGAGTCATGGCCATAGCACAGAGTAAGTCCATAGTATCTTTTATTGGTTATTTTTAAGATTTCCTTCCCAAAAGAAACATTTATATTAAGAATATAGTATGTTATTTTTTTCCATTACAAACAAGCTTGAATTTGCTTCAAATGAAGTCAGTGAAAGACCTTTTGTAGGCCTCATTTGTTGTGAACATAATTATCATGCCGTCTGCAAACATCAATGCCATTAGCATCAAATAAACATCAATTCTTCTATTAATAATATTCATATAATCACAGTCAATAAATAACAAAAACTACTCTGTCAGTTTAAAAAGCTAGTAAAAGTTTCTTAACTTGCACCCTGTGTGATGCCATTAACACAATAAGTAAAGATTTGATAGGCTTATGCCCACAATAACTCATGTCAACCTTCCTATAAATTACAAATTATAATCAATTGGGAAATGGGGATACTAATCATTGGAGTTTTGCTAAAGGAATCTGGATCCATAGTCGCTGAATACAAGATTTCAGGTGTTCAACAGACTTTAGTTATCATCAGCTGATCCTTCTCATCACCATGTGTCATACATTTATAGTAGGCCTCAGATCTGGACTGCAGGTAGGCCAGTCGAGTGCATGCACTATGTGCCCATAAAGCTAAGAATCTTGCAGGAGGGCATCACTTTGATGGCATATGTCTCTTTTTGGCACAAATTGGTGAGCTACAACCCACCCTGGCTTAATTTTTTTTTACTTTTGGTAAATGCTCCTTTTATAACTCATTGTGACACCCTCACCAATCAGTCTAGTATTTGTAAAATCTTCCACAACAGTGATATTTGCTGGCCTCAAATTCTAAATCGATCCGTGTTTACATTTTCTGAATTCAACAAAGTTGATCGATGAAGACTCTTGAGCTAATGTCTTTGTACTAAACGCTGTTAAAAGAAAAGCTAAAAAAACAAACAAATAGAAACCCATAAACAAGTCAGATATGAGTTTTTGTTGCATTTTAGTAAACCTTACAACTTTTCATTAAATTATGTTTTTACACTGACCTACTCTAATTGTACTCACCAGGTTTAAACACGTCGCAGTCTCAGACAGTGCCAGTGATCAACAGCGTGGCGGGCAGTCTTGCAGCGTTGCAGCCTGTGCAGTTTTCCCAGCAGCTCCACAGCCCTCACCAGCAGAGCTTGATGCAGCAGTCTCCCGGCCACATGAGCCAGCAGCCTTTCATGGCGACAGTCACACACTCACACAGTCAGTAATTCAACTTTACTGTCTTCTTTCCAGCAGCCTGAACTTTAAATCCTTTGAACCAGTGGTTCCCAACTTTGTGGGCTTATGTTACAGTTTTTCTCAGTTGCTTTGGTACATTTTTCAAATAAGAATGAACAACAATTAGTCATTTGTGCACAAAAGAGTAGCATTTGTCATTGCATTGATCAAATTGCAAATGCTTTTGGACATGTATCATTACAATTATCTGCTATTTCATTACATTATCATTTGTTTTGGACATATCTGTTGAAATTAGCTCAGCTGCAGAAAAATCAATCCCCCCTAAACTAACAGTCCTCATTTCATTGCTTGAGTCATTAAATACAAAAAAATTATACTAATTATCAAAATCTGTCAAGCAAATTTCAAATATTTCTCCTAAATTGAACAACTGCTCTCAGCCAACCATCAAATCACTTACAGTTGTGCACAACTCTACCCAAGGGTTGATACTTAATTTAGTTTGTTGTATATAAGTGACTGAAGTATATGTTTTTTTTGCAAGATGCTGTGAAAAATTACTATAAGATGGCAAAGAGCGTATGAAGTGAAAATGTAAAACAAATGTATTCTGTGTCATGTATTCAGTTACCCTACAAGCAACAGTAACATGTAACTTCACAGTAGTTTTCAAATGGCTGAACATCCAGTGCGTAGTGCTGCCTTGGACATTTTTAGGTAGTGTCTCTGAGATCTGACTTTTTAGTATTTAAAAACACTAATAGATTAGACTGTCACAATGAAAACATGACTAATTCAATTTAATTTATTTTACTAATCTATTAAAATACAATACACAAGTTATTTTATCAAAAATACATTTAGTAAAAAAAGTAATTTGATTACCTTGTTTGTACTTGATGGTGACAGGACTTTTCATTCTGATGGCTCTGACAGTTTCATTGACAAAGTACTTGCTTTTGAGGAATGGATCTATTTTTTAGCAAATGAAACGCTTTGCAGAACATTGAACTGTTGATGCACAGCAATAATACATTTTTGTATGAAAACAATGACGTCAAGGGTCTGACTCTTTGCCAGAATTCAGTTTTTATGAATGTTCCCAAAATATCTAATGCCATTAAAAGCAGAAAGTTGCTCAATTTAACCAAAACAATTGTTTAAATCTAATAATGTGCTCCATGTTTCTTTGCAGTGTATTCTCACAAGCAAGAACCCCCACAATACTCCCACCCGTCACGTTTCCCCTCAGCCATGGTGGTCACGGACGCTAACAGCATCAGCACTCTCAGCTCCATGTCCTCAAGCAAGACGGTGAGTTTTCACCCACATCACGTCTTTATAAACCTCAGTTAAACTCACCTCTGACCTCTCCCTGCTTGCTGTTGTCAAATTTAGTCTAAGTAATAATTTATTTTGAGGTGTTTGCATGAGAATCAGCATTAAATTTGTGATGTTACTGCAGTTTCTGCTGCTGAGAAATTATTTTACAAATTGTTCCAGCAGTCCATTAATTTCTTGCTGATACACATAAATCATCCTCAATTACTCAAGGCACTTACGGAACAATCATAACACACACCGGCAGCAGGAACTAGATCACAGCAGGGAGACGTGTGTGTGAGAGTGTGACATGATTGTGTTGACTTGTTTGATTCTTGTCGTGTTAGGATGCTCCTGTAAACAAGATGGTGCAACTTGGGGGTCTCTCCTGGGTAAATACAACTTTATTAGTTCAATCACACAGCTTCACTGAGTGAAACCGCACACAGACCTAATCACTAAAGTCGGTTGTAGCTGTGCACGCTGATCCTTTTACTTCTTGTTTGGGGTTGCTGATGATGTTCAAACACTTCTTGACAAATAAATGAGATGGATGTAAGGATAGGACACTCCTCACAATCCCCATTTCCTCTTTAACAGCTGTCTACTCAATCACATGTTCTATCAGCCTGAACTCCTCTTGATTAATGCTCCCTCTTTTCACTTTCTTACTTTCATCTCCTTGGTGTGAGTCACCTTTGTGATCAGGAAATGAGTCTTGTTAATCAAAGTTTTCAAGCCTCATATGCTGCTACTTTCCTCCATGCCACAGCGAGGCTCCAGATGAGATGAGTCTGGTAGGGGGTGGAGGTTCTTTTTTTTTTTTTGTAATTATGCCTCTTCCTCTTTCCTACTTCTCCCTCCTCTCCGTGGTCACTGTAGCCTGAAATGCTGTCCACGGTGCCTTCACACGCTCAATTTCCCACGCTGAGGCAGCATGCTCGCACCGTGAGCTGCTGCTGCTGCACTCATGCTGACGGGATGGCATGAATTCTCTGTCCTGTCAAATACGTAACAATAAAATTTTGAAGAAACTAAACAAAAACACAAAAACAAACATATTTAAGATGACAAACATTTTAGAAAAAAACTGTTTGTTGAGATGAAACCAGCACACAATAGTGGAAGTACTCGAATTCTTTATTTAAATAAAACAAAACACATTTACAAGTGGAAAAAGTGTGTAAAATGATCAAATTTCACATTTAGATGTACAAAATTGTCTTGAAGAAAATTTCAGTTTCAAGTTTTGGATATATTAAGATTAAATAGAAGTTAAAACAGACTTTATGTAGTTATTGTGACAAGACACAAATCAAAACAATTGAGAAATACTTTTTTAATCTCCAACAATGCATAATTGGGCCACAAACTATCGGGATTTTTGATAATCGATTAATCTGGTTCACCATCCGAAGTACTAGAAATAAGTTTTCTTATTTAAAACCTTGGCATCTTACATTTAATTCAACAATATTTACAATTTGGAATTATACATATGTTTCATTTTTTTCTGAATAATGATGTTTGAAACATTTGAATTAGTAACAAACATTATTTTCAAAGCTCATCTTCAGTTTTTTTCTAAAATGTTTGCCTGAAAACGAACTGCTGTCGAATATGTTAACAAAGAGAGAGAGAAAAAGTAACAAAATTCATCAAAACAGCTTTTAAGCTTAGTACAGATAAGTATTGAAGATTAGTTGTACTCTGTCACAACATCATTATGTTGCATTTCACAATCTTTTTTTTTTATTAGTAGAGCAATTAGCTCAAAAGCCATGTATTTTCTTATCAGGGCGTCTTTTAATGGGGGTAGCCTTCTTCTCGTGACTTGACCAACACGCTCATGCTTTATAACGCTCGCTGTTTACCAAGAACCCTCCATTATACCTGAGTCTGTTTAACGCTCACCTCTACTCAGGGCCTGCCGTCTAATGACTCAGGGCTTGGCTTCAGGTCAGCTTTATCAGGTGATGCTGTTTGCTGGCCGGAAAGTCACTCAGGGGTCAGCTGCCCCAACCCCCCAGAGAGAGGCAGGTGAAAAATACATTCCACAAACAGTTTAAAAAAAAGAGAGTGGAAACTGAGCTTTTCCAAGTCAGGAGAAGAGGGATGGGGAATGTATTTGGTCAGGTGTGGCACATAAAGGTGGAGGGGTGAAAGGACTATTCAGAGTAAAAGAAGCAAGAGAAGTAGAAATTCTGCATTTCTACTTTTGCCCAAGATTGAAAAAAAAAAAAGAATTCACTAAAAGTGACTATAATCAACGTTTATATGGAAACACATCCCATTAACAGCTGCAGAAGCAAACAACATGTTTAAATCTGCTCAAAAATCAACAGCAACATGCAGGAACTTAAACATCATCAGCAGCTTTTTCAGCGTCATCTAAGCCTTTTTTGCCGCTAGTTGCCTCAAGAAACTAACAGACTTTATTAATGGCTCTGTCCGCATTTTTGAAGCTCTTTGTGTTGTGAGCAGTTGTTGCCAAGTCAGTGCTGGAATAGAAACTTTCCTGCAGGTTTTTCTACCTCTGAGCTAATCTTTCGGAAGGAAGTAGGCTGTAGTTTAGCTTGAACTATTATGCTTCCTACACCGAACCAAACTTAGTAAGCCATAATAAAAAATCTACTGGAAACAACAAATGGTAAAAAGTATTTAAAAATAAATTGACAGAGTAACATTAATACTCATGTAAAGGACAAAACTTCAGTGAGTGATATTTGGGTGTTTTATTCTTCCGCCAACCGTCTCATATGACAGAATTTTTACTAAGTTGTCAACATATGTCATTGTGTTTGCAGCTTATTTTTGTTGCCCTCTTGTGGACAGAAACTACCTGTTTAAAGGTTAAGTTATCAAAATATGAAACTCCCAATTAACTGTTCATACTACTTTATCCAATCATTATATCATGTAAGTACTGTATCATGTTAGCAACACTTTAACATAGTTAAAGCTCTCAAGTATGAGTTTTGGCCCCAATAAAATAAAAAACAACAACAAAAATAACATATTAGGATATTCAGGAACACAATTCAATATGGCCTCAAAAGTAAGAGTGAATTAAAATCCTTCAGCTTTCTAACAACAAAAACTTAAAGTGTATGAACTTGAAAAAGTAGACTGAGTTGTATCGGATCAGCATTATGAAGTACTCTGCAAATGTACATATAATATATACAGTAGCTACATATATATCTGTGTAAATGGACAGATTGTGTTTATTGTTTTTATGCAATGAAGGTTACCTTTGTTTAACATCTTTCTCCTTTTCAGTGTCCTCTTCAAGCTTGGTGAGAGCGTCCACCTGACTTCCTTGCTGCCCGGCAACCAGAGTACATTTTTCCACCCTCTTACCACGGTAACCATGACATCTCTTAATAGCCCGCAACAGCGTGCTGGATGATGAGTCAGTCAACAAACACAGAGGAGAGCCGACGGTGGGGAGGCAGTGGAAATGAGAAATGGGGACAAGGGAGTGAAAAAAAGGAGTCTGGATTCACCTCTGTGGCACACAAATGATCAACAAGGATTTATGATTTTAACACAATCTTTGAAAAAAGTGTTCAGCTTTCCACACCCCCTTTTAAAAGTCATCTTCTGTTGTCACATTTCAAAGGAACAAAAGCACCAAAATGAACTTTGTGGACCTAAATGAAGGCTTTGAGATGACTTTAACTGTGATTTAAAGGGGGAAATATGAAGACACAGTGACACTAATAGAGGCAGATGTGGACGAGGAGACTGAGGGATGCCTGTGCTGAAAGTGTGTCGTCTTGCTTGTGAGCAGCCTGTATGACAATCACAATAACCTGTATTGCTCTTGTGCATGTATTCATTCCTGACTGGGCTTTAAAGGAGTCTTCCATGTTATTCTTTCACACTCAGTTTACTCTGCTTGCATCGGTGCAAATGATGAATGCCCGTTCATCGTTTCAAGTTGTACAATGTGTATACTGTGATTGAAACGAGTTTGACAATCTTGAAAGGACTATGCAATGTGTTTATAGGTGTAAGCAATTGCTTTGTATAACTGGATTCTGCACAAAACTCCACAAACTTGAGGCGGGGAATTAACTTGCAGGTGGAGCTGCTTGCAAAATTACACAAATTGATGTTATAAATATGCCAAAGGGTAGGAGTTATAAATGCAGCTCATAAGCTGCCCTCCATATCTAAAAAAAAAAAACTGGTTTTACCCTTGTGGGGGGGGGAGTGACTCACATGCTTTAAATGTAGCCCTTCCCCTCCATGGAAACCTCTGAATGTTTGCACACAGGTTCAGGTGAATTTCAGGAATGGGACTTACCCTCCCTTTATCTTTCCTGCTTCATGCCACAATGTGAAATAAGACAAATATTGTTAATAACTCCTCATTATAAATCAAGGCAGGATCCCCCTGGGTAGACTGAAAATGTTGACAAGTATTTAGAAACCAAACAAACATGAAAGAGGACAGTGTTGTGACAGCAGCGGCTCTAATCATACAGGAATCCAGATAGGCTGTAGTGGGCCCAGACACCCACGCTGACAGTATTAAGGTGTGTACAGACAGAGAATTTGACCACGACTAGGGTATTTCATCCTGACTCTGAGATTTGCTGCATGCACTGGCTCCAAATTTTGCATCAAGTTAGTTTTTCTTTCACAAAAATTCCCCGTGAGATGTAAAAAATAGTTGTGATCATAAGTGTGCAGATCCAGTCTCCTGCTCAATATTAGGTCATTACATTGTTATTATGATGTGGTTGGTTTGTGACTGTTATAGGCATATCTGCTGCCAGCTGATCAGAGGGCACTCATACCTGTGTGACTGGACATGATTTGTTTTCCTCCTTATGTATTATTTTTGTATAAAATTGAAATCAATCTTAAAATCACTATTTATACTTTCTGAAAAAATATTGGTATTTCAAGTAAAATGTTTGGTTTTTTTTCCAAAATGAACACATTTTTGTGGTTATTTTCATTCACATTGTCCCACAGCAAATGGGATGGTTGATGGTGCATTTATATTTCTTAAAATGTTTTCACTTTTAATATATTATATATGCTGCAGGAATAAATCTAGTGGAGTTATAAGTGCAATAAATCCAGCTGGAATTGAGATTCATAAGACTTTAAAGCGATGCTTAAAAAAGAAAAGGCAGTTCAGTGTGTGTTTATAACCTCGACAAATATGTCGCAGTGTTGCAGTGTGATAAGAAAACAGGTGCTTTGAAGTTCATAGATCTAAAGTGCACATTTCATTTCAGGCAGTAAGTTCACTGACCCCAATATGTCGACAGCTCAATTCATTTCAGCCTTTATCTGGTAAACCTAACCCTCAACTCACTGTAAAAAATAGTTTCCAGCTATGTAAATGTGTATACTAAAAAGTAAGGAGTTTGCAATGACATGAAGCATTCTTTCGGTGGTATTTTAGGTCAAGGTAACAATCAGTTATTATTTAGTTATAATGCAGTGTTGTACAAAAGTTTTGAACCACTCCTCATTTCTTGATGTTTGCTTCTAATGAGCCAAACTTTATTTTAATCTTTTAAAGTGTTCTTGTACAAATAGCTTTCCGGCTTTCTGAAGGGTTCTTTTTTTTTTTAAACAAAAGTTTTCCTTTGAACATCAGCTACTTCTTTCATTAATTTTTAGTTTAGACCTTCAAGTGGCGACAGGCCTACTGTTGTCATGAATCCTCCCCAGAGCCCAGACTGCAACACTGCTGAAGCAGTGTGTGATCATCTTGACAGAGAATGAAACAAAAGCCAACATCCAAAGAAGAGCTGTGAATTGTCCTTCAAGACATCTGGAGAAAATTTCCAAATAATACGGAAAGAAATGAGAAGAAAGCTTCTCTAAGATGGTTCAAGTTGTGTTGAAGAAGAGAGGCGGTCGTAGAGTTTTACAATCTCTGTTATTGGCTCTTTTACTCTATTTCCACCTATGATTTCACATGTTTCCGTATCCCTGTACCTATTTCCTGTTTTTTTTATTTATCAGTGTATAAAGAAACAAGGGGTGGCTCTAAACTTTTGCTCTGTACTCTATACATGTCTAAATATAGTCAAACTCACATGTCTAATTAAGCTTACTTTAGTTTTTAAATCTAAAATAGATCATCTTGATATCCCATATATTCTTTTGTTTAATCATTTAAAGTATCTTTTATCTATAACGAAATGTTTTTTAGTAGAATTTGACCTACATTTATTGTCTTTTCCACCACTTGGGGGCAACAGAAACAAACTCATAGCACAATATCAGAATATTACAGCCTTTTTATGATACAATTACAGTGTTTTGTTTTCTTTCAAATGATTTTTCTTTAGAGCCAAAATTTTTCAAAAGATCAGAAATATTTGGATTGTTTTGCTCATGAAAGGTTCTGACAAAAATGTCTTACCACCCATTATTGAGACAAATGTGTATGTAATTATTTATCAGTTGCATGTCTATGTACAAGAGTCTCTGAAAACTTGTGGTTGGTTAGTGTAAAAGTGAGCAAGAGCTGAGAGAGGAGGGAAGTTTTCGTTCAGTTTTTCCATGAGCCTTCCCTTTACCCCCACACAGATTTTGATTCTGGGTCACAAACAAAGTGTCATAGAAATTATAAATTCATGCGCCATTCTGATTTGCATCAAAATCAAAAATGAAGTGGGCTATAACTAACACATTTTTCCATGATGCCACTCTGCCTAGGTGCCAGTCAAAGTAACAACATCCAGTCATTTGTGCCATCAAGTGCAGTTCGAAATTCACCAACAAACCGAGAAGCTGTGGCAAAGAAACCTTCATTGTTCCCACTTTGCCAAGTGGCTAAGCTGCACCAACAGGTAACAGGTTAAAAAAGTCCAAAGCGGTGCATCTCAATTGTGTAGGGTAAGACATATGCACAGCAGAGTGGTATAAATCTTAAAGAATATTAGAGGTAAAGTGCAGAAAACACATGCAACTCAAGAGTAAAAGTTTATTTATAGTTAAGAAAGCAATGAATACTGATAGACAAATAGCAAGCAAACAGTGTTGGCCCTGTGTAGGAAAAAAAATGCTGGCATATGTGTACACATATTGAATAATAATTATAATGATAGATTTTATTTGTTGGTGCCTTTTAAGTCACCCAAGGTGACTTACAAGTCATAAAAAGCACAATAACAACACTAACATTAAAACAGTGACATCAGACAATAATAAGAATAGTGGCTTTAAAATTCCTTATTAAAACAAGGCTTTCACAGTCTACTTTCGAATGAGAAAGTTAAGAAAGTTAAGAAAATAGGACCAAAACTTTTTTCTTTAAGTTGAACTAAGTGACAAACTTTCAAAGCAGAATAGGCATTCATTTTGAGTTTCCCTGATCAATGTAACTTTAACCATCAGAGTTCTTTTAGGTCTGCTCATGGAAAAGTTTTGTTCTTTGGGTTCCACATACGCCAGCTGGATGATACACATGTCTGATCTGGTCAATTTTCTGCCATAACGTCAAAACCACGTAGTGAGAGACTTTAAAGATCAATAGAAATCACCACATTTGACCCGTGAGCCATTTTTAATCTTAAAACCTTCAAGGGTTGTGATTTTATTTGACCAACTCAGTCAACTTGCAGCCTCCACTATGGAGCCCTGCTGAGGAAAGCCTTGTAATCCACTGATGTTGCTCCATTTGGTTTTCAATGAGGCCTTTGATTACAGGACCCGGGAAGCCTCTAAAGATCTAACCATGTCCCTTTTTGTCTTTTATTCCAAGGGAAACTGAAATACTGGGATGCTTATTTACATCTGTTAAAGTTTAAATTACAACATTAAAGTGTCTAAACATCACATCTGAGTCCATATTAAGGTCTAAATATCATTTTAATGAATCCATTTTACAGTTAGAAATGAGTAGAATTTTCTGGCCACTGTTTATATTTCCTCATCATTTATTACCAATGACATATAATTGTATCCACAGGCTCATCCCTCCAAAAGAGTAATTGAAATTATTATTTCAGGGTTTTGCTGTTCAGATTTCTTTTAGTTTGACTGTACTTTCATAAAATAACAATCAGCCTCTGAAAACATGCTTCGGCCCTCTTCTGTTGAATAAATAATATCACCAGTTTCATAAATCATTCACAAAGTTGTGTGTTGAATTTTTTCCAGAAATATCACGTTTCATGTAATTATAATCATCTTAACCTTTAAACTTGAAAAACTCAAACTCTAAGTGATATCAGTAGTAATCATATTAGTGCCGGTGATATTTCCTTTGTACTGGTGGTGATGGTATCAGTAACAGCAGCAATATTCATGGCTTTATCAGAAAGTTTTACAGTATGTTCCTAATGCTGATTAAGAGGCTTTAACCCTGGTTTTAGTGCAGCGTGAGTATCAGATTTGATAAAATATCAGTGCTAAGCAGAACCATGTATGCCTTAAAAAGTTTGTTAAAGATGACATATTTTGACTGATAAAAGTTTTGATTCTTTGAACTTTGTTTCAGTCTCCAACCTTCACTCAGGAAGTGAAAGAAGTTGATCTTGCAGTCTCTGGATGTTTTGATTGTTTTGGGGATGTGAAATCACTGGCAAAGTTATGTGGGTGAGCTTGGTCACTTAACAGAATGTTGAATTGTATTTCTTTGAGACATGGCCGCAGAGCATATCCCTGGATACAGTAGTTCTCCACACAACTTTAAATCTGTCTGGGTAGATGGAAACATGCAGACAAAGCTGTAAGAATAAAGGTGGATGGACAACAGTGGTTATTAACAAATGACGTAATCATGGGCATGTTGCTGAGAAAGAGCATCACAGTAGCCGGGATGCTGAATGATTGTCTGCTTTAGTTTTTGATCATGTTGTCAACGAAGACAGTTCACATGTGTCAGCTTGATAGTCGCTAAGTTAAACACAACACCCCAATGCATTCTTGGCCATCTCTACACTTCAACTTTCCAACAATTTGCAGGATGACTTTTTAGAAATTAGTTATTAATTCTTTTCATAATTTTTTTCCTCAATAGATTACACTTCATGTAATGTAAATTCCCTTAAGAAAGCATTTTCAGTTCAATTAAATTACACACCAAATGTCAGCAATTACAAACTTTTAGGACATGTTTGTTATGGTATGGTATATCCAGCAGCATCCTGAATATCTTATGTGAAATATATTACCATTGCAGTGTTTTTCTAGGATCAGAGTATGCAGGCATGTGTGAGGTGAAACTTTACTTCTATATGTTATTATGTCAAATTTTATTTCAGGCAATGTTATAGAGTAACAGAAAACAAATTTGATGTGTAGTTGTTTTTTTTTGTAGCATATCCAATGCTTTTTGATGCAGTTTATTGGTGAGGATCTTATCTATGTAAATTCATATGCATTACTGTAAACAACTGTAATTACATGCACAATATACAACATATGCATTTATTTCACTCTGGATGTGGTCTCTCCAAATTAGCAAAGTTATAAATCTGTATATATTGTCTTTTTATTCAAATTGGTGGGTTACCCATCAATGATAAACTGAGAACAAATAGAGGTTGGAAGTAATGATCAATGCTTTTTTTTTTTTTTACTGTTTAGTAGGAAAACAGAGACAAAAATCATAGGAACAAAATAGATAAAATAATAAACTCTTGGTGAAATAAATTTTTGCTGAAATGACTAGGCAGTGAAAATAGAGGGTGAGACGTAGAACATTAAACACACTGCAGAAGATGCTCATTTTGGGTCTAACTAGATTAAAGTTGACCAACTTATTTAATGTGGCCGGGACTTCAGAGGTCAACACGGACAGCGAGTTGATACATGGGGAACAGAGGAGCGGTACAAAGAGACAGAAAGTGGAAGCTACAGGGTGAATGTGGCCGTGTGTTTAGGAGTGCCAGAAGAAAGGATGCTACATCAACTCCAGCTGAGCCCCAAAGGGTTAATGGATAAGACTACCCGGCAGGGGTCAGGGGTCGGGAGGCCACTCTTTGCCGGGTCTAATTGGTCACTGCGACAAGAGTTTACACCAACCTTTTTATGGAGAAATACATACACATGTATGGAGCTGCTCTGGCAGGAGTCCTCCATCAAAAGCCCTGTTCAAGAAGGCCTCTGTTGTCCTTCTGCACAGTCATGGAGATCAGTCAGTAACAATCGGTGTCCTTCACCGTACATCCACAACAGTACCACCTACAGTGACAGTTAGGTGGCTTTTGATCTATCTTATCTTATTTATCAGCTCTCTTCCATTAATTGTCATTACCATTGTAAGGTTGTTTTATTATTCATTAAGTATAAGAATATTATTCACTATCTGTATACTGAGTCTGCACAGTAACTAAGATTTCAGTGATTTCCTATGTAAATTTGATAATCAACAAATAAACAGAAATCTGAATTTTTTTTAAATAGATATATAAAATTAAGAAATTAATGCAGACACTTTAAAACTAGATATAAGCCAGAATAATGGCACAAGGCTAAATCATCACAAATTCATGCAAAAAATAAGCCAGAAAACCAAAAAGATTTCAAATGTTTTTGCTGTCAAGTTATGTTTCCCACTTAATCACCAAAAGACCAAAACACAAAATTAAAAAGATTTATTTTGCTGAAGAGAAATTGATCAAAGTAATTTTAAATGATTTTACTAAACAAATGCAATAATAATGTGAAGAACCCAGCAAATGTGATGCTCTGTGCCAGTATAGAAACATCCTGCCATTTAATTTGATTCACAGAAGAAAATCAATTCTTAAAAAAAGAAATCATGCAGCATCAAGAAATGTTCAACTGAACATTGTTGGGGTCATGTGTTTGTGTCTTGGGACACATATGAGTCTGTTCCTGCCTGAGTCTTACAAACAAACTCTATTTGCATCCGAGGTGGAAAAACTGCAAGAGATCTGGGTTCAGAGGAATCCTGACAGATAGATGTTGTCATGCTGATGCTGTCACTGGGCTGAATCTGGATGGATTAATGATTTATGAGGAATAGGGGGATGCCCAGAAAAAGACCAGGGTTAATGTTCACCTTTCTCGCTGGACCTCCTCTCTGTGGGGGGCAGCTCACATCCAGTGCAGACCAACCATCAAGGCGGTTGACTGACTCAACTGGCCCCCAGCTAAACCCCAGCACACAAAGCAGGGAGGTAAGCCATGCTCTGGGACTTGGAGAGGAGGAGATGGAAGACTGGTGAGGCCTAATTGTCTCTTTAATGGGTCTCAATAGAAGCAATAAGAGCAGCAGAAAATCATCCAAATAGCTCAATGAGTTCACATAAACACTGATGTGCTTTATTATTATTGTGTCTCCATCTGGATGTTTAAGATTTGTGTGTAAGATAGGTACAGTACTGAAGGTTTTTCTGTGCTCATCATTAAACAAACATCAGAATTTCAGAACTGTAGAAGCTAATTATGGTCCAGTTTGCAAACTGCACTCCACCTTTAAAAGTTTTCAAATAAAACATATTTACTGCATCGGTACAATGTTTTTAATGAAGGGAAATCTTTCTTGCTTTTTATTTGACAATAACAGGAATTAAGGTTTTTTGACAAATGGATGAGATGACAGTTGATAATAGTAAAATGGTCAAAACTTAAAACAATAGAACACTTTCTTTTGGCATTACATACCAAAATCAAGTGATATGGTTCAGGCGGGTTTATATCCACAATTATTTAAAGAAGATAAATTTTCCCTTTAACAGCATGCTCTACCAAATGGTAGAGCATGCTGTTAAAGGGACAAGAGAAACATATACAACTCCAAGTTGTATATGTGTGCAGTATGTCTGAGATATCTTATTCAAAGTTCAAATATTAACAAGAGCTGTGAGACACCCTTAATCCTAAAGGACTGCATTTCTGTTTTTACAGCAATGAAGGTCATGATTCCCAGTGCACCAAGACTAATTACACTTTTACTTTTTCTCCCCCCCCCCAGATTTGGAGTTTTTTTAGTGGGGTTCTCACTTTTCAGGTCAAAGGTAAGTGAAAAATCTCTTTAAAGGATCTCCTCCAGACTGTAAGTAAGATTGAATCATAAATATAACTTAAACAATAAACCACATCACGACTGTTTAATCCATCTAAATGTTTATTCTATATTATTCACTGTATTGACTTGGATGGAAATTTCAGTCAGAAATTGAGTAAGGGTATGGTGGATAGCTAAATCAGTCATTTCATTTACAGGCAACCTGAATCATAATTTGTAAAAACAAACAAACAAAATAACAACAATAAAAGTCAATTAAACAAACTATGAGTTTCCATCCTAACAGGGCTATTGTCACCATGGTATGCATAGATGATGCTTTTGTTTTTATACCTCAATTTATTTTTGTACCTCTGTAAAGTGTCTTTGGGTGTTTAGAAAGGCACTGTCAAATAAAATGTATTATTATTATTATTTTCCATGTCAGATAAGGAGGCAAACAAAATGTTGCATGTTTCCTTGTTATTATGCTTGTAAATGTTTGCAAAATGGCTATTTACTGGAATTACATCTGCTCAGAAAAGTTCCTGCAAAGTTCCCATAAGAGCTGTGTGATCTTGTGTGTGTGTGTGCGTGTGCATGTCTGTTACAGTTTGGATTTTTCTTTTGCAAACTTTATTATAACATACTGTATATTAATGGCAACTTTTTCAGAATGTGAAACTGATGAATAGTTTTCCTACTTGAACATTCACTCACTTCTATGTACTTCTATTATCTGAATAATTGCTGGAAGTAACTTTAAAAACACCACGTGGCTCTGTATCAAGATGCAGTACACCATTTCAATTTTAAACATACATTTTTGAGAATACTCTTTGAACTTTTCTTCAGTATTAAACAAAATCTCCTCATCAGACCTGAAACAGAGGACATGACCTCTCAATGTCCTCAGTGGAAGTGACGTCTGTTTTATGTGAGACTTCTTTACTGCAAGATGATGACAGAATACATCCTTCCCGCTAATCACCTGCATAAGATAAGTAAAAACTAAAACCCTCATCTCTCATTTGTTTGTCACCGAGAAGCCTAAATGGCTGCATTTGGCCCTCTGTCATGCATATGGACTCTGAATCATTACTGCTGAAGTAAAGGAAAGGCTGACAGCAGACCAGGTGATGGATCGCAGCAGGATTTGTCATCGCTGCCTTAATCTACTCTCATTAAGCTGTAAATCTTTCACAACAACAGGTCCAACTAAGACAATGCTGGAGAGGCTTTTCCTTGTTGCTCCACCTCATCATCAGAGTAACAATGAAACTGAATCACTTTGTCAGAACTCACAATGACCCAAATACTTAAAACAAAACATATACTTTATGGTGCAAATCTGTCATGCCACAGCACACTTTAAAAAAGCTAAGAGAATACACATGTATAAAAAATCAATTCAAATTATTAATGTTAAGGAGCGGAAATGATTGAAATATGTTTTCAGAAAATACAGAATAACTTCTGAATCTCCTTGAGAATCCATTGCCAAGAGGTTAAATTCTCTCTAAAACAAACTTGAGGTTACAGATGAGTGTAAAGGTGTGTGAACTTAAAGATAGTTATTAAAACAAGGTAATGCCTCAGGGTTTTTCAGGACTGGATTGTTCTATTGAAATATTTGTATAATCATTGCCGACCATCTTTGGAACGCGATGGACGAGGATCAACATACAAACGGAAGAGAAAAGGGAGTTTGCGTGGTTATGTTAATTCGGAGTATCAGTTTAAAAAACCCTTCAGAGTTGAACCTGATGTAAAACTGATGTACTCACTGCCCTCTGGTGTCATAGAGAAATTAAACATTTTGGCAGAGTATTTTGATTAAATTAGAAAAAGATCAGGAGTGTTGCACTCTGTCTGACCCCAATGACCATTTTACTTTTAAACCTAAACATTGCATAAACATGTCATTGGTACAGAAAGAAACACAAACTTTTTTTGGATTAGAAAACTTATCAAATCTGATCACAGATCTGGCATAACTGTGGACGTTTTTTTTTCTTTCTTTAGTGCTTTGTTCCTCTCCATTTTTTGCTCCTTAACATTATGTCTTGTTTCCAGATGCATATACAATCTGGTCCTTGAGCAATCATCACTTGTGCACTATGTGCTATTAACCTCCTC
>JBBBVU010000009.1:12444663-12455306 GCA_037177055.1 Atherinosoma microstoma | reverse complement strand
TGTGTATATATATATATATATATATATATATATATATATATATATATACATATGAGAGAGAGAGAGAGAGAAATAATGACATTTAGTACGCACAAATGTTTTTTTTATAAATAGATTTGTAAAACAAATTCTATGAATATTTATAAATGAATTAATAATATTGCATTGGCTTAGAGTCTGTCAGAGCAGGGTCTCTTCTGGCTCCTCTCTTTTTGTTTCTGCATCATCGGTTTCAGCCTGAGGAACTGAGTTCAATTGTAATAAGTTATTCAACAAATAGCTGAAGGCCTGTATGGATTGGCCGCAGCGAATGGGAGACTTGGCTGACTTGTAGAGATTTTCTCTGAATTTCTTCTTAAAGGCTTGTTTCTCAGCCCAGAACCAGCTACGGAGTCCAAGTTGCCTGTGGAAGCTAAATTACAGTATGCTCATCAACAATGTTTCTTCACCCAGCGGTTATTCTGGCATGAATGTTGCTTCAGCTATTCAAGTTTTAAAAGGTTCAGTTTGTGAAATTCATCTCGGACGTGGTGTTTATAAATGAGCTTAAACTGCTGCGAGACTGGAGAACGTAACTCAAAAGTGCTAAAGGGAACGTTGTTCTCACCAAGACCAAATTATTGTATTGTCTTATTTTTTTCTTATTGGTGAGAGTAAGAGAAAGGCCAAATTTAACATTTACATGTCAAAAAGAAAAATGACAAAAAAAAAGAGACTTTCTTGAAGGGAGGATTAGCATAAATTAAGTAGTCTTACATTTGCAATGTTTCAAGGCATTGCTGTGTTGCACATTTTAACCATTCAGATTGATGGTTGATGGATTATTAAAATATTCAGTACCCTCCAGAACTTTAAAAATTTCTCTACTGCTCTCCATGAGAAACTTTAATTTCATGTTTAAAAACATCACGTCATTCAACAACCTTACAATGAAAGGTACTTCAAGAGATTTCCAAGATGAAAGAGGGCAACTTGTTTATAGTTATGTGAAGGCTGTTATATCTCTTATGTTATTTTTGTATATATTCTAATGGCTCAACAAATATGGTTAACACTGAAATGGCCTCTGTAAGACATCAGATAAGATGTTAAACACTTTAAGGACATATTTAGGATCAGCCTCAGGATATATTTCAGTCCATCTTTTACCTTTCATCTGAAAATGTAAAATTCATTTTGAAAAATATTCTTCTACTCAAGTATTTGTTCAAACCTCTGAATGTTCCGGTAAAGAGAGCTTTGTTCTGTAACAGACACAATAAATGCTGCTTTGGTATTTCACACCATCTTCACTCTAGCCTTTCTTGAATCTCATAAGCTCTGTTTTTCTTCTTTATCCCTAAAGCTTTATGTATCCTGTTGGAGGGGGCTTAGGAACACCACAAGGTGAGTCATAGCGCAAGTCAGTGTTACATTTACCCTGGATTATTTTATTTTTTTAATCTAACCTGTTTAAATTATTAAAACTGTTTGATATTGATTATTAAAAAAATTGTTTTTTTTAACCAGTAGACATTTAGGCTTATAAGAGTATAGCATTACTATCGCTGCATTACATGGACTTTGATTAATTACATACAAACCAAGAACACATGGATAGTTGTTTTGCTTTAAAATGAACAACACAAGTGTGTGTTTCTGCTTTTAGTTTTTCCTTTTCACCACTGTGCCTTGCAGGTTTACACCATCAGGACCAATTAGGCATATAAAGTAGCTGTGAGTAATCACCACAGGGTGTACTGTTTATACCTTTGTTACCCATGCCTGCCACCATGTACTGCAGGCTTCAGATGCGCCATAATTTAGCTGTGCAAGCTTGTCTTATTTAGGCCGTTGACTTTGCAGCATCACTCCCGATACGCCATTCACGCACCACTGGGACAAGCATCTCTTAGGGGTCATTACATGCTCCTGTTAGCAATGTCATTTTAGTCAGACAAATTAAGAGTGTGAGCAGCCTTCTAAACAAGCCATTTATTCATCCCAGTTGGGCCCTAACACGGTGAATCATCTGGAGGCTCCAGCAGGAGCTGGCTGCTCGGCTCTGGTTGTCAGCTTACACAGCATCTATGAAAATACACACACACTTTTCCAGTTTTTCCCCTCACTCCTCATTGTTTTTGCTACAAGTTGTCACAGTAGACACCAGAAAAACAGATTTGGTGGGTGTTGTGCTTGTTTTTTTTCCAGTGGTCCAGAAAATTGATCTGAATTATTGAATCATGTCCAGACTATGGAGATTTTATTTTGTTTCCCAAACTCAAGTTTTACATAAACTTTTACTTCATGTACTTTAAATTGGACTTGCTGTCATGCTTCAGATAATGTTTACACTCTTCTTTATTATATCCACAGCATATATAACAGTGTTGGTGTTTCTCGGCAGGAATGGTACCCATGCAGCAACAGCAACCACAGCAACAGCAGGGCTTCCCTATGGTTCCAGTCATGCAGCCTAACATGCAGGGCATGATGGGAATGAACTTTGGGGGACAGATGCCCCCAGGTGCTGTTCCTATGCAGGTGAGCTTCAGTTTCTGAATCACTTTTGTACTTGATTCTGTTTGCTGAGGTTTAATTAATATGTCCTTACATTGGTAGGATCTTGAATATGCTCTGTAATGGTGGCACACTGCTGTATTGATTTAACAAATTTCCTTTTAAGTGGATTTGGAGCCCATCTTGTCCCCATTTACTTTTAAATTAATGTCTTCTAAGACAGTTTTAAACATCAACAACAATTTATTACAGCCTGATGGTTTTAAACAAGGCTGTAATCCATTAACATCACTCCACTTTTCCTCAGTGAGAGGATTTAATGTCAGTCAAAATGTATGTGAAAATAGGAATGCTAATTAGATTTCTTATCTGCTTTTTTGTTTCTTTTTCTGGGGGGTTGACAGGGTGGGATGGCGATTGGGATGCAGACCCCTGGGATGCAGTTCTTGGGCCAACCACAATTCATGGGTATGAGACCTGCTGGACCACAGTACACTGCTGACATGCAGAAACAAATGGCTGAGGAGCACCAGTAAGACTCTAATTTGTCATAACTGCATTTGTTTCATATCTGTATGTTTATGAAACTGCTTGAAAATGAAAAATACTGAATGCCATTTTAGAGCCAAAGTTATGTATTCAGGGATGTCCCGATTATTTGATTTCACAATTAATCGGGGTATTAAACGCCATGATTGATTAATGGTAAAAATCCCTCAATATTTTCACTTTCCAGAAGAGATTATGCCTGCATTGTATTAACGCAACTCGCTCACGCAACAAAAACAAAGTTGCACAACATCCATATGATGCTGCTTGTTTTGCTTTATTTTCGTTCCGTACAAGTTGCAGAGGAGGTGTATCCGAGTGTGAAAGTATGGCAGTGGAAGAGTCATTCCCTCTTGTGTGAGGTTTATTTTGATTATAGAAAAAATTACGAGGGTGTCATTGTGGAGGCCGGTTCACCAGCCTGTAAAGCATGCTATAAAAATTTGCTGTGATAGGACGAAATGCATCAAATATGTTTCACCACCTGCAGGGCAACTGGAAGTCAAAACCTTGCTGGATGTTTTACCTGTGTGTCTCAACATGATCTTTTCAGGTCAAAAAATTGTTATAATATCTTTTGGAATGGGACTTTTTGGAGACTTTACTTTTGTGCTCTATTATTTTGTTTTGTTGGCATGAAAAGGTAGTAATTAATTAAACTGTAAGACCTATAAGGAGTGTTCATGTGATTTCACACATTTTTAGTGATGTGAAATTAACGTATAAAAGTCTTGATAATCGTAATATCCTAATTATTTCTCTGACAATAAATGCACCAAGAAAATCTGAAATTATGACATCGCTACAGCTAGTAGATGAACTGCTGTTTACATAAAGTGCTCTCAGAAATTAAAGACTGAAAGACCAAATATCTTCATGTCATCACTATATCTGAAATGTGTTTGAGTGTACCTGAGTATTAGTGTTGTTTTATAGGGTGATCATGGATTTAATTAGGGTTTTTTTATGTGTAATTTTGTGCACAGCAGTGTTTAGTACAGACATTACTGGTCTGCAGAGGATTTGTTGATCTTCTAATCATCCCCACCTACTGTTATGTTGCCATAAGGTTGACATTTATTCTTAAAAGTGAAGTATTTCAACTATTATCAGACGGATTTTCATAAAAGTTATGTCACAGAATTATGTACCCCGTGGGATGACTTATAGCCAGTTCGATGATCCCTTAACTTTTTTAGTCGATGCATTCAACTTACTTCTTTAATTTGTCTTCAATGTCACAACTAAACACCGTAAAACTAATTACTGTCTGGTTGCCTAAGCACAGCCTTGCAGACCTGCTAATGTGGCTTCAGACTTTAAGTCTTGTTGAATTATTTCTCCGAGCTCAAACTTTGCTGAGGCATTGAATCATTTTAATCTCCAGGGCTGCAGCTCTTGGGTTACCACTGCTTTGATAACTTTCCAGACTTTTCCTTCTTCTTGAGTTTAATTACTTCCTTTTTCTTTTTTTGTCCTTCTCTTCTGTTTTCTATCCATTTATCAAATCCTTCTTATTACATGTATACTGCCCTGCTGCAACATTTAAAACCTCTTTATAGTGCTGCACAGTGTACAAAAAAGGCAAAAAATTATTGCAATGTCAATATTGAAAAGACATTTTGATATGAAATGGGACAAGTCCAGGTATCTTAATGAAGGCTAGGGGAAGCACCGTGTATTGAAGTATTTGTCTACATCACCACTCAAATTATCACTGCAATATCCGACAATTACATTGCATGTTACGCTCTAATTGTACCCATCCCTGCTTAATGTTGGGTAGCTTCCTTTGGTGTTGCCAAAATACGCTCTGAACCTTTGGAGCATGGGCAGCAGACCTTGTTTGTTTCTTTGTTTTTTTTAATAATCTGGCAGAGTGACATTCCAATGGAACCTTTGGGTCCGGTGGGTTTGGGGGTGGGGCGTTTGTGGTTCAGGCTTTTTCTCTTGTACATCTCACATTTGCTTAATTGGATTGGGATCAGGGGAGTTTGGGTCAACGCCTCAGGCTCTTTGTCATGTCCCTCTAGCCATGCCTGAGTAGTTCTCTATGTTTTGGTGCAACACATTTAGGTGCTGGGTGAGGCAGCTGATGTCTAGGTGCAGCATTTCAACGAGGGGTGTGCTATGTCTGCAACAATGTTTAGGATATGTGTCAGTGTAATCATCAAAAATGTCAGGACTGAGGGTATCCCAGGAGCAAGTTGCATTGTGATGACATAATGACTGCGGCTCCTTTCACCTATCTGTTGTTTTAAAATTTGTGGGTGACAAGTGTGCATACATTTTTTTTTTTAACTGCCTGTTACACAGGAGCATCCTTGTGGCCCTAATCATGTATTGGTTATCTTGTTATATTTATATGACATACAATAGTTTGAGTTATTGAATATAAACCTAATGAAATTGATGTGCAGTTAATTGGTAGATGATAAACTTTGATAAACAGAGAAATGTTTATCTTTTTTTTAATCCAATTAATATCTACTTATTTCAACAAATAATTAATATGTTTTGCCTTGCTCTCAGTTCCTCCAAAAATATTTTATGTAATGTTGACTATTAGCATAATGCTTGCGCTCTTCTTGCCATTTAGAAAACGCTTGGAGCAGCAGCAGAAGATGCTGGAGGAAGACAGGAAAAGAAGGCAGTTTGAGGAGCAGAAACAGAAGCTCAGACTGCTCAGCAGTGTCAAACCCAAGGTGAGTCTCTCTTCACACCCTCTTTATCTTGCTGTTTTTCTGGCACTACTAATCTTTGTAACCCTTGGGGATCTCAATATTACTCCCAGACAGGGGAAAAGAGTCGCGATGACGCTTTAGAGGCAATCAAAGGCAACTTGGATGGATTCAGCAGAGATGCAAAGATGCACCCCACTCCATCATCACAGACTAAGAAGCAAGGTATTTTCACCTTCTCGTAGTTATAACCACTGTCACTTTTTCCTCTTGTCTTTCTGCTGAAACGCCTCGCTTGGAAATAATGACTGGATTAGAGGCAGGTCAACACAAGGATTGCCCAGCTGGCAGTCAAAATGTTTTTTCTGAGGCTGTGATTCACGGCACATATGGCACAGATGTCTTTAATCACATTATATAATCAGTCACTCTCCATCTGTGATTTTGTCAGTTTTCATTGATTTTTAGTTGTGTCTTAATTTCTGTTTTATAAAGCTTCTGTTCATTAACTTTCTTGACTTTATCATGTCTTAGAATAATAGATATTCTTCACTTATGTATACCTCTGTGCACTTCCAACAATTGTAGCCATGCATTTATTAAACATATCCAAACAATTATTCTGAGCTGTGGTTCCCAACCCTGGTAATCTTTGAAATGGTATTTGTTGAAGCAGTATGAACTTGAACTTGCATGCCACAGGTCTCTAGTTGAGTTTTAAGTAAAGTCTAGACAGACTTATTTTGACTTATGAAATGATCAGATTGTTTGGATAATTACATGACTTGTTGCCTGTGTGAACCTTTCCTGTCCCATCAGTCACCCTAAGACTGCTCAGATATATGATTTTAGTCAACTATATTATTTGTGTATTATAACGTAAGTCATCTCAAACAAAGCTTCTGTTTTGAAAATCACTAGTTTTATAGTGAAAATGGTTGCTTGTCTCTTACTTGAATTTGCAGCCCTGCAATTCCTGGTTTTGCACAAAATAATAATTATTTCCCTTCAGCCCTTAGTTCATTTCTCATCATAGTGTGTCATGTGTTGTGCCATCATCATTATTTCTTCATTTTTGCAGACTCATCACCATCACATCTGTCCGTCACCACTCCCTCCCTCTCCCCAGCTTTATCCAAGGATAATGACGAGTTTAGTGACTTTCAGGGGCCTGTAGATGCCCCTGCCTCCTTCCCTCTGTCGTCCTCCTTTTCCTCTGCCTTCGGCCTCTCCTCTCAGGCCCCGGTTCAGCCTTCATCCTCTGCCCCCAGAAGCTTACCTGAGGATGATGATGACTTTACTGACTTTGTTCAGGGGCCTGTTAATGCTTTCACTTCCTCCAACTTTCACCTCTCCTCTCAAGCGCAAGTCCAGCAATTATTCCCTTCCACACAATCCCTCCCTACCTCTGTGTCCATTCCCACTGCCACCCAACACTCTGCTGTCAACACCAGTTCCCCATCTACATTTCAAGGTAACTTTTCTTTGTCTTTGACACCTTCCCTCTCATCCCTTTACTATCCCCACTTAGTCCATGTAACAGTACTTTTTTTTTGCTGATACTTTAGGTTTTAGTGGTATCTCTAGATATTGGCTTGGTCCTGGCCTGCACTGCAGTGTGAGAGCATGTGGCCAGCAGAACAGATGGCCCTATAAAGCTGCTGTAATGCTTTAAAACTGCCAAATATTAAATATAATTCAAACAAGGGTCCATAATAAATAATTTGCTATAAAAAAAAGCCCCTCTTTTTATATATATAAATACAGTGTGTCTCAATAGGTTTTACTCTCATTGTAGCAGAATCAACCACTGATTTTTTCAAAGATTGATTTATGCACTAATTAAATTTCTGTGGTGAGCAGCTGCTGTGTGACAACACTACACTTTGAATGACAGGACAGAGAGATCACCCTTCTGTCCAGACGATTGCAACAGGGAGCCCTCCATCTATTTGATGAAATTCAGTATTTATTCAGCTACTGGAATAAGCAAAGCACATTTTTGTCGAGTAGATTTTCTTCATACAGACAAAAGAAGAAATTCTAGCAATATTTATTTTCAGGCATTTAGTTTTTTCTTTCCTGATCAACTCTGCAGGATGCATCATAAATTTGACATGGTTGACTGGTCCTTTTTGCAGGCAGCAGCAACGCAATCATACATACAAAAATTATGCAAACATAGTAAGAAGGAAATAAACCTTCTTTTTTTTTTTTTGGACTGTAACATTTTATTTTGCGAAACCATTCCCATTAAATTATTTACTTGGAATAAGAGCATAGATTATCTGATATTTCTAAAACGTTTCTAAATCAGGAGTGGTACTTTGCTGCTCAAGCTTACACTTAAAGAAAGTATTGTTTTTCCACAACTAGAGAGAATCTCTACCTGAGAATATATCGTTGTCAGCTCATCATGCAGTTGTGTAACTGAAACATTTATTGTGTGGAGAAGATTTTTAGTTAATCAGTTGAAAGCTACTTAAACAGGCCATGTGAAACTTCTTGTCATAAAAGTTTGCAAAACATTTCCAAGGATACTTTTGAAATCTAAATCCAGCAGCTTTTAATATTACTGTATTCCCCTTCCCTGCATTTGTGAGTGCATTGCATTATGATTTACTATCTTACTGCAACCAGCTGATAAGCGAAGACGTTTGACATTTTGCATACATGCTTCTGCATCTACACATCCTCAATAAAACATGGAGGAACTCTGAGGAACTTTATATGTGTTACTACAGGTCTAAAACTAGAGGTCTAAAACTTGTAGTTTGCAACTTGATTTTGCTGAAGTGCAAATCCTGAAGAGCAGATGTATAACAGAGTTTGGAATGTAATTAAGAAGCTTGTTCCTCATTCACCCCTTTAGGCCCATCACTGGAAGAGAAGCTGTTTTCCTCATGTGATCTTACTTCTGATAAAACAGCCCAGGTTAGCTTTAAAGCCAAGCAGAGTTTGGCTCAAATGGCTCCAAGAGCTAAAGTTTCATCCCAGTTTCAAACCAGCCCTAACGCAAGGAACTGGGGTGCAACCCCTGAGGACTTGAGTTCCGTCTTCATTACCGAAAATCTACATGAAGCCCCGGCGCCATCACCCAACCACCCCCCATCAGCTGCTGGCCCGTCTCCTCAAACCAGTAGTGACAGTGGTGAGAGAAGTGCCTGTTTATTGGACTTCATAGCTACCGCTTCTGTCCCCTGCTTTGCTGCAGCATTACCATAATTAAGACACTAGTTTTCTTCCTTTCCTGAAGATACATTTTCATTCTTTCTAACCCTGAAAACAACATTCTGTCCCAGATTCTTTACTGGGCATCTTACTGTTGTGGCTTATTCAATGAAATCATACCAATATTTTCTTAATTTCTGACATTGTAATCAAGTGGGATTTCCTTTGAAGTATTCTTTCTATTATCTGTACATCCTCCTCTACATTTCGGCTCTTATTTCTGCCTACTTTATACCTCTGATAGCAGGGCCTTCTCATATCAGTGCTCTCTTGTTGCATTGTGGAAATGGACTGTGTCTGTCAAGGTCCTCCGGTGGTACCTGCTGACTAAATAAGCTGCCTTCTGTTCCCCTCCTGTGTAACACTCTCTCAGAGAACGACCTCTGGCGCATGCTGACTGCTTTGGTTTAACAGGGATGTGCATGGATTGGCAGATACCACTGGGGTCCAAGATAATTCAAGGCTGATTCTGCATGCTACTCTGCTAATCCTTTGTGCTGTTATTTGTTTGTCTGTGTCCGTGTCCTTCATGTCATCGAGGGAAATATAACTGTTCATCATTTAGACCAGGGAGATTTGTTATTAGATTCATTTAACTGCCCAAGACTGATGGGAGTATCATGTGCAAAGATGCTGCTGAGTAAACACAGGGACTCGGAATGAGCAACCTGTTTTACGGAAATGTCGTTTTAGGCTATTTTCAGAAAAGGAAAATTCAGGTCACAGTCAGCAGTTAAATTAGATTTTTTTTCTTTCTTTTTTTTTTTTTCTCTTACAAGGCAGTCTTTTCTCTCCGCTCTCTTTGAAGCTTGGAACAACTCAGACTGATTTATTGTTGTCTGATGTGGCAGGACCCTTGTGATTTAGTGCAGGGGAGCGTTACATCTGCACCAGGCCCTCCAGACATCAGGTGTATGATTTTGTTGAGTCCAGTATAAAAGCTGGGCTCAGCTGCCAAGAGACTTGGACAAGACTTTAGCTGTTATGGCTAAACTGTCTCTGGGTGTGTGTGTTTCTGCCTGTGACAGCAGGTGTTGGTGTGTATCCACAACAAGAGCACATCCAATCCATGCTTCCAGCCTGGGTTTACAATGACAGCCTCATCCCAGGTAAACATTTACTCATGAATGCATCCAGTATAATGCTTCAGTTAATATTTTGTTTAAAGAATGGCTCAATACTGTATTGAGTCATAACTTAAATAAGCATTTAACAGGATATCTGTCTGTTTTTTCTTTCCTTAGAAATGTTCAAGAAGGTTCTGGAGTTCACAATGACTCCGACAGGGATAGACACAGCCAAGCTCTACCCAATATTAATGTCATCAGGTCTTCCCAGAGAAGCACTTGGGCAAATCTGGGCATCAGCCAACCGCACAACACCTGGCATGCTGACCAAGGAGGAGCTCTACACTGTACTTGCACTAATCGGTGTGGCACAGGTAAAAACTGCCTTCGTGAAAAACTAAACACTTAGAACAACTTCACTAATCATCGCCCTCAGCTTTGACTGCTTCAGCAGGGCAAGGCAAATTTATTTATAGAACACATTTCATGTACAGGACAATTCAAGGTGCTTACAATTCAAGTACATTTAAACAGAAGATAAAAAATAATGATAATCTAAAATCAAGATTAAGAAAGGACAACAGATTAAAAACATGATCAAGTTTAAAATTCAAGC
>JBBBVU010000009.1:12416496-12439434 GCA_037177055.1 Atherinosoma microstoma | reverse complement strand
GAAACAGTACTATAGAGGCAACTGCAGTGAATAGAGATCAGCTCATCCTACACATCAGGCAATTGTAAGAGGATGTTAGGGAAAGAAAATAAAAGTATTTAGCATTTAAACTTGCGCAATGCACCTTTAAAGTTGTGATGAAGACAACATAGATTCCAGTGATTTTCATGAGGTCGATGTTAGTTTAATGGAAATGTTTTCATCTACTTAATTATATCTTTCCCTCAAGTTATTAAAAAGATCTAGTTTGCCAGACAGACTGTATTTAAACAACACTTGTAATGTATTTTCTGTTCATAATTCCAATCTTTTTTATTTCTTTTGCTCTAGACATTGGAGACAAGTACAGCGTGTTCAGACAGCTAGAGCAGCCAGCTGACAAGAAACCAGTTGGTAAGAAACCTACCGACTCTTTCTGGCACAATCATACTTCTCTGATTTGCCAGCTTTTATGCCATCAGCTGCACGTAGTGAACTCAGAGATGAACCCTCCCCATATTGCACCCTCCTCTGAAGACTAATCTTTATCTTGGTTTGAACTCACTAAAGAGAGTTGGGGCAGGGTTAGATTCGCTTTAATTAAGCATTTTGTTATAATTTGGGTAAAGTTGTCAGGTCACTATGATGCCATTGTTCCATGTTTACACTGTACCTTGTTTTGTGAGGCTACTTGTTGATCCAAGTATGTTTCCCATCCCTGTTTCATTAGAGCAGTTTCTGATGGGGGCAGCTCTTACAACTCCAGTAAGTCGTGCTTTGCAGTGACCTTTCTTTGGCATTGTCAGGCTCCATCTTCCCTAATGAGCCCATTAGTTACCTCTCTGCCACAGAACACCAGCAATGTGAATAGATTCTCTTTTTCGGTCCGTGCATTCATTACACCGCAGTGTATTTGTAGTCGAAACTCAATGTATTCTGATTTTTGCTGTGTGGTTTATGTCGGTGTCATGTTGCATTATTCAGCAACAGAAAGACAAAGTTCTTACAGCAGACTGTGTGTTCTTTCATTGCAAAAAATGCCCATCTTAAGTTGTGAGTTCAGCTCCTGAGACAGAGACAAAACTTGATACGATGGACTTTTTTTGCAGCTTGACTTTCTCAGCAGTTCACTGCATGGTTGTGTAGTATGGAGGTGTTTCCCTACCTGTGAGCAAGAGCTTAACTGTTCGATTTGAGAGCAAGATTTCTTGTTTTCAATCTCAAATACATTGCTCTCTCTCAAAACTCTCTCACACTCAAAAAGTCTCTTCTTGCTCTCAAATATATCGTTCTTCCTTTCAAATCTGTGCTCCTCTTCTCAAGTTTAGTGTTGCAGGTTCAAATGTCTTTTGCTCAAGATTGGTCTCATTCCCTGACTCTCAGACGCATTCTCTGCGTTAAAATAACGCATTTAAGTTTGCGTTCCAAACAATGCAGAACGTTTGCCAGTGCACTATTTCTGGTCCACCGATTACACTGACGCATGTGTCAGAGCTATGTTGATGAAATAATCCGCGCCCTCTAGTGATTTAATTTTTAAAAAAATTTTTAAAAAAGCAACTCAAGACAAACCTAGAGACTTTTTCTGGTCTTATTGGGGACTTTTGGAGACTGACGTGAAAGCACTTATCGTTTACTCTTCTAATTGAGCAGCTGATGCTTTAGGCCCCTCCCTGTCCAAAAGCCTTGGTCCCTATTCAGCATCAGTCCCATCTCCCAGCTCTACAGCAGGAGATGTCCACCTCTGCTGCATGACCAGACTTAAAGCTGCTGCTGGCTGATCCCGCCCTGGCTTACTGTCAGATATTAATCCCTATTAATGCATAGTGTGGATGAAAACCTTTAGAAATTTAAAAGTACTGCAACATGTTGTAGAAACTTGATTAGAGAACAGCTTGAGTTGTTAGTTCAAGTGCTTTAACTTTTGGTCTGTTCAGTTTAGCCAGGGATATTTTCTATTCTTTTCTATTCTACTGTTTTGAATTGAAATGCAATTAAATGCATTTTTCGAGACTTTACTAGAGCTTCAGTTAACAACATTAATATCTGTGTCTATTATTTGATTCAGTTGTCCACTAAAATCCCTGTAAATTCTAAAATGTTCCTTTAAGAGGCAGCTATTGTTAGTTAATTAATATACATTAATCACATTTTAATTGCATAATTACAAAGCCTCTAATTTATTAGATTAATTTTTGTAATTGTGTCCCACCCCTAATCTATACTATAAAATACTGGTTAGTCTCATGTTTTATATTTTGTGAGAGAAAAAAACATAATATGAAATGATTTATTTAGCTGATAAAGTGTAGCAAGGCTGACATCATGGTAATGCATCTCAATTACTCAACACTTTGAGTAGTACATGTTGATAATTGTGCTTATTTAACAAACCCATAAGAATGATGATCAGCTCCATTTGCATCTTGATTTATCGTAGGTTAGTTCTACAGTACCATAAAAGCAGAATATCGGTCTCAATTTATGATTGTCTGAGTGTGAGGGAAAGAGACCAAGCTTGAGCGCAGGAGATTTGAACCTGCAACACTAAACTTGAGAAGAGGAGAAGAGTTTTGAAAGGAAGAAGACCAAGAAGGGACTTTGATCGTGAAAGCAGTTTTGAAAGAGCACAATATATTTGAGCGTGAAAACAAGAAATTTTGCTCTCAAATCGAGCAATTACGCTCTTGATTAAAGATAGGGAACTAGCCCCATGTTGTAGATGCACAGTGTGTGGCTGTATATTACAGAGCTTTTTTTGTGCAGTGATGTGTGCTGTTCTTTGGAAACTGCAGCGCACCGTTCATCACAGGCCTCGAAGTTTAGTGTTTCTCAGCGGAGCGGAGGCATGCTGTAACTAATTCAGCAGCTTCCTCTTTTATATTATTGTAAAATGAGTTTTGGCTGTTGCTGCTGAGATGTTATTGTCTCTCTGCTATGTCTTTTACTAATCTTAAATCCTGTGGTTTGCAGGGGAAGGATTTGCAGATTTCAAATCTGTCAGCGCTGATGATGGCTTCACAGACTTTAAAACCGCCGACAGCGTCTCTCCACTAGACCCTCCTGATCAGGCAAAGATCTTTCAACCTGCCTTTCCTTCAGCTTTCCCAAACTCTCAGTCTCTACAGCAACTTCCACAGCAGCAGCAACAGCCAGCAGTGTCTCTTACCCAGCCCAAAAATCCTCTCAACATGGCCGACTTGGACCTTTTCTCTTCTGCTCCTGCCCCCACTGAGACAAAACCCAGCAAATTCGCAGCTGTATCCATACCCCCCTCTTTAGTGCTTCTTCCTGGTGGATCCAAACCTTCAGGAGGAGGGACAGATGATTTTGGTGACTTTGCCCTCTTTGGCACCTCCTCTGAGACCACTCAAGCTTCATCGGCAGGAGGAGCTGCAGCAGCACCTCAGGATGACTTTGCAGACTTCATGGCATTTGGCAGTTCTGGTGGAGAGCCAAAAGGTGAGAGTGGCTCAGGGGTCCAAGGGGAGACCTCCTCCCAGCAGCAGCCTCAGCAGAACTCAGACAAGTATGATGTATTTAAACAGCTGTCTCTGGAAGGAGGCCTCGCTTACGATGATACCAAGGGGAGTGGCGGTGGCTCCTTTTCTTCTCTCAAGAGTGACACTGACGACTTCGCTGACTTTCAGTCATCGAAGTTCTGCACAGCAATCGGAGCTTCAGAAAAAACTCTTGTGGACAAGGTAGCTGCTTTCAAACATGCCAAGGAAGACTCTGCATCCATCAAGTCCCTCGACCTCCCGTCCATCGGTGGGAGCAGCGTTGGGAAGGATGACTCTGAAGACGCACTTTCAGTGCAGCTGGACATGAAGCTGTCAGACATGGGTGGAGACCTGAAGCACGTGATGTCGGACAGTTCTCTGGATTTGCCAGGTCTCTCGGCCCACCAGCCCCCCGCTACAGGTGAGGAACTAGTGCGTTTGCTCTGGTGAGGCTCTGTACAGGCAGACATGGTGTTATTTCTGAGGCTAGCCAGCCTCTTCTCCTCATTGGAGCCACTTGTGACCACCAAACCAGAGGTCAAAGAGAAAGTAATGAGGTCCTTGTTGAATTGAATATGCTCAAATACTGAAGACAATACAGAAATAACATATCAGAATGAATACTTCATTCTACATTTCATTATTCATTTCAACATATTTATTTATTTAGTCATTCATATTTATTTATTTATATCCTCATTGTCTTCCTCCCTTATTCATAATACAATCCCCTTGCTACCCTGTATATGTTATTGTCGTAGTGACAGACAGTTCCTGGCCCATATCTATATTTATTTACAAATGACTAGTGCCTGGTTTTGATGTTTGGCAGTCATAGTCCATAGACAAGGTCCCTGGCTGCTGTCTGCCTGACTCGGATAAGCCTCCTGTTTGTTGTGTCCATGCTGCAGTGGCAGACGTTGCACTTCACTGTATCATTCGTGTGTGTGTGTGTGTGTGTGTGAGTGTTTGTTGTTGACGTGTCAAGCAGCGCGAACAGAAGCTTCAGTTGAATACAGATGAGTACAGGAGGGCGTCAGCAGTGATGAGCCTCTTTATTTATTCAGATCACAAGTTTTTCCACAAAATACCACAATGTTTCAAAAGCATTACCTGAAAGACGTTTTCATTGCCATCATGGGCTGTAGGGACACCAGAAATTAGAGTTTTGATTGACTGCAAAGGAAATGCTACCATTAATAGGACATTTTGCATGCAAAACCTAAAAAAAAAAAAAAGCTATTTTAATAGAGGAATGTTCTTGCTGGATGCGGTTCAAACTGGAACTGAGTGCTTAAATGTGAGTGCATGTGTTTCTCTCTTTATGTCTGTCAGTATTCTTGTATTCTTTTTAGTATCTCTAGTCCAACCATGCAGTATTATTTGGATCAATTGTCCCTCATCTAACGAGGTGTTTCATGGCTTGTCTGCTTTTTCTTCCCTACCTCACTTCAGTGAAAGTGGAGTTGAAGTTTACCACCTTATTTTTTTTTTTAGTAATTCATCTATACAACCCAGTTTCCTTAATAATCAGGTAGTCTCCATGTTAGTGTTTCCTCTCCTCTTCCCTCTGCACCTCATCATTTATTCATTGAGCATCTCATTTCAACATCATGGCTCACGTATCATGGCATTCCACACCAATCTGTGGTGTAACACTAGATAGCAAGTAATCATTGTCAAGTGATGATTTTGCAGTAAAAACATTTGTGAGTTTTGTTTTTCTTTTAATATCAACTGAATGTTTTTGACAATTTTCTGCAGAATGAGAGCATTAAGAAAGCAGACCGTCTTTATCTGACAACACTCATGCAATCATCTATCATTATATCCACATATCCATTAAGTAGAAATATGCACACCAAGTCATTTCATCCAACACGTTTAGAATTATTTCCTTAAGATGAGGAAAAACACTAATGTTAACGTCCCCATTGCCTTATTTCAGTTTATGTGCAGTGGTCAGATTTTGGTTAAATCCAAACAACCCCTTCTGCACCGAGAGCAAACAAACAGTTCGTAGAGCTATAGCGAAGCAGTTAATCTGCTGATGGGTAACGGCAACGCCCACTTTAACATCGATACATTCCTAAGAAACTTTATGCTACTGTAACAACAGTTTCCATTTCACTCCTATTTTTCTTGGAGAGCTTTGGGACTAACCTGTTAAAGTGTAGCAGGCTGAGCAGCTCAAGCACCTCACTATGCTTCGCACTGTGTTTCTGGAAAAGTATGTAATCTTAAAGAGACAGTATTTCTTATGTGAGGTTCCTTTTGAGTCACAAAAGGAATCAGATCTTTTTTTTGTTTGTTTCTGTGTTACGGTTATCTGTGATACACAGCATGAATTTATCACATGTGGCTCTTTGGTCTGGCTCTCTGAGAACATAACGAAGTTAGTATTACCCTTCCTGCCTTGCTTTTTGCTGCAGTGTGCCTGCTTTTTCAATTTGTGAAATTGACAAGAACATGATACAAAATAAGCATTTTATGCATAAAAATATTGCAAGCTGTTTTTATCAAAGAAAACATGTATACAGATTTAATAGTGTATTTTTATTACATGAGTGAATTCTTATTTTGAAGATAGAAAGATTCCTTAGTTTAGTTGTGATTTACAAACCGTATAAATCAAATGTAGCCTACAGTATTTAGTAAGATTTAAAGTATTTTAGGTTTATGAGAATCTAAACATTGATATCTTGTTGTTTAGGGGATCATAAGAGTTGTGCTCATTGGCCTGCTTCAACAAGCAATCACTGTAGCAAGAGAAAAGGGATACTGTCTCTTTAAATCTGTCCCTGGATCTGTGATTGGATGTAATTAAGACCTTCTCTGGGATGTCAGGTGTAAGATGGCCCTCATTGTTTTTTGTAACCCTTTGAGTGCTTGAACAAGACCACTTTACATGTTTACAAGCAGATAAATGCAGATATGATTTCATCCCCTTATTTATGTTTATTTATGATCTTATTTCACAATTGACTAAATTGTAAAAATGGCAGCCACCTCACTGCTCCAAAAGCGTTCTTCCACCCTTAATAAACAGGCAATGATTTATGTGATCCTCTGCCAGCCCCCTTCCCAGGTCCTCAAAGGGTTAATGCTTCCTGCCTTCTCTGAATTATCTTTTCAACCAGGCTTTCCAAATGTTCTGTATCCAAATCTAAAAAAAACTTGTTGCTTGACATCCTTATAGTCAAACAAAGTTATGTAATCTCCCAGAACTACTGATTCTAGTCTGTGAATGTGCCTTCTCTCTGGTTTCTGCTTCTTTATCCTCAAATTATCTTTGTTTTTAGCTTCTCGCTGTTTGTTTCCTTTTCTTCTGACTGCATGCCCTTGTATTCAAAATGACTGAAATCTAATTTTACAAGTGTTAGTTTGAGAAACCTCTTGTAATGATAGACCTCTTTCACAGTACTTTGTGATCTTTCTCTCTTTCTCTCTACTCATCTTGTCGTAATAAATATTACTGTTGGTATTGCTGAAACGCGTACCGTCTTATTTTTTCCTTTCTTTTTCCTGAGAGGCATAATGAGATCTGATGACGTGAGGCTCACAGGAATAGATCCTTGTCAATTTCACAAATTGCTTTTTGTGTCTGAGGGTTCTGTCATGCAAGATACAAAGGGTTCAATAAGGTGGATTTATGTGCTTGTGTGGAGGAGATCTGAATGCTTAATTGTTGACAAATGTGTGCAGGTTGTGTAGCTGTCAGTTAGTATTAGGTTTAAAGAAAGTGATCAAAACACAGAAAAAGAGCACATGAAGTAATATGGAATTTTATTGAGGTTGTTAGGGCATCCGCCTTGAGATGAAATCTTTAAGGTTGCATTTGGTACCAAAAGATCAACTCCAGTTATTGTCGGCAAAGCTGTTCGTCACTATTGCAGACAGCCAGTAATATATTGCCAGATAAAGGAAAAAACCGTGTTAGTGTTGCAGTGAGATGAATATGATTCACCTCAGGCATAAAAGCAAGCGATCATTAATTAAACAGAGTTTTCTACAATGTGGGAGGGAGGACATCTTTCTCCCACATAGTGGTTGGGTATTGGTGTCAGTATTAGAAATGTCCTGAAATCTAATTTATCTGATTGCCAGAGTGTTGCAGAATTGCCTTTTACATCTTAAACGTGCACCTATTAAATAGAAGAAGGTTTTTAGATTCTCATAAAATTAAATGATCGGGTATACCTGATCAATAAAGAAAAAACCTACACGTTTTCTCTGTCTCGTGAGGGGTTGTCTAGTTTTGCTTTAATTTGAGCAGCTTATGAGACATTTGTTAAATTTGGATGCTTCCATTTGAGTTCACTGTAAGTTAGTGTTACAACATAGAAAAAAAGAAAAAATTTCTTTTCTAAAAACAGTCGGGATAAGACAGAAATGTGTCTTGTTAAGGGCTGTTTCTGTTGTTTTTTGTTCTGTTTTCTTTTACATGAAAATTATCCTGATTTTCTTTTTTTAATCTAAAAAAAATCAGCTGATATTCAGAATAGTTAATCTAAAACAATGTACACCTGTTTGCCATCACAAGACCTAGATGAGAAATATATCTTATAGTGTCGGTAAAACGGCCCTTTAAGAATCTAAAATCTCTCTTGAACGTAGACAAGTGTGACATGGTTATTATCTGAAAGCATCCCCAGTTGTCCGTCCAGGCTAATTTATCTTCCTTCTATCATGACAGCATCTGTGCTATTCCTAGGAACCACTCGTATGTCTGTGTTGTCATTACAGAAGGAGACGACATGAAATTTGACCCCTTTGGGACATCGGCCCTCAGCTCCCTGGCCAGCTATGACTGGTCAGACCGGGAGGAAAGTCTGCCCAGTGAGGTCAGAAGGCCAAAGGGCTTGGAAGGAGCTTCCCTTCCATCTTTAGTCCCATCACAGAGGAAGGAGCTGAACTTCGGCAGCACTGAAAACATCCCAAGTGGCTCTGTCGCTAAGATTACCACCTCCCTAACCACAGAGGATGGCTCATCTGCAGGTGACAAGTTTGAGCCCTTTGCAGACTTTGGTTCCAGTGACCAAGGCGGTGTTGATGAGGAGGATGACTTTGGAGACTTTGCCAGCACTGTGTCTGAAAAGTCGGACTCTCCCGCTGCCACCGCGGAGGCGGGCTCAGAGGGAAACCAAAGCGAGGCCTCGGATGAGTTTGGCGCCTTCCAAGGGGATAAGCCTAAGTTTGGCAAGTCTGATTTCCTCAAAGCCAGCGCTCAGGCCAAAGTTAAGTCCAGTGAGGAGATGATCAAGAATGAGCTGGCGACCTTTGACTTATCTGTTCAAGGTGAGTCATCGTGAAGACCCTGCTACATTAACACAAGTACAGATTGTTTACATAAACTATCTCTCTCTAGACTGATTAGTCTGTTCATTGATGTTGGCAAGTGTTTTCAACATTGTTTTTCATGCTAAATAGGATGTGATCAAATGTGAAGATTTTCTACTTTTCACATTTCAAAAGATATGATTAGATTCTGGGAACTTTTCATAGGCGTTTTTCTCCTTTTTATGGTTTAGGATGGTCAAATGATTATAAGTCCAAATTTATTATAAAAAGGGTCAAGTTAAATTTATTTGTCTGAAAAACATTTCAAATCTAAATTGACTCAGTTGACAGTGATAGAAAGCAGAGAAAAAGCCTAGCTGGAGGAGCTGGAATAATTGAATGCGTGCTACTTTGTGTGACAAAATGTTAGCTGCCAGAGCTGCTGAATTCTGCAAGTGATAACATAAGATGCGATTTATTAATATCAGGCCAAACTTCGTTTGCTACAAACATTTTGTTTTGGCCACCTGTAAGCCTCTTAGCTCTGAAATTGCTCTTTGAACATCTTATGCCGCCCCACCTTTGCAAGTTGTCCCCATCATATCTGTAATAAAGCTGTTAGATGGTAGTGTTGAGATGACAGTCATGCTCTAATGGCGGTGACTGCTGAGATGGATTACTAGAGGCCAACAAATCCATGAGCAGAAATTAACTGTATCCACTTTAAAGGCTGTTCATTCCTCTAACTGCTGTTTGCTGGTTTTATGTTCCACAAATAATTAATTACAGTTTCCTGCAATGTGACAAAAGCCCTACAGATTAATGTCCCTGTGCTGGATTTAATTTGTGTTAAGAAGAGGGGGTTCACTAACTCCACTTTGCCCTGTGGAGCAGTAATCTGATCCGTGGTGGGGTTTTGTGCTGATCTGAGTGGTTGTGGGGAAGATGACACAGGCCTCTGTGGGTGGTGGAGTAGTTGGGGTGGATTACCTGTGTCTGGATGATCGCTGTGTGCACACACAAACACAACTTCAACCCTGACTGCAGTAGTCTGGGTTTAACGTGTTTGTGCCTGTGTTTGTTGTGATACCATGCCAGGATATGTCCGTTTGTGAATCCCAATGAATTATTCATACCTGTATATTTGTGGCTTAATTAATTTTTGCCACAAATTAAGCATGTACTCATGGCACACTCCTCCAGGTGCAATTGGCCACAACAGAATCAAAGTATGCTGATTGCAAGCAAACAGGTGGATTGCTCTGAAAGAATAATCATGTTATTTGTGAATGTTTGTGGTTCTCTTGTATTGTATTGCTTATGCAATTCTAACATCATTCATCCCCCTCTTGTCTCCTGTCCTCGCTTCAGGCTCACACAAACGCAGTCACAGTTTGGGTGAGAAGGAGATCGGCCGGTCGCCGCCATCTCCAGCTCCAGAACAGCCTTTCAGAGACCGATCCAACACCTTGAGCGAGAGGCCCGCCCTGCCTGTCATCAGGGACAAGTACAAAGACCTGACAGGGGAGGTGGAGGTGAGTGGGCCCTGCCCCCAGGATGTAATTGCTCAACCAACAGATTTCAATTGTAATTCAATAATTACAATTTCTTCTGTTGCAGGAGAGTGAGCGTTATGCATATGAGTGGCAGAGGTGTCTGGAAAGTGCTCTGGAGGTTTGTGTTGGTTTCTGTCCAGTACCTAATCATGTAACATAATATACTAAATTGTGCAACACTACAAATGTAATATAATTAAACATAACCAATTACGCTAAAATGAGTCATCAGCTAAACCCTTCCATTGATTTTCTTATCTTGTATGTCATAAGAAAAGTTTTTTTTTTTATATCTGCAAATATGATATAAATTGAATCTGTTTTATTTTCAGTATTTTAATGTTGGGTACTGCATGACTTGAATTATAGATTAAAAAGAAAATCTCTTAATTTATTTTTCTATTTGTATAACTTTTGATAAATTACTGCTTTATTTGGTTCCACCTTTAGAAAGCTTTAGATTTCATACTCGAGCAGGAGGTGAAAGGGGTGCATGGTTTTAACTGTAAAATTAAATTTGACACTAACATGAAGCTCTTGGGAGAAAAACTAAATAATTGGTTCTTGGCACTAAACTGTTTTGGTCAAACTTTATCAAAGACTTACAAATATGAATAAAGATAAATATACTTCTTGACAGCGGTTGTTATCGTGTCAAAATGGCAATCAACTATTTTATGGTTTATGATTTATAAAGAGCAAAGTTAGTGAGTCAAAAACAGCATGTGAGACCTAATGCTGGCTTCTGTCTCTACACATTAAGGTTATCACCAAAGCTAACAACACCCTGAACGGCATCAGCAGCTCCTCTGTCTGCACAGAGGTCATCCAGTCTGCTCAGGGCATGGAGTACCTACTGGGTGAGGAACCGGACACTCATGCACACACATTGTAAATCCATCAGGGGCCTCAATTATAAAATTATCATTAGATACCATTCTCAATCTAAGAGTAAAAAGAGTAAATAGGTATTTTTTAGGAATGGGCAAATTAGGTGATTTCTGAAATTGATTAGTTTAGCTTTCCAAAATCAATTTGTCGATTAGTAGTGACGTCATCAATAAGAAATGCAATGTAAAACATGCGTGAGGAGTTATTTGTATGTGGGCCTTCCATACATGACTGATTTTCACTATGTTACATGTCTAACATTGTGTGGGCTCTAGGCTCCTTTATTGTTCAGCAGGTAGATGAGAAAGTGGGTCAGGGAGACGTTGGGATCAGACTTCGTCTGGTTGGGTTTATGGGGCAGCTGTTATACATGGCAAAGTAAACACTGCGCTTACAGGTGCGCCCAGGGAAACAGATATTTCCCCCGTCTTTTTGTCGGGTCTTTTTGCTCCTGAAGTGCAGCGTTTCTGTGAGGGTTTAGTAACTCTGCTACTCTGTTGTCTCCACCATTAGTGAAAACTTTCCGTTAGCTTCCTTCTCTTTACCCAGCATCAGTGAAGCAGACATGGGACTCTGATGGAACTACACAAGCTGTGTGCTGTTTATTGCTAAAGCTTGTAGCAAAACATTCACAGCTAAACGGCTAACGCTCCGATGTTTCTCTCAGATGTCAGAAGAATTCCCTGGAATTATTTTTGCAATAGCTTAATTCTTTCCAAAACCAGCGATATTGGGAGCTGGTTCCTTGCTGGATCATGTCACAGTGGCCTCACACACCTGCATTCCTTATTATAGTGAGTTAAATAGCTGTATATTTACATGCTAAAAGGTTAGCACCAGCAATATCTTTTACTTGTATATTGATGTAATATTAGCAAAAAAAAAATGGTTCCCATGCTGATGTTGTAAGTCAACACCCACCAACTTTACACAACTTTTATGAAAACCAGAGTTTTTAAATATCTTTACCCTACTTGAGTTTTTGGGTGTAAACATATAATATTAAAATACTTGTGTTGACAAGACCTGAGTGAGCCCTTTTCCTGAGTGAGCTTCGGGGGAGTTGGTCGGGAGTGCATCAATTTCACGCACTTCTCATGTAACTCTGTGAATTATGAGTCAATCAATGAGATCCCAGGATAAAATAAGTGGGAACAAGAGCTGGGGAAATAACATATCAGGACAGAAAGGACAAGATTGAAATGAGGTCTGGTGTAAAGTTTTATTTCTGCTCAATTTAAGGTCCATCTCCCTCTTTGTGTTTCTCTGCTTTCATGTGTCAGAAATGTCAAAACTGGAGTCCGTTCATCTTGAAAATAAAGCAACAAATACATAAAGATTTTTTCATATATGTTTGTGTATTTCGTCTCTCAGGTGTGGTGGAGGTGTATCGTGTGACCAGGCGCGTGGAGCTGGGCGTCAAGGCTACAGCGGTGTGCTCAGAGAAGCTGCAGCAGCTGCTGAAGGACATCAGCCGCGTGTGGAACAACCTAATCAGCTTCATGTCACTGGCTAAGCTCGCTGTAAGATGATGAAAAACATCCTTGTTGAAACATCAGAGCAGGGGCAGATCTTTAAATGAAAGGCTCACAGAATTTTCCACACAACTTCTGACAAGATGTGTTCAAGTACACATAATGATGGAATATTGGTATTCATAATATTTACAATTCAAATTCTGCCAATAACACAATGAAGCATCAGTGAATCCAGTATTGTGGGTCCATTAGGGTATAATCAATTATTTATTGACTTTAGATGTGATGCAGCTGAAGTCTTTGGGTTGGCTGGTGGTTAGATCAGCGGGGACCACAAGGACAGTATAGATTTATTTACCCAGCTGTATTGTGTGCAAAACAGAAACAGAGAAGGAGAACTGGCTCCAACCACATAGTCAACAAGGAGATTTTCAGACTGTAGAAAGTTAAACTGACATTGTGTCTCAAAGTAAATTTTAGAGAGAAAGTGTTTAATTGATGTTTGTGGGTACAGTTGTTTTCCTGAAAAGGAGAGATGCAAGCAGTTTTTGCTTTTATCTTGCATAGTTAGTCATGTAAACTGTACAAAAAGTTGATGAAGTTAGATGTTTAATGTAAACAGACTCGCTCTCTGTGCTGTTATTTTAACAGTAGATAAGGCTACATTGTACCCTGCAGCAGGAAGTAAGTTGTGTCTGTATTTGTGTGTTTTGTGTGTAGCCTGATGAAAGCTCCCTAGATTTCTCCTCCTGTATTCTGAGGCACGGCATCAAGAACGCCAAGGAGCTGGCTTGTGGAGTTTGTCTGCTCAACGTTGATGCTCGCAGCAAGGTTTGTGCACACAAACGCACACAGGATAACAATGGCAGATATATTTTTACATAAATGTTTTGCTCATCAACAACAGATAACAACTGACATTTCTTTGACTTTGAAACATTTTGCAGAACAAAGAGGGAAACGCTATTGGACGTCTGTTAAAACGAGTAGGAGACAGTCAACTGTCATCCAAATCTCATTTAACTCTTTTCTACTTGGGGCCTCAGGAGATCTATCCTCCTCTTATAGGTGGACCCTGCAGGGGGCCAAAGTGACGGGAATCCTTTCTCCACAGCAGCCATATTACAGGCAAACTTATTTCTAAAAATGTTGGTTTGCTGTGTGAAAAGTAAATTAAGAGCGCATTGATTTGAAGATGGTCACCTAAAAGCTGTTTCTTTTTGCCAACATCTGTCTAAATCACTCCTCATTCGTTATTGTTGCTGTCTGTCAAGCTTTTCCTTCTCACAGGGCACATATTATAGGTGACAATGACAATTTTTCTTCTTGGAACAGGATATAAAACAAGCAATACAATTACTAATATAGTCTGACTCTGTGGAATTATAGAAATGCTAATTGTTTTTTTTTTGTTTCAGAATTAGAAAATTAGATGAATAAATACATTTGAATGAAGGCCAACACAGAGAGACAAACAACCACTCACATTCACTCTTAGGGTGAATTTAGAGAAAATGCAAACTCCACTCAGAAAGGCTCCTGTTCAAAGCAAATGACAAGGTGTATATTATGTATCATAATTTTGTCCAAAAATGTTTCTTTCTGGCCTCCTTGTCTGTTTGTTACTATAACACTCTGCAAATCCTTGTGGTGTTTCTTAATTTTGTCCAATGATGTGAAAGAAATTGAAGCTTGACAGACCTGACCTATGTATGCTAAGCTCTGACAAACAGTCAGAGCTTAGCATACATTCAGAAGAGGATTTGAGCTGTTGTCTTTCAGCTTTGAATTTGACTTAAATGTATCTAATGAAAACACGTAAGAGTGGAGAGTCACTTTGGCACCTCGGGGTAGGTTTATGCACTCTTGGTTGGTTCTTCAGGGTTTAAGGGGTTGTTTAATTTTTTTTTTTTTTCATTCTGTCACCTCCTTCTGGAGCGAACTGCTCATATCCCAACTTTCAGCTAACATCCACCGGTGTTTCTTCTAACTATTCGTTCTGCTATGTGCAGAATGGCTGTGTCTATCTCTTTGCCTACATCAGGTGGGATTTTCATCAGCAATGGCTATTATTGGTGTTTTCTGACCCTGTGGTTTAGAGGGCAGGACAATGGCACTGATTTGTGTCTCATGATCCCCCTGCTTCTCAGCCAGAACCAGATGGATTGTTCAGGCAAGATGTGGCTGACCGAGAAGCGTCTAGGCTGAGAGCAGATGTGGCTTCAACATTAGTCAGGAGGGTGGTAGATGATAGACCGGCTCACACAAACACACACTTTCACATCTCACTCTTGTGTGCACAGAGGCAGGCTGAAATTAATGCAGGTTTGTTTCGTCTGTGTGCCACAAGCGTGAGATTAATAACCCATCTTTTAATTTCATTTTTGGCAGAGCCACACTGGTAAGAATGCATAAAAGCCAAGTGGAGACTAGGATCCCCTCTGAGTATAATGAACTGAATGAGCAGCTTTAGGTACAGCAGACGGCACTGATTGTTGAAACGTCCTTTAGTGAAGAGGTACTGATTTGTTTGTACGACCAAGGGTACAGAAGGGAGGAGATGTTAACATTAATGTGGCATCAAGAAGCAGATGAGTTCAGGGCTCATTTTTAGTTGAATCAAAATGTTTTAAACTATTCTCTATTTTTATTTATTTATCTAAATATTTGCAGCAAAAGATTTCACTGTAAGTCTGTCTCGCCTTTTTCCTGTCACACTAATATTTGTCGGAGACGGATATTTTTCTGAATATAAACAGGGTTGTTGGCCATCATTGTCACTTCAAATTACCATTTAGCTGTGCCTAATTTTTTTTTCTTCAATCTAGTTTTCATGTAAACATTCCTGGCATAAGGATTTCAAAGAAATGCCTACTTTCTTAGCTTTTTAGTTAAACATCTATTGAGACTAGAGGTTTTCATGTCCTGCCAACATGCTACAGCAGCCAGTAAGAGTCCATGCTGCAAAAATACGTATGCAACTTTTCTGCCATGTGTAGACTGAGTTAAAAATAGTTAAGAGCTGATGCATCAATTAGCCAATGAAATTGTGAGAATGTGGATGTGCTGTTTGCATGTGTAATTTAATATGTCCAGCCAGGAAAGCTTCCATGAAGAAACAATGACTTCAGAGAGATGTGTATAATGTGCTCATAATGGTTTATTAGAGGTTAAAAAGTGGCACCACTCAAAGCAGAGCTAAATTTACGCCTCGACGTAGTAGAGACGTGCATTTGTCATGACAATGACAAATCTGGGGGAGGAAATACCAGACAAAGAGTGTGACATATCTGTAATCGATGTGAAGCCGTTTTTGGAGAGGACTTGGACTTTGTAAGGTGTGAGCTTGTGTTGAATAATTGTAAACTGTAGTCACCTACAGGCGTATGTTTATGAAAAGATTCAGGCGAGTTTAAATTTATGAGCAGCAGAGAAGCTGTCTGATAAAACTGAACTAGATTTTGTTTTTAGATTGTGACCTTCATTTTCATGGTATTCAATTTCCTGATTTTAGGTGTATAGCCTCTTCCCCAGGATCTGCCAGTTGGATTTCTTTAATGTACACAGAGGTTGTCAAGTGCAGTCACTCATAATGGCAGTTCTCTACCTCTTCCTCCCGTAGCTCGATTTTTGTGTATAAATTACAGAGTGGACTCACTACATCCGTCTGCTTCTGTGAGCATACTGAACAGTGGCTGAAACCTTCAATCAATATTTTAGATCACTCAGGGCCAAATATCTTGTATTCTGAGAGAAAATGTGCAGGTGCCCTGTGGGTAATAACTTCAGCGCTTTCATGTTTTCACTTACAAGTATACTGTGAAAAGTGGTGAACAGCAGCTCTGAATGTTTTTCTTGCCGCTCGCTCTGTCCGCTCACTTCTTCGCTCTCTGCACAGCATGAGAACTGTAGCTTTACTTCTCTGCTCCTTTGCTTGCAGCTTTTAACTAAAGTCAGTGACAAGAGCCTAAAGGTAATTGTGCTTCATGTATTTTTGATGAATTCTGAAAACATTTAGAGATGCAGGCTCTGAGCTGAAGGAAGATTATCATATCATCCAAACAGATAGTGGCCCAACCTGAATCCTTATCCTTTCCATACAGCTGGAAAGGTCAGGTAAACTACTGGTCCCCATTTCATCTTGACAACTTGAAAACATTTTTTTTTTCACTGTAGAGTTACCAGAGGCTGCTTGTCTAAAAGCATCTATCAGGTTAAAACAGATGTTATTTGCCTCCACTGGCGGCAATGCAGATGAAGTCTTCAGGAAAGCTGGTGGGGTTGAGTAGGAGAGGCTTTGCAGTGAAAGGTAGAGATATATTTGTCTGACCACCCTCTCATTTCACTTTCTCTCCCTCCAACAATTCCAGCTTTGGCAGTCTTGAGTGTAGGTATGTGGAAACAAGTAGGCCAGGGCACAAAAGAGCTCTGAAAGGAAATCACTTTGCTTGTGAAATGTGAGCGAGTGAGCAAAAGAGAAGAGTGGAAAATGTGTCATTGAGCTTGCATTAGAAAGCCTTCATCCAGCAGTACTTCTGAGCTGCAGACTGCATTCAGGCAGGTGGAAATGTATTTGACTTAATGGTGTGTTATAGTGGAGTTATGTTTTTTTTTTTTTCTCTTTATGTACACAGTCATTGCTTTCTGCATGCATCTCCCTTCTGCTTCTGTGTGGGAGGTTCTGACTCATGCTCATGACTCATTCCTCTCTCTGGCTTTAGCTTCATTATTTCACATGGGATTAAAACTCCTAAACTGCACATCGCACACATTAGCATCTACTGATTGCACACGCAGTGCTACAGCTGAGCCCAGTGAAAGCGAAGACTTGCACATAGCCCTCATGTGGGAGGTCAGATAACCACATCTCATCTGAACAACTGCAGTTTAGGAAATGCTTGCTGTGCACCAAATCGAACCATATTATTTAGCAAAATGTTTGGCTGTGGGGATTTTTATCATTTTGTCTCAATAGATAAAGTGGTTTATACAAGTACAGAATCCAGCCAATGGTGGAAATACATCAAAGCCTGGAGACGCTGTGTGAATCAATCCCACACCAGCATGTGGTTGAAAAGTTCTCGTATAGATGCAAGTTAGAGATTGACTATCATTTTTTCAAACTCTGTACTCTGGTTTCTTTAGATAAGGCCAGAATTGATTATCGCATGTCTGGAAAACCACAGAAAAACTTCTGAGAATAGTTTTTTCTGATGTAGAAGTGCTTTGCAGTGGCCGCTGTAGTTCAGGAAGTAGCGGCCATTTTACTGTGTGAAATGTAAACAAAAGCATGATGATTAGCAAATCTCATTAACCAAAATTTTATTCACAAAAGTTAGTAAAAAAGTCAAGTATTAAAAGTGAGACATTATCCCATTTAATTAAAAAAAAATTCTTCTAGAATTTGATAGTAGCACCAACATGTCTTGATAAACAAAAAAGGTAGGACAGGGCCTCATGTAGCTGTGTAGCATCCACTCTTCTTTTACCATCAGACTGTAAACATTCGGGAGCTAAGGTCACCCGTCTTTGGACCAGTGAGAGAGGAATGTTGTTGTCTGCTATAGGATCAGAGCTGCTCATTTTGCACTGACCAATTCACCAATGTTTTCGGTTGGTGTGAAGTCTGACCTGTAGGCAGATCAGTTGAGCACCAGGACTCTTCTACTATGAAGCCAAACTGGTGTACTCAATGCAGTATGTGCTTTAGTATTGTCTTGCTGAAATATGCAAGGCCTTTCTTGTAAAAGACTTTGTCTTGATGGAAAGGTAGTCTAAAACCTGAAAATATCTTTCAGCAGTGATGGTTCTTTTCCAAATGTGCAGGTTGCCAGTTCCATCGGAACTAATATACCCCCGTATTTTGAACTAATGATAATCCGATCCTGATTACAAGCCATGTGGTCCCTTTCTTCTATACTCCAGAGGGTGCAGTCTCCTGTGTTTCCAAAAGAAATTAAAAAAAAAAAGTATTTGTCTGACCACAGAGCAGTTTTCCATTTTGTCCATTTTGAATTAGATATGGCCCAAAGAATATGGCAGCGTTTCTGAGTGATTTCCATGACACTCGTGCCTGTTTTTTTAATGCAAATGCACTGATGTTTGAAGACTTCTGAGAGACTCTGCTTCTCTAAAGTGCTCTTTTTATGCCCGGTCATGTTACTGACCTGTTTCCGTTTTACCTAATTAGTTGTGACATGTTTCTCCATCAGTTTATTTTTTATTATCCTTTACTTTTCCAGCCTTTTGTTTCCCCTGTCCTGCCTTTTTGTAGATGTGTTGCTGCCATCAAATTCAAGATTCGCTAATATTCCTCATAAAAAATAAATGGTCTAATTTGATCAGTTTTCTAAATTTTATGTAGAATAAAATATTGGTTTATGAGATATGAAAATGTTTTTTAATCAACATCTGACACTTAATTCCAACATTTTGGTATTGAGTTTGCTCAATGGAAAGGTCACTGGTTTGATCTCCAACCTTCCCAGTTAACTTGCCAGTGTTTTTAGGCAAGATATTGAACCCCAGATGGCCCCCTAATGTAGTTCTTACTTTGAAATTGTTTTTGCAAAAAGCACAAAGGGCTGGAGCTCACTGATAAATTTTCAGCTTTATTGTGGAAACTTTGTAGAGAATAATGTTTCAAAACCATCTGTGTTTTCATCAGAGAAGAATTTGATAGATGAATGTAATCTGAATGAAAGATTTTTGGTTATTCTTTTAATTTTAGTTGCCACATTTCTCGATTGCTCTCCTGTTTAATCATGATGCTTTTCCAGTTATTTTTTCGTAGACACTCTCCCCAGCCCACTCATTTACAATAAATATCTGCATTCCTTGATCTGTTTAGTCATACAGCCTCAAAGAGACACTTGCCATGCCTTGATATTAGTCTGTTTTGACTGAGATAAGCCAGCATGCATAAAGATGATTTCAGCATTTTCACAGATATTTATAATTTCAGAGTAAATCAAGAGCCCAGTTGCTTTTTATTATTTAATTTTTTTAAAGATTAGATTTAGGGTTCACAAGGAAGCCTTATACCAATTAGTCATGTGCAGCACAACGGAGCTGAGAAAACTGGATCTTAGATGCATCACTATGTAATCGATTCCTTCCACTGTACCTTTGCACTATCTCTATGCTACATTATTTGCAGTCATTCAATCCACCAGTCACAGAAATGCCAGAAGACTGTTCTTTCCTCCACTGTTTGTATAAATGACTGTTTAAATGTTTCACAGCATGTAGGAATTGTTGTTTTGCATTCTTCAACAGATCGGTTGATATAATTACTCTTGCTATACAATCATAGCAATTTGGATGTAGTCGGTGTGACGTTTACAGCGGTAGGCTGTACAACTCGCACACTTGTGTGAATAGAACTTTTTAGATGTGAAGTTTTATTTCCCTCCAATGTATTTTTCATCAATGCTTTCCTGTACTTGATAGAAATGTTTTCTATCGTAAAAAAAAAAAGAAAAAAAAATCTGCTTTCCCCGATGGTTCTCGGTGCCTCCAGACCCATGTATACTTGGAGCTCTTCTCCTGCGTGACTGGGCTGCAATTTACTGCAGGGTTATCTACATAATTGCTGTGCACTACTATGCTATTAAAAAACAATGTGAATCATATTCTAAATTAACCTGTGTGGCCATGTTTACATTTTAAGGGCTGATAAATCCCAGGCCCTGTTAAGATACGTCCCTGCTATTAAAGCATAATTCTGGTTTATTCCTGATGCCTTTTCCATAGAAACGGCATAGCTCTCTGCAGCTTTCCAGAAACTCATGATTATTACATGAATTGTTATATTTGTTTTTTAGTCTGAAAATAAAAACAGAAATCTGCTACCTGGACATGCAGGCATACTTTTCCATCTTACACATTTAAATGCTCCAGCTGATGCCAGTTGTTTCTGCTGCTTTGTGCATCTTCATGTTCCTAACTTTCTAAAAGAGGATTAGTTTGGTGGAATTGCCATCTGAGCCACCGTAGCTACAGTGTAAAGACTGGTAGAGATAGGACGGAGCTGGGATCCATTGAGGGCCATTACCTTTTTCAGCAGAGGGTGGTGAGATTAGTTCCAAATTTAATTTGTTTCATGGTTTAGCCACGCTCCATAAATTGCATTAGATTCATCTTTACAGATTTCATGTTATCCTGCTCAGAAACCAAAAACATGTTTCCACCTTGGTGAAAAAGCCTTTAAGCAGCAGGAGTCCAGTTAGCATTTATTGTAGAAGTCGGACATATAAGACATGAACCTGCATATCTGGCCCCTACTTTAGAGTGTGCCGCCTCTTATTCTGGATCACATCTCTAACATTTCACCCTTTCACTCGGACAGGCGTTCAACTCTGAGACAGACAACTTCAAGCTGCTGTATGGGGGCCACCAGTACCACGCCAGCTGTGCCAATTTCTGGATTAACTGCGTGGAGCCCAAACCCCCGGGCCTCATCCTGCCTGACCTGCTCTAAGCTGCCATGGTAACGGCGCAGGAACTAATTAACACCAGTTGGTGAAGTGGCCGGTTTCTTCATGCTGAGAACAAGAGAAGGATGTTTAAAGTCACTGGATCCTGCTGTATTATTCCTTTATTTTTTTTTATTTTTTTTTTTTTTTTTTTTAAATGTCCATTTTGGTGAACTCAGCTGTCAATCTTTACAGCTGTGTCCACTTAGGTCAGCCGTTGAGGTCATATTTAAATCTATTACTAATGCTGCTTAATTTCTTCTGATTGTCACTGCAGAGTTCATATTACAAAATCACTATGAGAGGGTCATAATTAAATTATTAGGTGTGCAATATCATTAAAAACACTGGCAGAAGATGTCTGTAAACATAAGTTTTTAATGTCCCTTGTTTCTTTGCTTTGTTTGCATTTTATTCATGACTCCCTTTGAAGCAGAGATATTGAATCATCAGTCAACTATTGTACTTGAATAACATTTATGCGGCAGGTCTGTTTGATGAAAGTCTGGCTGTTATGATTTTAATATCTTTTTAAAAAACATTCAGACTCACTGCTGTGCTACAAGACACTTCTCTTTTTATGCATTGTGTTAAATTAACTGCTTTGAATGTCTTTTGCACTGTTGGGAGGAAACTTTTAACACCTTTTGAGGTATTTAATTTGTATTTTATAGATATTTAGGTATGGGGGACTTAACGGATGGGACTCGAAGGAATTATGTTAATGGTTTTATGTGTTCATGTGTGCAGATTTGAAAGTCTGAAAAAAGGGGATTGAAATGAAACTACAGCTGTTTTTTCTGTATATTACAGTGTCATGCTGTAGCATTGTAATTATCACCAACTGTAATGTGAATGTGAAGTAAATAAATAAGTGTGCTTACAGGTTAGTGTCACAGATTGTTATATTTGTCTGACTTTGATGGATGGTTTCCAAGATTTTTCAAGGTTATAATTGATATTAGAACACTTATGATATAGGTTTTACCAATATAATTGACTTGGAGTATGCCTATTTGCTAAATCAAACAACCATGAGCAGTTTGACTCTGTACAGAGGCATGTGGAACAAGCATATCCAGTTAACTTTGTCATTATTGTAAATAAGATGTTTGTTTTTTTTATTGATCTTTTTTCCCCAAGAGAGATATGTTAATTTCCCAATCCTAGTCTGCATGCTAACCTTGACTGCTGAGTGTGAAGTGTACAGTTTAAGTATACACTTACTGGCCAATGTATTAGGTACACCTTTCTAATACTGGGCTGGATCCCCCTTTTGCCTTCAGTACTGCCTTAATTGTTCATGGCATAGATTCAATAAGGTGTTGGAAACATTCCTCAGAGATTTTGATTCATATTGGCTTGGTGACATCACACAGTCGCAGCAAATTTTTCAGCTGTACATCCATGCTGGCAATATCTCGTACCAACACATTACAAAGGTGCCCTATTGGATTGAGCTCTGGTGACTGGAGATCATTGGAGTACAGTGAACCCATTGCCATGTTCAAGGAAACAATTTAAGAAATTTGAGCTTTGCAACATAGTGCATTATCCAACTGTAGGTAGTCATTAGAAGGTACTGAACCTTTTGTCAATTATAACCTTATATGACCTTAGACCTTATGTATACCTCATGTGACATATATATATACATACACATACATACATTTCAAGAATATTTTATCGTCATTATGACAATGAAATTTTGTTTAGCAGCTCTTGGCTTAAAACACACTAAGACACAAATATAAATATTTCTGAATTGTGAATA
>JBBBVU010000009.1:12389975-12410179 GCA_037177055.1 Atherinosoma microstoma | reverse complement strand
AATATATACAATAAAGTATATTTCAAATAAAGTATGTTTCATTTCATAATTGGCAGCTATTTGTAGGTCAACATTATCAGATCTCTGTATAAAGAAAATACCTGCAACCCTTTTACTCCTCTACACTACAGGCTTGTATCTGTATGGAGGTAGTAAAAGATGTAACCTCTTCCTTATGTATGTGCAACACAGAAGTTGAAGGGCATTATTTCACTTTATTTTATACCACTTCCATTATGATGTCCTGGGAGCTTCTTCTTGACTGTACACAGCCAATATATTTTCATATATATTACTTTTAGAAAACATTAAATGCTCAGAAATTACCTTGTACAGACCACATTTCACCCACATGTGCAAGGAGAAATAACTTCATCAACAGCATCTCTCTTTTAGCTAAAATGGAAAATTATTAAACGTTATCTTCAAAGCTGTTTTTTGTGACATATCTTGTAATGGCATTTTTCTGGCAGTGAAGAAGGAATATTGATATCTTAAGATGGACATACAATGTAACATGCTTTGGTTGTGGATTCAAAACAATCATCTCACATTGCACTGTTGAAAAATGCCTTTTTTAACCAAAGATAGCCTGAAACACAATACTGACAATGTCTGAGATCCAGGATGTGACATATACACATCTGGAAAGTTGCATAAAATACTGCTTAACAACACTGGATATAATAACAGACCTAAGGAGTAGATGGAGATAAACAAAATACTGAGCAGTAAAATGTAATTGTAGCCACACTGTGATTAAGATTCTCTATATGAAAAAAACTAAATGAATATATTAGGTGTGACAGATTACCTTAATTTTTCTAGGTTGAACCAGTGTTAAATTGTTTTAAACGCATGCACTGAAGCCTGTGATCCTTTTTATATCAATTTACATGCAGTACCGCACAAAAATCTTGAGCCATCACCAGTTTCATTATATTTACTTGCCAGGTAGCCCGACTTTCTTGTAATAATTCTCTTTGTTTTCCAAAAGTCGTTCTTTTTCTTTTCCAGGAAAGTGATTGCTGAGTTATAGTTTATTATACAATTTAACACCAAATCAGAATCATTCAAGTGTAAAAAAAAAACTCGAGGGATAACTTGGTATGATCAAATAAACAACTCAGCAAAGAACCATATTTTCCAATATATCTAGGCAACATGACAAAAAATGAGGGATTACTTGCACCCAAGTTTATTGCATTTATATGGCTTTAAAAAGGGTTTAAGTTATCATTGTTTTGGGAAAATGATCACAGAGGAACCTGCAGGAATTCATTTTCTCAAAGGACTGTTTTATTTTGCATTGAAGTATGGTAGTAAATGATTATATTTGAATGATTCTCACGAAACAGATGTTTGTAGTCAGCTTGTGTTCTGAATGCTACGTTAATCAATACCAATGTCAATGTTGCAGCTTGCAAGCTGTGAACACAATGGGGAAAAAAATAGTTGACATCAAGCTAGCAGGACAACTGGCTGTTACTAATAATAAATGCACAGTGAGAATCCACAACGATGCAGCACAGAGAACAGCATGGCATTCAAGGAACAAGTCATTGGAGAATTGTGCGTTCAAATTTATGCAAGACTTACTTGCATGATACCAGCTCTCACTAGTGCACTCAATCTGGTTGTAAAGATTACTGTGCAAGTTTCTGACACAATTCAGCTTTATTTGTGTGTTGTGGGTGGAAGTGGTGAGACATTATATGCAATCTGTGCTCCTGTAACACACAGAAGCAGCCATCGACAAAAGTTGCATTTGGTGGAGTTAATATGCTCAGATCAGTCGAACTGGATTCAATGATTCTTTTAATTCTCACTGTAGAATAACTAATTTAACATATTTGATAATCATTTGTTGTAATTAAAAAAAAAAAATCTGAATTGCAGTTATTTAAAGCCTGTGGAGATGTTGACCACTGGTTTGTCTCTACAGGTGTGACCGATGCAAAAGGCAGCACTGCACCAACTAAACCAGTGAGAGGAAAGACTGGCCAGACAAACCTGAAATTTTAAGGAAGAAAACAGGGGGAAAATTTTCCCAAAACTTACATTTTGGGCAAGCAGGATTCTAAATATCGCAGTTCATATCCAAGTTATATTTTTCTATTATGTCATTATCTTTATGTATCGACTTATTTAACTCCCACAAACAGTACTTAATGAATGTGGGGCTTTCATCCATCACCGCCCAGCAAGCAGCAAAAGGTTTTTTCCACATGTGCAACATTACTCTTCAGAAAAGCTTTAAAATCACAGAACTGAACCAGTTTGAAGACATAAAAATGTGTCTGTTGTGCAGCGTTGATCTTTCTGCAACCATAACTGAATGTGACCAGAAGTCAGTAAGCGAGGAACAGAAAATACTCTTCAGAGAGCTACCGCTTCCTTGAAGCAGCAGATTTTTTTAATACAGCATCAAATAGCACTACAATAACATAGTGTGGTCACAGGACAGAACAGTCAACCCTGTGTTACACAGGAGCTTCGCTAAACCTTGACTTCTAGCTTACATGTTTTAAATTTTCACCTCAAGAAGGTAGATGTAACATCTTCAATGTTCAGTTCAAGTGTTCCACAATCTTTTTATTTACTCTTCACTATCAGTAAGCTCCAATAAAATAATTTGCCTATATAGTGTTTTTCTGTATACATATCTTTAATGCTACCATAAATTAAGAGCATGCTGCTGCCCTTCACACCAAATATTACTGCAAAACTGACACAATACCACCACATGACACCACGTCAGGAAAAGGACATCACTGTCAGAGCTGCAGAGTCTAGAGTACAGCCAACGCCTTCATGGGGTGTTCACCTCCGCTGAAACTGTTAAGACAGACCAGGAGATAGACAGCACCAACTTCCACGCTCAGATGTTTGTTCCAGCATCACAATGGTCCCATCTGATCCTCTGGCCCAAAAGATTTTGGACTTTACTGCAACATTGCTCCCACTCAAAGACTAAACAGAGAAAACTTGTTGGACCAACAGCAGCGTCATCAGCAGCAAGTGCTATGTTAAACTTCTTCTATCAGTCAATAAACGTCACACACACATGTACACACTCGCGTCGCACTTCACCTGTCCAGAACAGGCCTGCACCTGAAGTCTGGAAGGGCAAAAGAGCTAAAGTTTCCTCCTAACTGTGGACGGACAGTTGGTACACGCCACGCTCTCACAGTCCCCAGTACGGAGCATAGCTCCTGCGGTCCCTTTCGTAAACATCAGGTATGACCCCGTAGGGGGTCTGCACCATCTTAACAGAGTTTCTGCCAAACAGCTTCCTTTCGTACTCAATAAGCTGGCGCCAGAAGCCCCCATTGGGGCGGATGACGGGGCGGCGGGCCTTGACCCAGGCGTGGGCCTCAGCCAGAGACACACGGTGATACTTCATGAGATACGCCAGACAGAGAGAGGCTGAGCGGCTCACTCCAGCTGCACAATGCACCAGCACTGCCCCTCGTTTGCGGCCAACACTGTGGATCTTATCAGCCACGCTGTCGAAGTACAGTGAGATTGGGGAGTGGGGCATATCGGCCAGCGGGACCTTTACATACTCCATGTGAGGCCAGTTGAAGTTAGGCAGCTCGATGGTGGCGTTAACCACACAGGTGATGCCTTTAGAGAGCAACAGGCTGCGGTTGGATGCCACATTCCCCCTGCTAAGGAAGAGGTTGGGGGTTATTTGAGCGATGCCCCCCAGTAGGCTCCCACTTTCAGGCAGAAGCCTCGGCACTGTGGCAGGCACCATGGAGCTGCGGTGGTGGTGATGGTTGTGAAAGAAGCCTTGGCTGCGGGAACCCATTGAGAAGTCGAGTGGAAAATGTGTCCAAAAAGAGAGAAAAAAATCTTCAGGAGCTCAGAATCATAGTAGTGCAGCGATACCCAGCAGACAGTTCCTGAAAGACAAAACAACAGACTTTCAGCGTCTTTCTGGATGAGTAACATCACAGCAGTTTGCAGACATTACACAATGAGAGCAATAAAATCCTTGTTTAGTAGGCTCTGTGCTGAGACGGCTGTTTCCAGGAAATCTCATCATCAGTCCATCTTCAAATAGCCAAAACTCTTCGTGTCAGTTCAGATTCATTTAAAAACGACGCTGCTGTGATGTTGTGACCCGCTGCTCCACACACATCACTTTACAATTATGTCAAAGTGTTTTTATGAATCTTCAGCATTCATGCTTCAATGTGTCTCTACATTCAGGTCGAATGGCCTCCGAGCTTCACGCCGCGTCACCGTCTCGCCCCTTCTGCCATGTGAGCGCAGCCGCCCTGCAGGCAAACACTCACCTCATCTCATGTTCATCCATCCACGGCTCCCACATACAGATTACATCTCGTGTCTCTGGTTATTGCTGCTGTGAATGTCATTTTTGGTTTGCACCGACCAGCAGGGTGGAAACTAATTATATGTACTGTAACACACTTCATCTAAGTGCACAATTTGACAAAAATGTATCATTCTAATTTCCCTTTTTCCTAATAGAACAGGTAAAAATGGCCTCCATTACCTGCTTTAACAAGCTGAAACATGAACGTAAAAGTGCATGACAATTGAAAAAAATGATGGAAACTGTAATGTGACATTTATACTGATGATGGAAATATTCTTCTGTGCTAATACTTATAACTGGAGAGCCCACAGCCCCAGGCTCTGCTTCACACACGGTTGCACTTGTCGTGCGTCATCAACACCTTGTGCACCAGTCTGGGCTGCCAGGTATTTTGCTTTAATTTTCAGCTACAGTCTGTTTAACAAGACACACGGGTCATCCGCTCTGAACTAAATTTCAACCTGTAGAAAAAAACAAAAAAGCACCTGCTGGGCCCCGTGGTCTGGAAAGCTTATCATTTATTAATAATTCAAAATCTGCATGAACAATATGATAATACTGTAAAATCAGCAAATTCATGATAGGAGTCAGTTTTCCAATTATTCAAAGGTTATATATTAGCAGTGCAATCTTTTGTCTCCACGTACTCTCTACATTACCTACTGCCTTCAAGAACTTTCAAGGTTGTCATTCCACTTTTTAATGGCTTTATTGCCTGAAGCTTATACAAAAATAGCAGACTTAGTGTAGCATAGTCATCTCCCTGAGGGCAGGAGCTGCTTTCACTTCCTCGTCACCTTCCAGCTGTAAAAAAGCCTCTCCTCCTATCGATCACAGCTTTGCCATCTCAGCACGGTCTGCCTCCCTTTCCAGCTGAAAAGACAGGCTAAAATAACACTCCCCCTCCCTGCTCAGGCAGAGTTTATGCCAGGCTGGCGGTCACTGAGGAAACGGTTGCCATTACGGTGCATGTCGTTGCACAGTCGCCACCGGTGATGGGACTACACAAAGAACGTTTCAGAAAACACCCAGACCACATCAGGAAGAGGTCACAGGAACATCAGAGCAGCTCCAAAACACTTCCGCAGCAGTATCAAATTCTAAACAAATATGTAAAAATATTTAATCTTTAATCAAATAGCTGATTGATAAAGAAGATGAACTAAAATCAACCCATCAAATTAACCTTCACTTGCAGCAAACTAAGTTTTAGAATGGACCAAAAATAATATAGAGCTAATTCGCATCTAATTGTGGATTCACCTCACCTCGCTCTTTTTTCTCTTAAGGTCTGAGGCTATCTTACTCTCATAAAAATGGATTTTAATGATCAAGCTATGAACATTTCTCTGCAACAAACTGAAAAAATAGCCAATTTCACTGTAATGTAAAAGGTGAACCATTATTGAAATCTACAGAGCAGCTCTCAATAACTTTCATTCCAGCTGCTTTCAATAAAAACTTTGGTAAAGTTGAGGAATGTAGAGTACTGTAGGTTTAAGTTGAACTGCAGAGCTGGTGCATGGGACAGATAGAGCTGGTTTAAACAACACAATCAGACAATGAGCAACAAAGATTAGCATTAGCCCTGCAACTCATTGCATCACAATGAAAAGATCAGAGAGTCCGATTTTTCTTAACCTTCTCTCCCAGCACGTGGCCACTTTCACATGTATATAACAACAGTCAGGTTTCTACCATTTTTTCAATGTTATAGTGTGTTATATCTATGGGAAAAAACTTTCATGGTAAAAAAAAACTACAGTGCAAGGACTTTGCCAAACTAGGAGTTCTGGTTTTATTACCTTTGAATGAACTATTTATATCTGTTTGCAGTCAAAGGTCCCAAGAGACAACATAAAGGTTATTTAGCTATTCAGTATAGTTGCAATTTGTTTCTAAATAGTGGGTGGAGGTCATTTGAGATGTTTGACTGCATTAAAGTTGTGCTCCAGAAAAAGTTGATGGAAAATGCAGAAATTAAAAAAATAAATGAGAATTTGCAATACATGCTCCAAATTGTGTTCAGCTTTTTCAAAAAGGAGTTACAGTGCATTAGGGTAGGTCATATCATAAATCAGTTCTGCTACAGCTAACATGTTATAACTGATCACGAGTGATTAGCTGTTTCTACCTTCAAACAACAAACATGGTCGATACTAGCTGACGTGTACAATTATGCACTGCTGAAAAAAAACCCTGAAATATAACCATCTGGTTTGTTCTTTGTCATCAAAGTTTTGATTTGGGTTAGCCACTGTTTGTTGCTGTCATGTGTAAAATCCATGAGTAATTTTATTGCTTGTTGCATTATAACAACAGGATGTTTGTTAGAATTCAGAATATGGAGATGACTGAATGAACTACAACTATGCACACTTTTCTTTTCCTGTTGGTTCGATTCCAATGCTGGTAAGTATATAATCAAATTCAACCTTCTAATCTTATCGATTTGTTTTATTCTAAAAATATACATAAATTGACAGTAAATTAATTATGGATCATGACAAATAATTGGCTTTGAAAATAAGTAGTCACATGATGAAAAGAAAAAAGAAGTCCTTCATAGAAACAGAGATGCAACAGGATGAATTGTAGCTCACGAGGTACATAAATATGCCCACCTCTGTTTGTAATGTAGCTCATATCACCAGCTGCCCAGTTTATTCAAACCAGTAAATTAAAACTTGATTAATACTGATATGTATTAAGTCTGCAGCAACATTTAAACTGGATAGAAAGAGGGAAGTCTGGACCTGTTGCTTCTGTGACAACAGAAAACAAATGGATGGATGGATGACCTCATAAAGTGACTTTTCTTTTTTTCCTTGTTGGATGTTGTGACATTGTTTGCTTACACTCACATTGATTACTCACTCTATCTCAGACACCCAATGACAACATTGTGCTTTCAAAGACATGAAGCTACCACCTGCAGGTGAAAGACTTGTCTGTTGGTCACATCATGGCAAGAACTAATGACTTCATACTCCCCAAGTCGGGCTTACTGACCTTGTACTGTAGGTAGTAAACGTAAAAGCAAGTCAGCAGACAACCTCGTAATTTTTCGGACAATTTTTTTTCTTTTCTTCTCAACGAGAGGACAGTGATTCCAAAAACATGGCAGCAACAGTGTATGTAAGCTGCTATTGGTAATACAAGAGCACCCAACAATAACAAGGCCCTGTGCTAACTGGGCTGGGCAATATATCAAGACTTTTTCACACGATATAGAATGAGGGAATATGTTTTTTATCGAGATAGGTTGTTTTGAGTTAAAAGCATCTTTTTTCTTTGCATTTTGCACAACTGTACTTTTGTTATGTTAGGAATATGTCAGGAATTTTGATTCATATTGCACAGCCCTAGTGCTAACCCAACAGTTAAGATTACACTAAGCAATGCCACAGCTGGGGTGATTGACTCGATGGGTCAACCCAGGCTGTCCAGCTGAATTTATGACCACTTTTACAAAAAAAATTTAAAGAAAAAGGAACAGTAGATGACCAAGCACATATAAGGGCTGATGCATTTCTCACAAAAACAATAAGGAATCCTAAACAATAATTCATCAGTACCCCATCATTAAGGCATAAGTAGACCTGACTATAATTATTTTTTTGATTAAATGATGGAGTTGCAGTATTCTGTTATAATGTGAGACCACTTTAGCCTCATTTTTTCAGCTGAAGTCCGAGCCGTTTCAAATAGCCTCGATTAAGTTTTTCTTTATTTTCACTGTATAGAGCAGAGCTACTCAATTTGGTCCCACGAGGGCCGCAGCCCTGCAGGTTTTCACAGTCTGCCTGCTCCAACACTCCTGACTCAAATTCAATGGACCCAGCAGCCTATGATGTTCTGCACAATGACTTATCAATTTGAGTCAGGTGTGTTGGAGCAGGGAGACATTGAAAACCTGCAGAGCTGTGGCCCTTGTGGGACCGAATTGAGTAGCCCCATCCACAAATGTCTTTTTCCTTCAATGTTTTTTTTCAGTTAGTTATTTTATGTGGGAACTCATCAAAGAGAGTCAAAAAGTTAAGAAGAGAGACCTTCACTGTCAAAAGAACAAGGATTTTTTTTTCTTTTTCCATTTTGCAAGAGAATTAATTGATTGGTCAGTGCGTGGGGCTTTTACACATTGATCTGTTATCTCAAATATAATTAGCTCCAGCTCCCTGCTGCTCCCCAAGTCTGTTTCCATCAGCCACCAATGAGCGTGATGTCTTGTTAAAAAGACGAATGGAAAAACTAAACTTTGAGTCTCTGAATTACACAGCTGATACATTAATTCCCAGAGAAAGATAAAAACTGTGCTGCAGGGGCAGCCCACTGACCAATAGTATAAAGCAGTTGCAGCGTCAACAGAAAGATGAAGAAGATAAAAAAGAACCAAATAATCCCTGACTGGCCTTCTCCAAAGTGCTGATGTACCACAGCGCTGGGCTTTGCTGAGATTTGCTCCATCCACATGGTTATTTATACTCCAGGCTGGGCAGGAGTGAAGCTGCACAAAGCGGAGGAGGGAGAATTATGCACAAGCTGTCGCCACAGAGAAATCTAGATACTGCAGCTCGCTGCCAATCAAATTAACACTATGAGGACTCATTCTCTAAAGAGGGTCAGCAGCCCTCACTGGACAGTGAGAGGAGCTCAAGGTTACTGTACATTTTCATTTCATTCCAGCTAATATTAAATTTCCTCTTTCTTGTGGAATTTTTTTTTACACACAGCTTTCCTCTCAACCACCTGGACAGATCTGTCAACAGGTGCTCCCAGATCACAAATCTCCTGACGCTAGTCCCACGGTGGTAAAATTCCTCTGGAGTCCGGTTCCTCTCCCACTAACACAAAGTGGAAATGTGACCCACCTGCTGGAAAACTAGAGCAGCAGCTCTGACGGAAGCCTCACAACATCGGATCTTAGCTGAACTTCCTGAATGACACTCCCTCACATCAAAGAATGAGATGACTGAAAACAGTGAAATAACTGAGGGAAGCTGCTGCTCTCCACACTGTCTCTCTAACACAGGCTATTTATTCAGGCTGAGTGATGTCTGAAAGTGGCGGCATACAGTCTCAATGATCAGGCAAGAATGAGCAGCTACGAGCCTCTCGAACGTTTCCAAACGCAATCACAAATGCTGCTGTAGAGAGCAGAAGTTAACACTTGAGTTACAGCTGCACAGGGTTCAGAAACTTCAGCACAGGCATCTGCTTTAGCTCAGAGTCTGCATCTCAACATGTCACTCCAATACACAAAACACTAGGCCCAAGACGGCTTCTTGTCATGAAATAAAAGATGGTAAATGCATCAGTGTGTAGATGATTCCTCTTTCCAGCCAGACATTTTATACAAAGTGACTTTACGAAGCAAAGTCTGCAGGATGTGTCATTGCACTCAAAAATTCAGCAGACAGAAAGATAAAAGGAGTTTGTCCTTTTAAACGTATTATAATCTACTAATTGATCCAAAGAGTGACCTCAAACAGAGCTTATAATGAATGTTTGTGTCCATGACCAGAAATGGATATTTTTACTTGTTATGTAAAATAAAAAAATAAAATAAAATAAAGCATGACTCTTTATTGCTTTGAAATGTCATAATGTGATGATCTTCTTTGTCATTTTTAAACCTACTCTGAACATGCTCACAAACAACGAGCTCCAAGACAAATTATAGCTACACAAAATGATGACTTAACTGAAGACAGCTTGCGGATTAATCTGCGACTAAAATAAATATATTATAAAAAACATAAAGAATACAGCCCAAAAATGTTTGGTAATTTCCTTTTTGTGACTTGAAATAATTCAGCCGCTGGAAACAATGCCGGCCGTCTTTCAGCTCCACGGAGCGTGAAAACGTTCAGCTGAAAGTGAATGACTCCTCAAGTTCAATAATTTACGCTTCAACCGTGAATGAGGACCGCTCCTTTGCTCACGCGCTGCTCGCCCACATACAATTGACGGAAGATGCGCGTGCGTTTCTAAGTTAAGATGTTTTGAAGGGATAACAGAGAGAGAAAAATGGAAGGAAAAAAAAAGAAATGAATAAAAGACGAAAAGTCAAACTGAGGAGTCAGACGCGTGTTTTCTTCTTTCAGCTTCCATGAAAAATAACAAAAAAACAAAAAAGCTAAAAATGACGGTAAACATTTATGAATAAACATTTCCTCTCTGTGCAATTGTATAAATAATAATCCAAATTGTGGTCAACATGATGTCGACAAGCAGCTTGAAACTTACCAGTCGACTCTCACTCGGGTAGAGATGGAGGTTTTCAAAGCGGCTTTACCGCTTGGACCAAACCCCACGGCTCCGCTGTTGTCACACATCTACAAACAGTCCGATCATACAGACAGCCAGGAGGATGACGAGAGGCCGGGCGGTGGCAAAGAACCAGCAGCACACAGACATCATGAGGAAAGTCAAAAGAAATACGAACCATCATCCGCCGGGTCTTACGCTGGCTGGCAGGGCGGCGAGCATTGGGCAGCGATGCCTCCGGTATGAGGGGTGATTAGTGACACCCAGAGGAAAAGGAGGAGGAGGATGTTGGGTTATTGAGGCGATTCCTATTGGATGGTGTATTTCAATATGTTTCACAGCAGCAATGTTAAAAGAGGGCAGGCGTTTTACAGAAATGTGCTAAGCTTTGGTCTAAAATCTTTAAAGTGCTGATGACAGGATTTTGACATCTTTTGCCATGTTTTGTAAACCAAAGAGTCAGTCCCATTTAATTATATTATAGTTGCCAGTATGCCTGCATAATGTTGTTAAAACAAACAAAAACAAAAAAACGCCACCTTTCAGGCAAATTTGACCAGACTGTGATGCTGCTCACTATGGAGGAAGAAGTGAAGTCTGCGGAAAAATGCTTGCCACTGCTGCTCTTTGTTTACAGGAAGGCCAGCAGCTTTGTAGCATTGTAGTATTTCAAGTTGAGCTAGTTCATTCAGACCCACTACGGGGAAGTTGTGATGACCAGTTATACACTAAGCACGTCTGTAATTTTCTGCTTCACCTTGTCCTGCTCCTGATAGCATACTATCCTCCTCTGTTGTCATGCTCACACTCAGACCACACTGCCAGCTGCAAAAAAAAAAAAAAAATTATTTCTCTTTTTTTTTTACACTATAGAACGGCCACCAGTGGTAATTTTGACCACTAGTCTACATTTAAACTTCCATCTAAAATTTAGGTTATTCATAAAAGTCGGAACGGAGTGGATAAACCCGAAGTGATGGAGAACACAGACAACAAGACATAGAAAGAATTGGGCTACTGTCATGATACTGTCATGAACAGTGATGGAAATAATGGCGTTAGAATATCGCCCTTACTAAGAGGCGTAACTTTTTTCAGCAACAGGTGTCTAACAAATTACTCTTTCCATCAGTTAATAGTTAACGCAGAAGACGTAGATAACGTTACAGTTTAATTCTGCTCACTTATCCTGTTTTACCACATAGCCTGTTTCTCCAACTTAGTCAGTGAGGATGATTGACTGACGAAGAGTAAAATGTAATGGCAGAGCTGGGTAAGTCAGTTACTTAACGCAGTAACTTTTTGGGAGAAGTAACTATAATTGATTACTTTTTTAAAGTAACGTGCCCAACACTGGTCATGAACATCTACATTTACTATTAGGCTAAAACAACTATTTAGAAGTCACAGCTACTCCGATCAGGTCCTCAGCTTGAGGAAGCACCAGCATCATTACATTGCCTCGTGTGCTGTTGGTGTTGGTGTCGGAGTTGGTTTTGTTTTTCAGGTGTCTGCTGCAGCTTTGGATTGTACTGCAGTCCACGTTGTTCCACCTGCCTTGCTGGCTGTTTCCCTTCATAAACTCTGCTAAACATTCCTTTGCAGCTGCTGCAAAAACCCCCTTTCAGCTGTTTGGATTTCAGTGCATTTCATGAAGCTGATGTGGACATTTATTCCTACAAGATCCCGTATGTTGTACAACACAGCATGGATCCATCTCTGCATACCACCCTTTACGGAATCACTCCACATTATCTGATCCAGAATGGTGGGAATCTCAAAATAGAACAGTGTAAAATCAGTCAGTATGACAGCCTGTGGATGAAATATGTAAAACTGATCATATTTCCTCTGTTCTTTACAGACTGAATATTAAAACTTGTCTTAATCAAAATTAGTGAACAGGCTATGCACATTTCAAAATGGTCAAAATAACATTTTGGCCTTTCTAGTGTTACAAGATTCTGGTCTGATTACAAACAAATGCACAATGATTTATTGTTGTTATATTTAAATAATTAGTAGCCTACAGCAATCTTACTTTTAATTATTTACACAGCATCCCTATCACAATATATCATGTAGCTAAATATTTCCATTTTATCATAATGCACTGCTATGATTTTATCAGGTTGAAATAAATTACATTTATGAACAAATAATTTGATGTAACATCTATAATAAAGGCGTACCAATTTATCACTGATGCTACTGCCGCAGACATGTTTACCTCTCCACTCTCCAATGTGCTGGAAGCATCGTCGATTTTGACCACTTCCATGCTCTAGAACAGTCTGCCAGCGGCAGGTTGTTTTCCTGCTGACGTCACAACATGGCAACAGGTTTTTGATGCTGCTGATGCAGTGGGTTTCAAGTTGGTTCTTGTTTATATTTGGACTATGTGGGTACTGAGTGGGCATGGGCTTGAACTGAAATTTTGCAGGTTCCATGAGGTTTCAGTTACATGGGCCCCATATGTGAAACCCATATGGGCAAACACAGATGAGGCCCCCGTGGAAACTGTGGACAAACCCATTTGTGATTGTATGTCTTAGATTTAGGGTTTTAGATTCTGTCTCTGATAATGGAGCTGTCAGTTTTTCTGTCATGATCTAAACAGTAACAAAATACTAACCTCATCTACTATTTCTATTTGTGTAATTGACATCCAGCAAATGTAAAATTTGTAGACTACATTATAGATTGGTTAGCCCAGTTTTTGTGGTTCAGGTGAGGTAAAATGTCAAGTTCAGGAACAGCATGGCTGGTAACAGTGCAACTGTTGTAAATATCCAGAATTTAAATGCTGAAAAAAAAAAAAAAAAAAAAAAACATGTCTCAAAGAAACACCCAAACAAAGTACCCTCCCTCCCTCACTCAAAACTAAATTGCAGAGAGGATAATATTGTCTTACATCACCCTTCTTTTTCATTACATTTCCAGCTCATTTGGGAATTTGGATAATTGTTAGAGTTTTGTGGTAAGAATCTGTGTCCTTTCTTGTCGAGTACAAGATTTTGGCTCTGAACTGGGTTGTTGTTCAATTTCTGACTTCATGATGCTCTGTATATTTTCAGCATGTCAGTATCAAGCAGCAGGTAGCAGAGTGAGTGGGGAATCAGAGATGGTAGTAAAATTCAACACTGAAGAATTCAGCCAAAGAAAAGATGTTTTAAATTTTAGTCTCCTTTTAGTTTGGATATTGTAGGACAAACTAAAAGGAAATCTTTTGATTGCTTTGCAGAATTCATTGAATTTGATCCACTCTTCCTTCATAATCCTTTCATACTTTTTCTTTCTTATTATATTTATCTTTTTATTTCCTTTTAATGAGTTGGTGGGTTTAATCTTGTGAGATAAAAATCAGCTTCACTGTTTAAAGGCAAGTGTGCCTTTTCCCTGCCCAGCATTAATCACTCCTCATACAGAAGCAGAGGACTGATCAAGTGCTTCACTGGAACACTGCTGGAAATCACTGGTCAGATGTGACAAAAGAACAAGTAAACCTCTGGCATGACGTGATATTATTGCTAATATATCAGGCTTTTCTGTAAAGAAATTGTTTATGGATGTTTTTGTAAATAAACATATTCATATAATCCTTGAGATGCAGTCACATTATTGCATGGGCTAGAGTCCAGTTCAAATTGCTGAAAGGGAAACCTTTTGTTTGCCTCCAAATGTTTGCCCTGCTGCTGCTCAGAGGTCACTGAAACATGAAATTTAAATCCCTACAGCCAAGACTTTGCAAATAAAGTATTGACATTACAGAAAAGCCTCAGGCACATAGCCTTCTGCAGTAAGAAAAAAAAAATTGTGTATAAAGTTTCATAGAAATAACTGACTTTAATCTTACTACAATGTATTCAGGCATCATGTCCAAGACTTATCTAGAAATACAGGATTGTATTTTTACTAAATTATATGGAAATAATTCCAACACACACGCACGCACGCACACACACAGACACACACACACACATATATACATAGTCTTCTTTCATTAGATTTTTGGTCAGCTATAAACTTAGGTTGTAATAACAGAAAACAGTATTAAGAGTCACTCCCCAGAGACAGTAGCTACCAATAAGTACAGCAAACAAAAAACTGTCTACAGAGTAGCACATATAAAAACAATGTCTGGATAGACGGCTTATCATGGGTAGTGGTTCAGTCATAAACTTCCCCTGGTTAAAGATCTGCAAGTGGCCGCTTAAATTTGTGTTTACAAAAAAAGTTTGTTTTGTTTTCCCCAAGCTGCAGAAAACTCATCATTCTTTGCTCTAATATAAGCTGTTTTGTGGGACTTCTCATTTTCCTGAATCTCTTCAAAAAAGTGGATGCATCACTAAATGAAACACAGAAATAATGGAAAACAACACAACCGTGGAAGAAATGTCAAATGAAATGAGCCCTTAAAATGTCGGCATCTTATATCTGCAAACCATGGATATGTAGTATATTCCTAACTGTCTGAAGGAAAAAAGAAGAAGCATGGTCTCATCTCTAAGCGGAGAATTACTGATGCCTGGTCATGAGCATGCAGAGTTGTAAAGTGTTGTGTACCTATGTTTATAAGAATGAAATAAAAAAATCAAGAATTGTATGTTTGGATGTCTTTGGTTGTGCTGTTCGGTTGAACTGCATCAGAATTTTTTGGAATCGGATCAAGATCTACCTCTTCAGGAAGTCTCAGCCTGCTTGTTTGGTGCACACTGACAATTTCTTTAAGTCAAAGTAAAACCTTTTTGAATACAGAAGTTGGTTAGTGTACTTCACATAGAGAGTTCTGATACAGCGCTAGCATAATTGTTAACTGATGAAACATTTGGAGAAAATAATCACTTATGACCATAACTTTATATCGGATCAATAGCTTTAGCTCTTTTGGTAAAAAGTGTCTTTTTGCTCAAATCTAACCAGTATTTTTGCCTGAACTTCACCAAACTGTCAGTGAAAAGAAAGATAAAAAGAAAAAACAAAACTGTTTCACATGGGACTCTGATGCAGATCTCCAGGATGAAGGTGACATGACCTCAAACCTCTTAATGTGCACTTTGCTGCTAGTAAATGAAGCATGTGTGAAACACTTGCTGTCATGCGAATGCCAAAGGACACCTGGTGCAGATCTTATGTCATGATACTGGTATGAAACATAACCATTACCCCGGTGGTTCCTTCAACCACATTTCCAGGAAATTTACACCTCGAAAAGGGCACTAAAGGGTTTATAAATGATACATAATAAATCTGTAATCACCAGTCTAAAAATATATATTTCAACTTTGGTCTGCAGACCTACAGTATTTAGAAACCTACACTTTTGTTGGTGCAAAGTTGTTTGAGATGACATTATCATAACAGGCTGCAGCATGCAATTAAACCCTCTGGCTTGCAGCTACAATATATCTGCTAATTGAATCTGAAGGTTTTTTCTACAGCTTTGCACCTCGTAGTGCACAGACAGCTGCACCACACAGGAGCAACACCTGATAGCTTCACATTCATCTGTTTATTAGAATGCCTGCAGAGACCTGTGTGATCATGTTGCAGGTCTTGAACTTACAAAACCTGCAAAGCAAACTCAGTTGCAATAAACAATGTAGGACCACACTCCACAGCGACTCAGGCAATATGTTTCTACTTCTGACTTGCCTACATTAGCAATTTAAATGTTGCCTTGGAATGATGGGCTACAGGCATAGAGAGAAAACAAATACACTGACAGTTCTTTAGGTCTGTTATTTTAAATCTCATTATTTCCAGCCTGGAAGAAATGGCCACAACTCTGAGACCTTCATGATTGCAGCTGCATCTGCAGGGCTCTCTGTGCTGCCTTTAGTGAATATATCCGTGTGAAGAGCCATAATTAGACATGCCTTCCAAAGTCAATCTTATTTCAAAGGGCTCCTGGGGGAGCTATTACACTACCCATAAACCTATGGCCCCTGCCTTAGTCACTTCTAATTACATTCTCTATTGGAAACAAACAGCAGCGATAACAATCAAAAAGTGAAAACATAATGGTTTGAGGGTGACTTTTCCTGCTGTATGACATGGATTCGTGACTCTGTACCTAAATGCAATCTTTTCACTCACAGGAAAGATAAAAGCGTCACCCGAAGAAGAAATGGAGACACAGAATGTCAGAATGAAACTGAATTAGAACAGTGAAAAGCAAGACATAAAGACGGATGGACTTGTGGAAACAGTGACCAGATCCACGCTGAAATGTCAGATGAGTCAGAGATGCTCCTGAGCAAAACACAGTCCACCATGGAGGCTGAAAATTTACAATGACACCATCGGCGTAATAAGAAACACCTGCAGCTCAGTTGTGAAGGAGCTGTCTGCTCTGAATGAGCAGGAAGTGACATTGATTAACCCTGACCGCCTGTAACACAAGATAACTGATGGGCTCCACAGTGCAGAGGGTGCCACAGTGATTTCACCATAAAATCCTGCACACATTCTTCAAACGTGTGCACACTTAATAACCTGCACTGCTCAGTTATGGCTACTTATTTACACGTTCTGGCATTCCTAAAGCTAAATTATGAGCATGGCTGCTAAAAGTCATTGAGGGGAAAGGCTTCAGACTGTGTGAGCTGAAGCAGAAAAAACATGCAGCCAACATCTTTACCACTTGATGCGTGTGCTATCAGAGCTTTAGCACATTATCAGAGTATCTGTATCGTCTGTTAATAAGAGCAGCAGTGGGCTGAGGGTGGTAAGATGAGGAGAATGGAAACAGTTTTGTGGTCAGCAGAGGTGGTGATGCAAGAGTGCGTGGGGGAAATAGGAGGGAGGGGGGTTTGGAGGTCTAAATAAAGTTGTTGCTGATCACAGAGAGGCCCCCCCCCCCACCATTGCTCCAGCTGTGACGGCGGTAAATAGACATGGGATCTAAGTGTTTGCTGTGGCAACATGTGAGTGCTGTGAGGTGGCTGAGCGCAGCATGCCACCTCCCTGTCACTCTGACCAGAACTGCTCTGACATCAAACACACACATTTGCCGCTGTGCAGATGGAACAAGACCTGAATGCCTCCGCAGTGTCGCACACATCTCGTTCCCACCGGAACAGTGGAAACATCTCATCCCATTCCAGCAATATTATCTTATTGAGCCCTGGATGGCTCGCTTCTTTTTGCCTCAATAAGGAGAAGCACACACAGATGGGTTGGGGGTGGTGGGGGAGGGGGTGTGGTACGGCAGACTTCGCTGCTATGGTTAGTCACGACTCCTCTGCCCAGCAGATGAGCATGAGCAACAGGGTGAATGTGTATGTGCGTCTCCATTGAGCTGCCCCTCCTCTCCTTTCAGACTCCTGTGTGCCAGAGACCTGGTTGCCATGGTAACCTATTGTGTTGATAGGTTCACCTCTGTGTTAATCAGTAGCCAGCTGTAATGGCCAGAGAAGGGGAAGAGTGTGTGTGTGTGTTTGTCTCTTTGTGAGGAACCAATCTAGGTTAGAGTCATGGTAAGAGCAAATGCATTTAACTGCGATGGTAAAGGTAAGGGGCTGGGGTCCTCACAGAGATAGCGGTACAACAAACTGTGTGCATGTTTGTGTGTGTGTGTGTGTGTGTGCCCTTTAAAAAGCCTTAGAACAAGACGGAGCAAAGATGTGGGAGACATCTTTCTCTCTTTTCCCTGAATAGCAGCAAAGTTAAAAATCAATAAGACACCAGCAGAGGAGAAGCCTTAAAACCGATCGATCAATCTCTCTGCACAGTTTGTGGTTTTCTTTTTCCATTTCCAAAAACAAAGTAGCCTACTTGCACCACTCTAAAAAAACCCCAAAGCTGCAGGATAAAGAGAAATGTCAGTTTCAATGCTGTAATCACGAAAAGCATTAAACACTTCATAAAATCCTGCTTATCTTGGTGTGGAATATCATTGTTTTATGTTTCAGAGATCCAAATCATTTGGATGAGTTTAGCAAAAAAAAAAAGAAGAAAAAAAAAAAGAGTTGGTTCTTTTGGCTCCCAAATGGTTCCTCATTTAAAATCTACATTTAGCCTTGTCATAGCCAAATTGAGCAAATAATGAATTATGCGTGCATACATATAGGCCTATTCTTAAAAAGATCCAAAGTAATTGTGTTAAACTTTATCGTTCTTTAAACACAATCATTTTGCAATAAACTTGGTATTAAAAAATAAATGTAAAAATATTGAGAGTATGTTTAGGCTTCTGAAGGTTCATATTGCACTTCAAACTCTAAACCCTTGTGCATAAATGCTACTGTGATGTCCATTTGCATTTTTGAATCTCGCTCATCTCTGCTGTCCACAAACTCCTTCTGTCTGTGTTCTCTCTCTCTACAGACTGCTTTTGTTGCACGCCACACCCCTCTGCTTTTTAAAAAATAACCTGACAGCATGACCCTGGTCTGTTATCGCACCTCATTGTTTGGATGATACTGCAAGAGCTTTTGGCTATTGCCAAGCTGTGAGGCTAGGGTTTTGTTGTGCATACAAAAAAAAACCAAAAACACAATCTTATTTAACAAATAATTTAAGAAATGACTCAGCTGCTCTCAGATGAGCTGGCTCTCATCAGCTTGGTTGCAAACAACTCATCACTATATAAAAGGATATTAATAAGTGAGATGCTGATATTTCTGAGACGTAAATGCAGCAATCAAAGATGGTATTCCTTTTAAACTTGGAATTTCTCAGTTATCATTGGGAAAGTTAACTAGAATAGCCCATATGTTTAACTCAAGAAGTCAGTGCAACCTCACCAACTCTTCAAAGCTCAATATAGCTGTCTTGAGCATAAAAGTTTCAAGAATCTTTATCATCCCCATGGGAGCAATTAGTTTTACAGCCAGTAACAACATAAATAATAAAAACAACAGACAACATATACCAAAACAAATCATTTAAAAACGTAAAAAAAAATCATGGTAACTTATCCCAGCCCGTATCATCCATCTTTCATGTGAAATGTGATTTTTAAAAACTAATGATGTTTTTGGTTTTCCTGGGTCTCCCTGACAACACGAGATGTTTATTCAATCAGTTTTCCTCCTGAAGGAAGCCTCCATAACTTGACCTTTCTAAGAAGTCTGAGAGGAGCAGGAGGCAGTCTGAGAAGATGGTGCGTGGGTGGCTTGAGAAATGCTGCATCTCAGCACACATGCAAGGTATTGACACTGGCATCTGCTCCGTCTGCTGCTACCCTGCTGCTTCAGCACAGACTCTACAGTGATGAAGAGGAGGCTGAGCTGCTACGCATGCTGGAGGACCAGGTGAGGAGTCTTCACTTTCAGTTTTTAACAGATTCTGCACAGAGAATAAATACCTGATTAATGCAGCGCAAAAAAAAAAACCCTAATGAATGAATTGATGAATAGTGGACTTGTTGCGACCATTTTCCTGAAAATAATCTCCTGTGAACTGGCAGTGCTGTCTTCGCTCACCCCCACCCTTTAGCAAGTGTGAGACACACCTTCTCAGAGGAAGAAATAAAGCTGTCCAGACTAGAGAAGCCAGCTCCACTTGCCCCAGAAATGACCTCTGCATCTGATACTGCAAAACCAACTGGGAAGGAAGACTCTAAACAATAGTAGAT
>JBBBVU010000009.1:12334063-12381079 GCA_037177055.1 Atherinosoma microstoma | reverse complement strand
AATATTGCATTTTATTATATAAAATGGATGAGGAAATTCAAAAATAACTATTGAGAGGAAGAGTAAACAAAAGTCTTCTTATTTACATTTCTAACATGAATATCTACATGTCTAAATATTTTTTTGGCTGCAATAAAAAGCATTGGCTTGGAGAGCTTAATGACTTGTTGCACGTCGCTGATTAGCAGGAAATATGTCCCAAAAATGACAGTTGTCAATGGACAATGGAAAGGATTATACAACTCCATGAAGGTAATTAAACATCTCAAACTGTGGTTATTCCATGATTTATTTATTTATTTATTTTTTGAGGTTTTAATCATTTTGTATTTAAAGCTATCCAATAACCAAACTGGGCAGAGAGCTCAAAGTTAAAATGTTAAGTCAAGAGCTCTCAATTTACTTTTGTTGTAACATTTTCTTTCCTTCACTGATTTAAAATCAGGTTATAGAAAACAAATGGTTAAAATCAAAGATCCGACAACCTTGCAGCATTAAAAGCCATCTCTGTCACTGTGATTGTCACGGCAACACTCTGGTAATGTGTATTCACCACACTTAACTCACTCAACAAGCATACACACTCTGAGGCTTGTTGTGTTCGTCCATGTTGCCGAGTAACAGACAAGTGTTAAAACCTGAGAGCAGAGCTGCTATGTGTGCATGTGTGTGTGTGAGTGGGAGTGTGTGTCGGTCAAGTTCCATCATCACAGTCCAAACATGAGAGCGCTAATCAGCAGCTGCCATTTCAGGCTGAACACATGAAGTCATGCTCTTAACAACAACAGTGGACACAAAGAGCAATGTTGTTGGTATCTCCAAGGAAATGCTAGTGCTGGACCTCCATGCGGTTACATACCAGAATGCAAACTATGATTGCTAACAGAAACAACCTGAATCACCTGGTGATTCTGCCTCCATCAGCTCTGAGACATGATACTGTGAGCCTCCCGGGCTTTGATTCTGCTTCCATTATTGCGTGTGACATACGCAAGAACACACACATCCTTTGTCAGTCTCCATGACAACCAGTCTGCAGCTCTACAGCTACTCCGAGTTCCCTTTTGTCTTGAAAGACTGGAGAGATAAGGGAGAGGAGGGAAAAGGGCTAACTGAAGGCTGAAGGAAACATAAATAAAACATGAGAGGAGAACTGTATGACTCCCAAACCAGAGACTGCTTCACGTGAAGGTGTCACAGCGGGCCAACCGGCCGACGTAGTTACGAGATGCTATAATCGGATGAGTCCTTTCACAGCGTCCCTTGCCATTAAATGAAAAACCCACGAGATGCAAAGACTTATATTACAGAGCTTGCTGAAATCCAACCTGTAACAGGTGGATCAATAAACCAAGTCCCCATATTTCAGTTATAACGATGGCAAAGCTCATTAAATGGAGACTGCATTTCCACCATTTCACCCCCCAAAGACACACACACACACACACACACACACACACACACACACACACACACACACACACACACACACACACACACTTCGTAGCCCTGATCGTAAATACAACCTCTGCCAGTTGCCACACTTGAGCAACTCAACAGGTCACAGAGGTTAACGTTGGTTATTACAGCTAAGTTGTTTGTGTGCAACCATAGAAACGCTCTGCAGCAATTTGACTGCTAGATATCAGATGCTCCCCCAAGCTGCTGCGAATACTGTCAACGGTAAGGGTGTGTGAGTTTCAGAAGGGGACTTACTCTGGAATTTTCTCAGGTTGATCAATCCATGGTCTCGTATGATCCTGAAAGAGAAGAACATTTAAATGCATCATTTCTGATCCGATAATGGAGACTACAGCAGTCTATAAAGATTAGTTTAACATCAATTAAATAACAACTTTGTGATCATTTTTATGGCTATGTTTCATGGCGGTGTTCCACTTTACTGTGTTACACTCACATGTGTTTCTATAACTCTGTCCACCATATTCTCATTATTCTAGTTAAAAATAAAAATATTTTCTCGAGTATCGTAGTTTAACAGGAGTATAAATCACTGTTTATCCTCCAACATTATCAGACAGCAGAACCAAACCTCTGAAACTATTTGTACAAATTACAAGCATCAAAGATTTATTGCAGGACTATTTTATTCATTTCAGGAAGGTGTAGCAAATAAACTCTGAATTTCTGTCTTAATATAATTGAAAACTGTTCAATGTCTGTGTCTGAGAGTTAAATGAAATGGCTTTGAAACACTATTTCTGGATCCTTGGTCTGAAAACAACTTTTACGATCACGAAACACACACTAAAGACAAACTGATTCAAGTTAAACACTTCTCCGAAACAGAACTCTAAATTGTGAAGCTAACGTTACTCTCAGTGCTTAGAAGTCAATAATATTTAAAAACATCTGCTAGTGAAGGTCAAGACTATTTAAACCATCTAAGACTTGTTTTAAGGTTACTGAAAGCAGGGCTTCTGAAGACTCGTAGATCCTCTTAAATGTGAGCTCTGAGTTCAGTCGCAGAATGCAAGATCTGAACCTGGAAGGGTCTCTGACGAGTTTGCAAAGATAAAACAGGAGCGACTGGACTTTGTAGCTGGAAAATGCCTGCCCAGCCAGACATGCCATTCCACCATACAAAGGGAGCACAAACTCATTAAAGTTGATTTAGTAACAGCAAAGGTTGTCTGTGTGTCTGCCCAATACCGCCAGCTAGCAAGCTCATGATGAAGGAAATCCTTTTTTCCCCCATTATATCTAACTTGATTACTTAATCAATATCTATTATTAATTAATCACAACATCAGGGTAACATAAACATGTACCAGCTGTCATTTTACTCAGTGCATTGAGTTTCAACTTGAATTCCTGCAACAAGTTTTTCTTTTAACTGGTTCACAGAAGGGTTGATTTGGTTGAGTTACATTTTTCAGCCAATTTAACTCAACGAGTGTCAGCGGAATAAAACAACAAACACCTGAAGACTGTAACACTGATAGTAGAATTTAAAAAACAAGACTGCTGCATGGACTTTAAGCCTTTCTAACGGCACAAAGATCCATGCATTGGTCTTGGTAAAACTGCAACCCCAATGTAATTTATAATAGCATCTGAGACACGGTGGAGTCACTGCAGTCTTCCTCCTTAGCAACAGGTAAGGCCACTGAGAAAATTACAACACTGCAATGCAGAGATAACCTTATGTGAAGTCCCACAAGACTTAATTAATTATACACATTTTCATTTATCTGCTTTTGTCACAATAATGCTGGCTGTGGTGCTTGTGTTTTGATTCCTGAGCCTTAGGTGGGGCGGAGCAGGTTCCAGGAAGCCCAGAGCGGAGTCTGATCAGCTCCTGCTTCCACAGCTGTTTCCCGTCAAGGCTTCCTTTTTAAAGGACTGCGGGACCCACAGCCAACTGCCCCTCCATTCAGGACTTTCACCTGAATACAATTTGACAACATGGACCCTTCCGCGGACTTCCAAACCCTGTTATCAATAAACCTGGTCTGTCTTGTTTACAAGTTCGTTAATCTGCTTTTAAGTCCTGTTATTTCCTTTGTCAAATGGCTAAGTTCGATCTGTGATAGCTTTATTTTTCAATGTTTTTGTAATATTTGCAATATTCATACCTAATGCTTTATATGGTAAAATTGATATTGCAAATAAGTCTGCTCTTACACCCTTTCCTTCTCATTTTACAAACACTCCACTTGCAGAATGCGCAACAGGTTAGAAAGGGTGCAATGTGCACGACTGGCCAAAACCGCACAAAAGCACCATATGTGCCAGCTATTGTGACGCAAACATTTGAATGGGAGAAAATTGCAATTATAACCTACTCTTAGAAGAGATAAGCAGAGAAACACAAGGAGCAATGACATTGCTCTGTACAATGCAAAACATACGATTTTTGTGGAGTTCAAAACACTTTGATGCTGCTTGGAATACATTCCCTTTGCCAGCCAAAGACTGGGCAAAATGTCAAACATGCTGGCATGCATGCTGTTCACAGGGGAACAGGTACTTTGTCCTCATTTTGAAAAATATTCAAGGTTTGAAGAGAGGTTCCCAGAACTTGTAAGTCCAACCTGAATGACTGTATGTAGCTTGAACTGGAAAAGTGATTAAAAACAAAACAACCAACTTAATAAAGACAAAACTTAAATGTGCAATTATTGTCAGCTGCAGACTGAAACAATCCTGGTCTCGCTGAAGGACTTCGTGTCTTGAAAATGCTTTTATAAAATAAAGTTTACATTAGACATTACAAATGAATCAGCACAGGGATTTGAAACTGTTTGCTTTGTAAATTTTAAATTGGTAATAAATTAGTTTATTTAATCTAAAAGCTTTAAAAGTATCTGGGAATCAAGACTCCAGATGGTCAATACAGAAGCTTATGATGCCATCTGCTGACAGACTGGGGTTATTGCAGAAAGCTGAATATATTTATCACTTAATGAATATGAAAAGATTTTAAAAAATGACTTACTTCTTTCGTCTTTGTCTCTCTTTTAATCTTGAATGATATATGTCAACAACTGCAAGTTTCAGTGCTGCAAAAAAAGCATGGCCCACACAGTTGAAGTCAGCACTGTAGTTACCACTGTTTTCTATTGGTCAATAAAACACAAAAAAAACTTTATTTACCACGAAGGATGTCTGAATCATCATCCACGAAGTCAATGTCTTTCAAATCCCATTCTGCATAGTTGTCAAACTCCTAAAACAGAGATAAAGAAGGATTTTCATAATCTGCCAGTTTGATCAAAGTTCACATGAAGCTGATCATTTATGAGATATAAAAGGTAGGGGAGGATATTCTGGAAAAACAATTTGAGCAAGCTGCATCGCGAAAATACATATATATACACATTTTTTTACTTAATGTCCTTTACGTTTAAGTGTGTACCATATTTTGATGTAGTATACTAGCTAATGTAGCCAAGCTCTGGCTTTGTTGCCTTTACAAGTGCTCCAAGCCTCTGAGAGCGTGCAATTTGTGCACGAAGAGGGGCACACACGGAGAGGGGCACGGGTGGAGGGGGGAGGGACAAATGGCAGTTGAGTTTGACAGACATATCACCATCCAATCTTTTAGAATGGGTCAGTTAAAATGATTGGATGGTTTTTCCAGTCCTGTCCGTTCCACAGGTGACTACATTTTTTTATTTGTGTGTTAGAGCATTTAATTAATTGGCTGCAATTGGGGTGTGAAGGGGATTTTAAGCAACATAGTAAAAAAAAAAAAAATGCTCCTGGAAAACATCTCCTACCCTACCTTTAATAAGAAAAGAGGACAGCAGCAAAACCCAACAGACCCGATTTCTAAAACGAGTTTAATTAAACACAGGATGAATGTATCCACTCACTCACCTCCATGAAGTCTGCTCTAGCCGGCATGTATCCTGCCATGTCTCTAGACAACACAGAGTCAAATGTAGGCCGAGGGGGTTCATCAGAGGCTGTAGCATCACAAGAATACACGAATAAATAAAAAAAGACACTTCCAAGGTTTCCTAATAAAGTTTGAGTATAAAAGATTTGTAGTCAAAGGTGTGACAAATTTCATAATTGAATGAACACAAAGGGTGCGGCAGATGGAAACCTGTCTATCTGTTTCTATCCTTACTGTCAGGTCTGAAGCCCTTGAGCTTCAACTCGCATTTCATTTCAGGTTTTTTTTAAATACAAATCTCCCTTCTGGATCATTTGATTAGAAATCCTTTATTAAAAGCTTTCAGAAACCTTTTTTAAAATAGAGCACCGTTTAAAAACAACCAGAGGAAAACTAGGCAGGATTGTCAGCATCTGTTCCCAGCTCACACAAATGAAAGCACAAAATAAAAACCAGCTTGGAGCTAAAACATTTGGCTTTGATCATAAATCATTACTCTTGCCCTTATGGCTAGTTTGAGGCACTATGCACACAGGTTGCACTCAATCATATGGAGCATTACTGATATTAAAGCACTGATGCTGTAAGAGAGTAAGATGTGTAACCCAGCACGGGTACATACGTTTAAAAGGAATTGCTCCTTCTGCAAAGCGAGAGTCTTTTGTTTTCCGCAGGCTGAGCAACGTGGAGGAGAAGAGTGGGTTATTGATAAAATTCTTCATGTAGTGGCTCTCGCATTCTTCTTTTGTTTTGGTGCGCATCTGGTATGCCACATCCTGCCTAAGGAAAATGTAAGGAAAATAAATGGATGCAATATGTTAGAGATAAGGATGAAGAGATGTGGATTTGACATGTAAATATTGTTGTTTTGCACTACTTGAGTAGCATCAAAATTATTATGGCCCAAAACACAGAAGTCATTGCAAGTCATTATAAAGTACAACCAGTTTGGCTGAAATTCTCACATCCCAGAACATATTTTGGCATGAGTGACACTTCATGTCTTACATTACAGCGTATAAGACTTACAATTAGTATATAACTTGTAAGCAAACAGGAACATTGGTGAATACTTTGATGCAGACTTTCAACCCCAAAGCTATGAAACTGAGATTGTGTCTGAAACATATGCTGAAACACTGAATAATAACAACAGCAAGTGTGGGAAAGGAAAAATAAAGGTAATGTTCTGAGAACATTCAGGAAGTCTTCTGTTCATGAAATGCAAAATGAAAAAAAAAAAACCTCACCAGTTCCCAAACCCGCAGTCCATAACTGCCTCTAGCAGCGCCATCTCTTCTTGTGCAGTCCATCCAGGCTCCAGCACCGGGAAGTCTGACGTCTGAGGAGGGGATGCATAAAGATACATGATGACAACGTGTTTTTATGCAACAACAAGAGAACAGCACAATATTTTACTCACCATGATTTCATATTTGTGGTCACTCTGATGTTTCTTGTATTCAAAACCTTTGGTGAAACACTGGAACAAAACAATGTGTTTAAGGTGAGAAATTGCATGCAAAAGCCCGATTTGTTTCTTAAATGATCCAATTGGACATTTTGGTCTCAATTGTTGGATAGCATGTCTTATTTCAGAGAACACTGGTATATCTAAAATCAACATTTAAGTTTATTCAACACATTTGGTCTTTATTTAGATTGAAGGCAAATCTAATTTGTTTCCAATATGCTCATGATGCAGCTTTCCAACAGTAAGGTCCCTCCACTTTTACCTCTGAAGATAAGTCCACGCAAAGTGGCAGCAATCAAATAATTTAGGGACTGCCATTGTCGATATTGTTCTCAATTCCATCTGCCAACTACAGCATTAAATTTTCCCAGCACAGCTGTCATGCTGGATTTAACACTGTATTGAGGCACAGCTGTTGAGATCTGATCTAATCTGATTGTAAACCACTTTCAGAAGTGGTCTGGATCAAATTTACAAATTGGACTTTGGATGTTCAGATTTTGTAAAAATCAATATTAATACAATTTGAATCTAACAAATTGCATATAAACAGATTTGGGCTAGCATGACGAAAAAGGCCTATATTTTATTGGACATTTCATTTGATGGTTAAGATACTACCAACATACTTAAACATATAGCATACTTAAACATATAAATAAACAAAAATCGTTCATTTGAGGGCAGTAAAAAGAATGTAATACACAAGTATCTGACTATAAATGTTTCTCTGCATTTGTTTCCCCCCCCATTTGTTATTAGGAACACATACTTTATTAGATAACAACCTACTTGTATTGCAATAGAAACTCATTACTAAATGTAAACACACAGTACTTTTTTTTAGCTTTGCATTCTATTTCTGTCAAGTGTCCACAGTTTTCATGCATGCAAAGTAGTCTGAAAATAAACAAGCGCTTGAACAGTATGTTGTATCTGACATGTACCTGGAGGCAAAGCAAGAAAGGTGAAGGACCACACTCTGCACACTTGATGTATGGCTCAGTTAGATATGATGAACAACCTCTGCATGGTGGTTTATCAAAGGGATCATCTGAAATGAACAACATATTGTCAGATTATACTTTCGAACTAAGAAGCGTGAAAGAAAATAAAAAGTAGCCGAAATGATTTTATGTTTAAAGCAATCCATTAGTAGGGCTGCTTTGATGTTGTAAAGAGACTCAGACTCAAGCTTTAAGTTAAATGATATTTGGCTGTAAATGTTAAAGCTATCTGGGCTAATGGTCATTGTGAACTAACAAGGCTTTAGCTATGAGGTTTCTATCACGTAAACTGAAGTTATCAAACAATAAATAGCAGTATATATATTTTTACAGCACATCTTGAAATGTTATCAAACAGTCAGATCCGATCGTTACAACGTAGCTATGCTACACGCTATCGCTTAAATTAGCCAAACAAAGCTAGCTTTGTGGGGCTGAAACGGCCACCCCAAGAGAAAATTCAGAAAAGATGAGTGTATTCACCGTCAAGTTGCAGTGGTTACATTTATGTAAATGTTATACTTATAATACTCACTTGCAAAAGATGCTAAACGGTCCATTTGATGAGGTTTTTAACCAAATAATATACCAGAATCGATGTTTTGATTCGATCTATTTATCCAAGCTCGCACGTAACCCTGATAAAGACAAAGCTGGTCGAGCTCGCATAGGTCGATGGGAGCTCTTGGTTCCCTGACTTCCAAAATGGGAAATAATAATATCATTACCTGGAATTAAGAACAAAATGTGACAAATATTAACTTTATTTAACATGAACCATTTCTAATCGATTACACAATGAATACCTCAAACAAATCAGTTCAGACAGATAATCTGGCTTAATCACATGGATATTACCATATATATTCCTCTTAACCAATGGGAATGAGTTTCTGAAGAGTTGAATAAATGGTGGCATCAAAACAAAAAAGCAGTCCAGAAAACAAGGTAAACCATTTTAGTGAGATATTTTAATCTCCACTTGTTTATCGACAGTAAAATTTCTCTAATGTACATTAGTGTGAAGCTTGAATTCTTATAGAAAAAGAAGCAGCAACACAAAAACTTGTTGCAGAACTTGACATGGCTTCATCTTGGTTGTTTTCTCATATTGACTGAAACTTATTTTATAGATAAAGCTGAGAAAAAACACTTTTTTCTTTTTGCATTGTATTTCTTGCAGATTGCAGGACCACTTTGCAGATGAAAGAGTTGCAAAAAGTGACAGTATTCTCATAGAATGGGTCACTTTAGTTCGTTACTAGGAATAATAGGATTATTTAACTCAGATTGAAGAAATATTTATTCATCTTTACAAATAATGTCTATTATAATGTCTTCGAAAAGATGCTGTTTCATTTGTTTGGAGGCCAAGTTCAACTCTATATAATGAAGAAATCAGACTGCTGAGATTTAGATTTTTTTATGCAAGTAGTGTAAACATGTATGCATGTAATATGTTCTCAAATGCACACTGTGGTCAACCAATGGTAGCAGTTAGTATGTTCTCAGTCAGCTTAGACTGTTATCATTGCATCTTACTGCTAATTTGTGTCATCATCTTTCCCTTTAGCTAGAAGTCAGTTTACTGGCACACGTCCCAATAAGAGGCCTCGTGATTAACAACTGAGTCTCATAACATTATATGAAACACTAAATATTTTTCTCAAATACATATATGTCTCATTAAAAAAAGAAAATGCAGAAAGACCTTGAACTAAAACAGTTTTGTCACTTAATTGTGTTAACTTACATATTGCCATAATGCCTGGGGAAAAAAAAGGAACTGCAGTCATTCTCCATCTTACCACAGGGTGTTGATCTAGCACCATTTCCTAAATAAAAACAATTACTGCATTGCAAGTCTTTGTCTTCCTCGCAGTACAAGCCACCACCTGAGCTTTGTAAATGCAGCATGTGTTAGTCTGAGGAAAGACCAATGATGAATATTCTACCTCACAACATAAAAATAACATGTATTTATCTTCCATAAAGCTCTTCCAGAAGTGCTGTTTGCCCTGAAAATGACTTAAATCAGCTCACTTTAATAAAATATGCAATAAATATCCATCAGTCCTGATATTTTCCAGCGCCCCTGTCCAACTTTGGCCCCTGAATCAAATAACAACTTCAGCAACTCAAGGACACCCTAGTGGCTGTACATTAGGGGAACTGGCAAAATAAATATCTGAAAACCCTGATGCATAAAATTGCAGCTCTGCATGTGTCAAACCCAATAGAAATAAGAGGGAAAGAAGTGTTTTTGAGATCTGAGAGAAATAACGCTCTGATTCAGTACAGATGTGGCAGCTGCAGCCAGCTGAAAGCAGTGCTGTTTAAATCTGATGTTAATCTGTGCCAGTCTCCTTTCTGGTATTTACGCTGGAATTTAATATTTCTCCCATTTAGATTTAGTCCTCTTTGACACACAAATATGAACGTGTTTTTACATCATTTGCAGTGCAATTACATTCAGAAGGAGCTGTAAACATATAAATGTTCTACAATGCGGCTTCTAACAGTGCACATTGGGTTCATTCTGAACGTTCTCATCTCCTCTTGCTACCCTGAGCCCTCTCTGTGATTATGATGCACAGTGACAAGTGTGCTCGGTTGCAACGTAGCCTCTGTCCCATCTTCTGACTCTCTGGGACAGCATTAGACCTTTAGGGAAAGACTCAGTCAGCAGGAGAACCCTGAGCATCGTAGATCCATGAGTAATAAAGTGGCTGCGCAATAGACTGTGCATAACAAAGGAACAGTCACACTTCCCCTTTCAGTGGAATTTCCAGCTCACCGATAAAACCGTTTGTTTAACAGTCCTGTGAAGGCATTATGATTTATTTATCTTTGAAGAGGAACTTCTTGTTTCCGTGTGACAGTTTGCGCTATAAGTGGTGTGTAGATGAAACCAAGTTTCACCCTGTACACTCTCACAACAGCTGCTTCTTTTGTTCCTGCAGGATGCACACTTTATGACCAAAACGGTGTGGACACCTAAACATTTGACATTTGAGCATCTTATTTCAGAACCATACACCGCTATAGCTGCCTTCTCTTCTTTGGGATGTCTTTTAAAGAAAGTCTTCCAATATCTAATTTATCTATCCATGTTTGATACAATGTCAAATGGTAATAAAATCAGACTACAGTGATATGACATATGAATACTGTATTTATTAGAACAATAACAAAAAGTAAAATGTTTTCTTGAATTTGATGCCAGCTAGAAGTTTAAAGATGTTAGAACAGGGGCATTTGGCAGCATTTGGGAACTAAGGAGACCAACTGCAGTAGTTTTAAAGGAAAAATGTTTTTACATTCATGCCTGGTATAACTTGTTAACAGTTGCCATATTTTTCATTTTATAATGTGTCAAGTGTTTTTAGGGGGTGTCAGATCTAGACTACAGACAGAGCAGTTTAGCACTCTTTTCCTTCAGAGTCATGCTGTTCTTGTTGGCACTGTCTTTCAAAGCAAGCAATGAAATTCCCAAGCATATTTAAAATTAATGATGCCTTAAACATTATTATGACCCCATATCACCATGAATGCTGCTTTGGACTGTGTGCTGACAATAAGCCAGATGGTCTCTCTACTCTTTATTCTGGAGAACCTCGCAAAAACAATTTCCATAAGAAAATAGCATAGTTTGATTAATAATCTTTCTTCTTGAAATCATGCAGTTACCCTTCACCACAGAATCACATTTTTAATGCCCACAGGGAGGCCAAAGCTTATGGATGTTCCATGTTAATTTTTAACCTTATCAGTTGTGTACGGATTTTTCTCTGGATTTTCTGAATCTAACAGTAATGTTACATGTAATATGTTATGAAACCCCAGAAGTCTTCACTTTAACATGCAAACGTTTTTGTTAAATCGTTCAAATATACCTGACTGCACTCTTTTACAGAAAGTTGACCCCCTTCCGATCTCTTCTATATTTCTGAAAGACTTAGCCCCTGTCCAGCTTTGAGATTTTTCAGTGGATATTCTTCTTTGCATAGCCCTTTTTAAATTTATTACACCTGCTCCAAAATTGTTGTTTTACTGTTACAAAATATCTCAGTTACAAAGGATAAATCCAATACGATGTAATACAAATACTTTAGTGTCCCCTTGAGGACATTTTTAAACCGAAGTGCTGTCACATTAGCAGTCTTCATAAAATATTGATATACAATTTTTACATTTTGTTTGGAAATTGTTTTGTTGTTTTCACAGATTAAAACCGATGGGTCTCCTGTCTGGACTTTGAACTTGCCTGTGAGTATTGAACTGAATGCACACTTGAGATGTTTGTGCCAGGACTCTGGGTGAGACAATGTCATTCTGAATTTCATTGTATTTAGTGGCCTTAAGTCAGGGTTAAATCAAGAAATTACAATATTCTGTCTGTTTTTGCCAATATTGACTTAATATGTGACAGGATTAAAATATTGCATAAAAATCTGAAAACTGTTGCTGGGAAGCTGGCATCACATTCTGACTCATTTGTATGTGGACTGTGCTGTGGCCTGGGCATGAATTTAATCAAGCATAATTCTCAATGCAAGCCAATTCGAAATGCCTGGGTCAGCATATGTAGGAGCATACTGTATAAAATCACATCTTGGCTGTGAATACAGGCAGAATCCATTATCCACATGAACACTAACAAAGAAAATATTGTCAACCTCATGGAGTGACATGTGTGTCCCTACGACGGCCCCTGCCGCAGCATCACTGCCTGTGGGCAGACAACCTGCTGTCTCTCCAGCCACCCCCTTCTATTCCTTTTCTCCCTCCATTGCCTGATCTTATACTTCCCCACTTAAGACCCAAAAGACTAGGAACCCCCCCACCCCACCCCACCCCAGCCTACAGGCCTCACACCGCTCAAGTGGATCAAAGACTAAGAGCCTTGGGGTTTCTCTGTTACAGACATGTGCTAGATTATACAGCAGCCAACCAAACACACGCCCCCACCCCATTAAATCTTTAAAAACTCCCCCTGTTTCTGCCCACTCCTTTTCCTCTTACCAAAGCACTTCCCAGCTGCTGTGATTTGAATACGAGGGCCTCCCTGAAGAAAAGAGGGCATCTGGCACACGCCTTAGAGGATAAAAAAAAGTGTTAAACTGCTCCTGTCAGGAAAATGTCCTGAAACAAGATTAAATCTCACAGTTCAAGGAGGTAAAATGGACATGAGTTCTTGAAAGAAAAATCTGGACCAAGAACTCTGAGGAGACACCTGAAAGCTGTCGGTAGCAGCTACAGTCAGCACAGCTTTTTGTCTCTGAAACACAGAAAATAATTTATTCTATTTTTCATCTAATGGATGTCAGGGTTTAGTTTATTTAGTTGTCGGTAATCACTAAAGGATTCATATTAACTGCCTCCATCTGTTCAGTGTAGCCATACAGTTGCTCAAAGTATTCACAGGAGTAGGCCCGGTTGTTCGTTTCTCCATTAAGAGCAGCATGTCTGAACATGCAGCTTTTTTTATTTTGCCTATATTTCTGAGTGTACGTAAGCTTTGTCCAACTGTGTCACTTTTACTTTTGTCTAAGATTTGAGTTTCTGGACATCAACAAACTCAGGTTTTAAATCCATTTGTCGCCACCTTGTGGCAGTAGAATACTCCTCATTGTTCCTGTTGCAATTTTAGTTCCTCATGTGTTGAACTTTATAAAATGGAAATCTTCTGGTGTACAGATTTCTTGCTTTTCAAAAAGCTTTGTTTTTTGAAGAATCCCCTACATGGACAACCATTTATGTACTTTTTCATCTTCAGAGAGCCATGTGTCTTTTTCCTGGTAAAAAGATCAACAGTCTGAATACAGTTGAAAAGATCAGGGACTTCAGGCTCCTAAATATTGTTTTGACTGATCAAATTGTCAAACATTAGCAGTCACACATTCTATGAATGGTTAGATCATTTCTAGGTACAAGGTTAACTGAAGTTTTAGAGGTGGGTTTATGTTTTGCATTGTCTGATGAAAATGAGAAAAATAGAAAGTCAGACAATGGTGAAGATTTTCTTTATCATTGCTTAGAATTGTATGGTTGCATTAAGGATGCTGATAGTACTGATATTGTTGTTGCACCAAGAAATAAATTAGTTTGAGTAGTAAATTTTACATTTTATAATGAATAAAAAGATTTAATAATGAGGGACACATTTTTTGTGTATTAGGAATATTTTAACACAGTATGTGTAATAAGAAAAAGGCCCATTGCGGCTTCAAGGTGTTTAAACCTTATCTTCCCTGATGACTTTTATCTTTTGAGAAATGTTTCATTATTCACAACAATAAAGTAGTAGACTAATCTTTCTGAACCTTTAGTTCCTTTGCAGATCTAGCGTTGGTAATTTGCTGTGGGCTTTCCAAACTTAATTCATTTAATCTTATTCTACTGTGTTGAAGGAAGAAATCTCAGACACAAAGTTGCTGTAAAAGAAGACTGTCTGCATAGATACATGGGGTTTTGATTGTTTACTGTGCTTTTCGACTTCACAGGGGTAAACATGAGAATGCAGTTAATAAAACATTGTGGTGTCCACTGTCTGCAGAATACTTTTTGCATATGTCTCGCTCTATTCAGGGGCCATTTGCAGCTGTGACAACTTGTAAATGTTGATACTGTCATCATAAGAGCAGAATAGTTGCATTGATAATGACATTTAAGGAGGGAAAATACACATCATGCTCCATCAGTGTTTTTCAACTGGAAGAGAAGTAATATACATTTCTTCTTTATTCCAGTTTTGCATGCCCATCTCTCACAAAACATTATGCACAGAATGTTGACATCAGTATAACAACACCTAAATAAAATGACATATTTTCTCACAGGGTCAACACCCCCACTTACTCTTATGCTGTAAAAGTCAATCAGCATCCTTATTAACAATGCCATGCAACAGCTCTTTGCTATTTACATTCCAAACGTGTAACTCGAGAACCTCTCAGTCTTGGACATCATTACTGGTTTAATCAATACATCTGCACCGATGTCTGCTGTTGGTTAATATTCAGGAGCTATCTTTCCATCATGTTCGTGCTTAATGTCAATCTCTGATGAGAGAGAGACATTCCTGACAGCTGCAGAAGTGCATATCGCAGCTTGCCCAGCCAAGTGGAATTTAAAAACTCTGACCAAACAAGAGGACTTACCCGGACATAAATGATTGCAATTCATTATCAAAATCTCAACACAAAATTGCTAATCTGGTCAGACTATGTGTTGTGACCAACACAAACATGGAGCTCAACACTACAAACAATGTGGACTTCTCAGACAAAATTGTCATGTAATCCAAGAGTAGTAACTGTTCATCCAAACCAGACATAAACTGTTGTCACTAATATATAAAAAAGTCACCATGAGTTGCTAAACTGACCAGAAATGGAAAGTTCACCTTACACACAACATAGTACTCACCTCATTATCATACAGGAATCTATAAATGAAGTCATTCATGCATACATTGGCCATATCCACACACACCACCTGGTTGTTTATGTTATCTGCCTCCAACATAAGACTACCAGGAACAAATGGCTTTCAAAAACCTCCAAGTTCATGCTACACATCTATGTGTCCATTACAGGACCGGTTCACTAAACACTGAGCACAATACTAGATTGGCTCACTGACAACCTTCACTAACCCTGATGAAAAATCTCAGGTTCAGCCTCCTATACATGTTCACCAATCGTAGATGAACGGCCAATTCATGACTCTTTAAACACAGGACTTTTGTGGTGATGAAACTGCAGTTAAAATCACATTTTTTCTTTGTAAGAGCAGCTGTTAAAGCTCATTTTCCTGTTGTACAGACTCCTTTGTGGATAGTTTGAAGTGGAATTGAAATAGCTTTTGACACAAAGTAGCCTACTTCATCATGCTGATTATTTATATACAACAAGTGTTGAGGTGATAAAGAAATTCATATAATTCTCTTGTGAAAATATCAAATGATCCAGACTAACCTGATTTCTTTTTAAAAGTATAAATTACAAAAATAATGGTTTGATAAAAACAGATGTCAACCCTACAAATGTGTCATCAGTTTATTTTCACTGAGCAAGAGATCCCCTCCCCCCAGATGTTTCTTCTCCATGTGAGTTTGGTGGACATCCTCCACTCCTGATGGCAAAAGTATCTCTGAGGAATCGGCACAGTGAGAGTTCATGAAGGTCAACTAGTGGGTGTGGAATACAAGTGTTTCCCACACAGAGCTCCTTGACTATTAAGCTCTGAGAAAACGAGTTAAGCTTCAGTGCAGCAAACTGGAATTTAGTATAAGGGGTGCAGTTTCAGTGATGCAATGAGGTCAATGTAATGGCATCAGTAGTGGAGGAAGTACTCCACCCCTGTACTGGCGCAACACGAGAAATACAACAGTGCAATATATATATGAATGGTGGAGTGATATATCCCTCAAAAAGTCAGTCTTTCATCCGATTAAGCACTTTGATTATATATAGGTGTGTATATATACCAACGGAAGAAAAGCTGACATTTGTGGGATATATCATTCCAGCATTCATGCTGATGCATCACTGTGTCGGTAAGGCAAGTTTATTTTGTACAGCCCATCATGTACAAAACAAGTGCTTTACATAAAACATTAAAAGCATTACAGTGGTCAGAGGTCATTTAAAATAAAAAACAAGAAAAAGGGAGAAAGAAAGGACATTAGATTATAAACAGTATTTTAAAAAAGATCAAGTTTAAAAATTCAAGCTTAAAAGAAGTTGTGCAGATTTGGACTTTTAAATAAAAACTATTGTTTCAGCTGATCTGAGGTTTTCTGGGAGTTTGTTCCAGAGATGTGGGGCAAAGAAGCTGAATGCAGCTTCTCCATGTCTGGTTCTGATACAAGACCGGATCCAGATGACTTGAGGGGTCTGGTAGGTTCATACTGGGTCAAGAGGTCACTGATGTATTTTTGGTCCTAAACCATTCAGAGCTTTATAGACCAGCAACATAACTTCAAAGTCTATCAGCTGATGGACATGGAGTCAGTGTAAAGTCATCAGAACTGGACTGATGTGGTGCTGATGTGTCAGTAGCATATATTCCACATGGTACTGCCATCATTTACAACAATATCACATTAAAGGGTATCAAGACCCTGCAGCAGAAACTGTGCCATTGTCTTTCTTATTCAACTCAACTGTCTTTGTCAAAACTGGCTACCTACATTTCCCACAATGCAACACAAGACTTGACAGTTCAAAGGTTAGACAATTTTAAGGCTGATGTAGTGTCAAGCACAGATGAGGAGCTACTGCAGAAAGGTCCACTGTAAGTGCTTTTTGTCGTTTCACTCACTCATTAGATTTAGACGGTTGCCACTTTATTTTCTAATACTTAAAGAAAATTCATTCTGTTTTATTAGTTTGAAAGCTTATGTGTAAGATTCTATGGTTAGTAAATATTTGCTAAGCAAAGAAAAATGATGAAAAAAATGATGAAAGATGAAAAAAAAAGATTATCGCAGCTCATTGGAAATGGAAATGATAGATTTAACTACTGCATTGTCTGAATGCTGATTGTACTCTTTCCCACTGAAGCCAGATGTTACTGGGTTTTTTGTCCAGGCTGAAAGGGGCTACAGAGACATGCCAAGCATGTGAAACATGTGGTTTTTTGTCCAGCACCACCACAATTTCACTCCATTCAGAGGCAAAGAAATCATCAGCCTTAACTGTAGTTTGTAAAACTCATGTTTATTGAGGCATTAGCATTTAGCTCCTAGCACAAATATATGAACATGAAATAGCCACATCGGTTTTGTGATAAATAATAAGAGAAAGAAAAACTAACTAAAGCTAAGCATGTTGATGTTCTACATCCGGTTGTTCTAATACGATGACATCCACTTTTGTATGTTACTAAAATCATGGTTAGAAATTTACAAAAATATGCATGGTTATGCCTTTGACATTTTACTATTCATGTGTCTCAATTTCCATCAAGTAGCATAATAACCGAGTGATTTGTTGCTGTTTCATAATTTACAACCATGGATACAATACTGTGTTTTGTTTCAGTAGAAACATGTTCCAATTATATATTTTTTTGTGAGTTTGGGCTGATTTTCAACATTGAAAAAGTATAAAGTCACACAAAAACACTCATGATATGTTATTTCAACTTGTACTTTTTTTTTTTTACTTCCCACCACTGCAAAGGAAATTACAACAAGGCAAGACTGGGAGCTGGAATACTGACACGTCGGGAGAAGACATTTGTGTGGCTGAAATACATGGCCACACACACACACCCACACACACATTAATGATATTTCCCGCTGAGGCCTAGCTGTGGATGTTAGTAAGAACTCCCCGTGTGAACCACCATGTTTCCTATGTACCCCTTACGGCAGAGCGAATCTACCACAACACTGTCAGAACAGATCAGCTGCAGGAGCCTTGATGGCTTCCACACTCGGCTCTCTCAGCACAGCCCTGGGGAGACACCACAGGCCTGTTGCTTTAGTCCTGCTCCCAGCCTGCCTGGGTCTCGGCACACTGGAGAGGGCTCCCTAACAAAATACCCCCCTCAGTCTAATCTGGGGGAAGAATGATGATGAGCATTATGCATTATCAGTGCCAGCGTTTGAGAGAATGGACAGAAATAACAGTGAGGGGTCACGCGGGACAATGTAGAAAGTTTTTTATAAAAGGCTGATCTGTTGTAGCTGGAGCATAAATGGCACTGAGCCCTGAAGCTACAACTCCGGCCGCTCTGAGAAGAAAAATATCCACGGAGCACGGCTGGTGACCTCATTGGATTGAGAACATCACGAGAATCTATAATTTCTTCTTTTCACTTGATGGCTAAAAATGTGTCATGTCGTCACTATGGTCGCCTCTCACAGCGGCATGCAGCCTGTCAACGGAGTCAAAGTATTCTTGGTTGTCACCTGCTCTTTAGGAGTGAAAGTGCGGTGAGAGCAGTGAATGGCTGTCAGGGTCAGAGCAGGAATTCAATGGCAACAGCGTGAGAAAGGGAGATAAAGACACATGCTTCTTCCTTAGACCCTGGGTTTTGACCTGTCTGTCTGCTTTTCACTTTCTAATACACTGCAGAATACCGTTAGTGTAGATGGGACCACAGCACTGTTAGGTGTTTAGTGGGGGAATTTCAAGGTTTCCGCCCCCCCACCAGTTAACAGTCAATGAGAGCACAAAGTTTGCTGTTAAGAGCCTGTCTCTGCTCAGTTGATGCAGCTTGATGACACCAAACAGTAGAGTGACAGAGATCACACATAGCTGCTAACTTGAAGACACAGTCCCAGCTGGGGGCAAAGAGAGTAGATTTGCAAGTACATCCCAGTGGGATGGTCAGTGGGAAGGCGTGCTGAGTCAGGCGACGCCAATGACTTTAAGTAGTAGGAGGCTTAGTGAAATAAACTTGTCAATAGATCTGAATCGGAATTATGGAGATTTGAAAAAGCATGCAAAACAGAGTTAGATAGTTTATTACAACAGTGTGTATTTTCAAATGGCTGCAACCAATTCTTCTGAAGTCCTTAAACACTGGATTTCTACTTAAGTCCATTTTAGTAAGGTTGGAAAAAACTTTCAGGTTTAGACTGCTAGACAGCCTTTATCTGGGGCTGTATGTTACAAAATGTAAAAATAAAATAAAATAAAAAAACTCATGTTTTTGTGACTGAGCTGTTCCAACTAATAGGACTTTTGGATCTTTTGTAGAATTTTCAGCTCTGTTTCACATGACCACTACCTCTTTAACACTACACTTATGTGGTGGCAAAAAATGTGTCAAAATATTGCCTGCATTGAAGAAAATAGTGCCAATGGGAACCTTCTGAATTCCTGGTATAAATGCCAACACAAACCTCAATTAAAGGGCTGGAGGGGGCGATGGAATGGCAAATTATAATGAAGTTAGTTTAATTTGGAAAACAAGTGTGTTTTTTGGCAATTGTTAGTTGATTTTCAGCCACTGTATAGTTATCATTAATAAAAGATTAAGGGTTAGATGGCCATTAGTCATCAAAAGAAACACAGTTAATGATGATCACGATGCATTAAATGACAATGAACAAAGAAACAAGTTGGCCCCACTGATGAACCTAGACAAAATTCTAAAAATCTGCAGTGGTTTTAGTTGGTTTTAGATTAAGTCTACAAAATAGATGGCCACAGTATCTGTGGCTCACATAACTTACTGGCTATTAGACAAACATTTTGAATCCTTGTGTTCAGTATTTCAGCTAGTCACCTCTGTTTTAAAACCATCTGATGTTTGTAAAGTAACAAGCAGACAATGAATCTGACTAAATCTGGAGGTACATCACACAGAAGTGCTAGCTGGGCACCATCTTATAAGGATGCTCATTGCTTTGTTTGGCTAAAAATGGCAACTAAAAGCAAATAGAAGAAGGGAGAAAGGAAAATAAGAGAGATAATTAACTGTTAGGGGGAATCATACCGCTTAATGTCAGATACGTGAATTTACAAGCACATGTATGTACAAAGCTTAGTATTCTGGAGCGACACAGAAGTATTTGTGTTTTTACTTGTGTGTGGTTAAGATAACATGCAAAGAGGTAGATTTCTAATAAACAGGTGAACAATGGTTTTATCATGTTTATTATATGAACTGCAGAAGACTGCAGAGCCTGACTGATTTAGATTTGAATAACTTTTTACTGCAGGTGTAGGAAAAAACCAAACAAACTGAAAAACAGTTCCCCTCCAACTCTTGAGTAAAAAGTTTCTCCTTGTCATCTTTATACCTTTTGTAGTTCTAAACAAATTAGGAAGTTCCCTTACTTCCCAACCTTTTATACACATTAGCAATGTTAATCCAGTATCAAAAAGCTTGTTTGGGAGGGGCTCTGTGATCTCACAACAGCCTGAAAAATTTGAATGAATACAGAGCCATTGTTTGCACACTTGGAAACAGGACTCCCAGAGGACAGGACATGACGTTGGGGTTTAAACTGACATGTGGTTCTCATTGCTGCAGTTTAGTGAGTAATGGTTGTGTACTGGTGCCTTAACTGGCCCCGGCCTTGCACGTGAGCGATCAAAACCACATGTTCCAGTATGATTGTGTCTGTGGGCTCATAAAGATGAAGCTCTGGCTGAGAAGCTGCCCCTGGCTCTCACAGCCACACAGTCTTTTTTGCATGTTAAAAACATTTTTTTTCCCCCACTCTCTTGGCTGATGCAACATAATACAGCTTCCACATGGAGAGTATTTTCCCTGACTAAGGGATTTGGGATCTGATTTATCGAGCAGCCCTGTTGCTGAAATGACTCTAGAGTGGGGCTTTGTTTTTCTAAGAGTACTACTTGAGTTGGTACTCCAACAAAAGTCAGAGAAGAATGGGAGTTATCAAAGCAAATTACAGTCAAAGTCATTCAAAGAAGAAAATGTTTAGAAGTGTGAAAGATTATCTACAGAGATTTTTAACTTTAAAAGGCTTGACAAGACATAAACTCCTTCCTCACAATGATCCAAACGTAACCTCGTTTTGCTCCACATAGTTTCTGTTTAAGGGACAGCCGTTTCAGTGTGTTGGTCTACATCTGGTTTACATTTGCAAAAGCCTTTTCCTGAAGTGGTGTGTGGATATATGTATTATAGAGAGAAAGACATAAATAAAACAAGCAAAATAAATAAATACAGAGACTAAGTGCTTTATATGTGAATGAATCGGTGAAGGTGCAAAGACTCTTTGAGTGGTCACCAAGACTTGAAAGGTGTGAAAAAAAATCGGGCAATTCACCATTCAGAGAATTGTTCACTTACACACGTGGTCAAAACATGTGGTGTTTGGCCATTGCAGCTGCCTCACTGTGTGGATATATACTATAATTGATCAAATCCAGCTGAAATTCTCTCCTTCCTCCATGTTACAGCTGTTGAAGTATCTTGCAGTGCACAAGTGGCCCTTGTTGGCAATTACTGACCTAATTAATAGATTGACACTGAGGGATATTTTGCCTTTGTCAGGACTGACAAAATTCAGATAAGGTGTTAAGGTGGCAAAACACATTGGTCAAGAGGTAAAACTGGGGCCCTGAAGTCTCCTGGCAGAAATCCAGCAGCAACCCGACTGAGCCACCGTGCCTTATCTCCAGCAGCCAGCATACTGATTAGAGGGAGACTGTAGAGGCATGCACATACATCCTGCTCTGTGTCAGAGACAGCACTGTTGTGCATCAGCCTTCGCAGCTCTGCTGATATGCTCACAGTGATTATTATGCTGCTCAGTGTAATAGGATAGTCGGCAGATTCTCACTGCAGCATTGTTTGATGTAAACTTCTTCCTTGGGCACTGATGGCAACAGGTTATGTGAACAAAAATATGTTGGCTGATTCTGGCTCCTTCTCTGCACTTTATGAAGTCAGGAAGATATTTGTTGCTTCAAATCTGATTCAGCAGATTCAAAAATATGCATTAAACTTTCTGTTTTTTTCTTTTCTTTTCTTTTTTTTTTTTTTTACAACAAACTATAAACAATACTGAGCTCATTTAGTTAACCACTTCTACATTTACGCTTCTTTGTATAGAAGGTAATATGTTTTTGTAGTATCATAGATCTTTTTTTGCTATCATGGAGAAATTTGTGCACTATTTATGGCTGACCTGTAAGTTCTTGAGAAATGAGATTGTTAATGAAGAAGGCTGTATGGTCCGGAGAGTCAGTGATTTTCACTTAGGCGTCAGTGTGTCAGCTGAGGAGGGCGCTGCTATTTCTGAACCACTGCAGCTGTGCATGAAAAGTGGCAAGAAGGTAAGTTAAACATTTATGCCAACTATATTTGTTTCAGAGAAATGTGACACCTAAGAGACAGACATGGGGAAAAAAAGGAAAAAGAAAAGAAAATATGACCTTTGAACTCTGTGACAAAGGTTAAAAAAGATGCTAAGCAATTGGAGAAAACGCTGACTCACAGGTTCTTCCCATAGACCTGGAGAAGGGACTTTGCCCTGCATTATACATCTCCAGACACACTACACCCACACGTTATGACAAACGGTACATGAATGCAATAAATGTCAAGGTGTAAAGAGAACTGTATAAATACAATGTGTGCATTTGGCATTAAGAGGAATTAGAGATGTTATCAAGAGCCTTCAGCCACCTGCAGGTTTTCTTTTTCTCTCACCAGCAGCTTTTGCACATTTGTTGATCCTCTGAAACAGAGCCGATGAAACTGCCTTTTAATACAATGAAAAAATAAAGAAACATCGTCCCTCTACTCAGAATTGTACTCTGTTATGAGTATACAAAGGCTTTTCTAAACCATATTTAATTATGTCTTGAAATAAATACAAACAATCAATTTCTTGAAATTGAAAAGAGCTGAAAATGAATGAATAATAGATTATCTCAACATAAAACCAATATGGTTATTTCTAACATGTTTGGTCTGCTGGTTAGATCATGTAAAGCATCTTCTAGCTGAAAGTCGATAAATGAAAGCTGACACTGACTACAAAAATGAAGATTATTATCTCAAATGTTGCTTAGTCTGAGATACAACATGTGTCCAGAAACGTAGTCAAAAATTCTGCATGCTGCATCAGATCAAATCAAATTTGATTCAAAACGCACTTCTCATACAATAAGTAGCACAAAATGCTTTCCACAACAAAAAAGAGATACAGATTAAGTATGAATGTCTGCAGCAGGTGCAGCAGGACAGAACATCTTTCAGCACCTGTCTGTGCAGCACAAGGAGGCAGAGACCACCAAGAACTGCATGATGTGACTTCAAGATTATTTAGTGGGACAGTCCTCATCTTCATAAATTCCTATTAATTTCAGTAAAGTCAGTTTTTACATCCTGTTAGTTCTGCCTGGTCCGATTAAACAGCACAGAATCTGTAGAGTTATTTTGTTTCATTCAAACTATTTAATGTATTATCTTTTACAAGTATATGTGATAAAATGTTGAATAAATAACATGCAAATTGTGGCTTCAGTGCTGTGATTTTATCCATAATTTGAGATCCCCCCCCAACAATTTCTGTCGATAATTGTAAAGTTTTGGGATTTCGATTGATCGACACATTGTCACTCCCAATTCATCACATACGGCCGCTTGGGAAAACTGCTATAGAGCTGTATTTTGCAAGTTTTTTTCTGAAGAATTTTTTTTACTAAATCTATAGTGCTGGGTTATGAAAAACTCAGATGCTCTCATTCATTATTGGGCAGACTCCTAATATTTCCTAACCAAATAATCATGTAGACGATATATGACCCAGTTACTAAATATATCTTACACCCTTTTTTTAAATCTTTGATCAATTTATTTTTTAGATTTAGCTTGTTGTTTTGAAGCATTTATGACCCCCTGCTCCATGAATAAAGAATCACTCAGTTCTGATTGAAATAGTATTATTCTACCAAGGCAAATATGAAGGTAATTGTGCCTCTTGATGCAGAGATGCAGAGCACGATGAAGGCTTCAGCTAATCTAGAAAATGCATAACAGCAGTTAAAAGTCTAATTAGTAAAAAAAACAAAAAAAAACAGCATAATATGACCCTGTGATGCCTGAATGAACCCCAAAAACGTCTTTTCCTGCCCTACAACAACTATGAGAGCTTTCTAACAACTCAACCACGTGGAGTGATAGAAGAACGCTCAAACATTTCCTCCATCTTCTGCAACAAAGCCTGCAATCCATCACTCACTTCCTGTTTGTGCTGCAGCTCACTTTACACACTTCCTGTATAGGCCAAAGGACTACTCTCCCAATCCTCTGGGCACACTGTATCTTTCAACATTCTGCTCATCTTCTCAGCACACTGAGACACAAATGTGGACTCAATATTTACTAGTAGGCTACACACATAAACATATCCAAAAACAAACAAACAAATAATTAATAAACAAGAAATAAATGGATGTCTTACTGGCCAAAATCTGTTTGGGGATTTTGGTTTTTCCCTTTTGCATGAAGACATAATTATTAGCAGACTTCAATTTCTTTAGCTAAGTTGCAAAGAGATATCATATTTAAGGAAGAAATATGTCTCTAACAAACACTGCCTTAGACAATATTTTCTTTCATCAAAAAATAAACTTGTATTATGGTTGTTAAGACACTTAAGCGATCTTTGTCACCATCAATTGTCTATAATGAGTAATGAGACTGTTTTGTGTAATTTTGCTCTCTGCTGACCTCTTTTTTTTTTACACACTTTTGTTCAGAGGGCTTATTTTCTTCTCTTTCTCCCCCACCGTCTCAGTGCCAGCTCCTGTATCTGTTGACACTGACATATTACCCATGTGCTGACAGAGCTCCCCCAGTTTGGGCTCTTGTTTACTTCTAGTGCCTATCATATGCTGTCACTGGGACCCTGTGGTTTTAGGCCATCAGGAAAGGCTGCAGGCTTATTGGGACCACCAGTGGCACCTCTATCGCAGCAAACTTTGTCTTACAAAGTTTCTCCTAGAACAAAGACAGAAAGAAAATGAGCCCAAAGTTAGTGTGTGTTGTAAAAGTGCTGATCTCTTGCAGAGAAAAGTAGTGCTGAGGCTGCTTATAAAACCTAATGTTTAAAATCAGCCTTAGGATGCACTGATGTTGGTTATAAATACAAGAGCTGGTGGGATGATGCAATAAAGTGCCTTACTTTAAAGTTCTTGAGACTATTGTACAGAGAGACCCAGTTGGCTCTCGATTCCTGCAGATAGCAAGGTAACACTCCCTCTGAGCCTTGATGGAGCAATGTTTTATTCATGAAGAGGCCACGACTCCCGCCAGAGCAATAACGCTTAGTTAAACATGTTACAAGAAAAAGCTACTTCTGTACTACAAAAACGTATCTGCTCAATTATTTAGCAGAAGACGCTGGTGACAAGAGTGCAGAGAAAAAAAGTTATGGTCTGAACAAAACAAGCTACAGCTGAAAGGGTGAAGGAATGGGATTTTCTATGTGAAACGCCCATTCCTGTGATGTTATTCAGCTAGTGCTTCTCGGCCTGAGTGAAATGAAGTGGTGTTTCAACAAAAAGAGGTGATCTGGCTGCTTTAGTTCCTTTTTAAAGTCACTGAGAGATTATAAAAGGGGGTATTGAGGGAGGGGTACAAACAGCCTGAGGATAACTGGATTAGATAGAAATGAACCAACATGGAATCTGGGAAATTACAATTTAATCAGCCTCAACAGAAATCCAGAAAAAAAGAAAGGTAAAAACTTAGATTAACATTATAAAAACTGAAAATCGAAATCTAATGGGGCTAAAATGCATTTAGGTGACAACTGTCAGCTCTGATGGTTGATGTAAACAACCTCTTTGAATTTTGCAGATAGTGACTAAATTCACTGACTTACTCACTGACAGCCATATTAATTAAAGCTGTTTGTATTGGAAGTAGACAAATTGACTCAGATTTAAGAAACATCTTTCGGGAGAGATGATAACAACCACATGCTGCTGAGCTCAACTCTGGTCAGCTGAGAAAAAAGAATTATAATTCAATACTTGATGTAGTTAAACATCTTCATGGATTTATTAGTCATGCATAAAAATAAGAAATTAATTCTGTAAATTATGAACCAGACTTTCAAATGACTTCACAGACCAGAAAGGTGTATTGATGTTGTTGTTATTCCCTCATGTATATCTCTGAACAATCATCCGTCTGTCTGCAGTGTTTCCATGTTGCTGTATTGACATGCTGTTGTTGCTGACCTTGGAACCTCAACTGATGTAGTACCCCAAAAAAATCATCAGTTGGTGTCTGTTTCATGACCCATCTTGTAATTGTAAGAAGTAAAACAGCTTTGTGACACTAAAAACACAGATTTGAATTTGTATTCATCTCTGTAGCTCACCAATCTTGTTTTACAGGACAGAGACCACTGACACTGTGTTCTCTGCTTATGCCAATGCAAAACCTTTACTCCATCATGAGATCCTGATCACTGATGAAAGTTTTATCTCAGCACTACTTTGTATTTTTGTATTATAATCTTGGACTCAATCCTGGCTTGTCTCTCAGCCTCTGCCACAAAAACACACTGATGCTGCCATCGCTGTGTTTGGGTGTAGGGGTGTTAATGAGGTGATGCTCACTACCCAATTTCCTCCACACACACATTCAAAATTTTGGCTATTTATTTTCTTTTTTTAACTTAAGAAAATACAAAAGCATGTTTGTCATTGGAAAGGATTAGATTTGGGAGACAAATATGAAATTAAATCAAAGCTTCAAAGGATCTAAAAACGTTTCTGATGTCATGTCTGTACTTGTTTATTTTTATTCATCATTAATGGATATCATTTCTACTTTTTGTAGTATTTAACCCATTCAATATGTGGTATTTAACCATGTTTTAAACTGATGTTTTATCTAAAACAGTAGTTTAAAACAGGGTTAAATACCACATATTGAATGGGTTAAAGTGTGTGAGAAAATGTTGATACAATTGCATTGCTTCAGGCTTGAGAGGTTAGACAATGTTGCTGGGGTTATAAGCTGCCTCAAACTGTTTTACATGTTTATCACATAAATTGCCCTAATATATGCTCTTGTCAGTTTGTCACTAAGATACTTTTCAATGGATACACTAAAAACAAATCAAATCAGACAAAAAGACAAATAGCTTGAAAAAAGACTTATAACTTTCTGAATTGAGTAATTAATAGTTAAGAACCTGTAACCTCATTATCACCAGGATTACCTGAAATTGAGAGCATTTTAAAATAGCTGACAGTGATTATGAGGTCAAAGGAACATTTCCTCAGCCCCAGTCCTGTTAACTTTAACCTGCAGATTACAGGGACTCAAAGCCTGTGTGTCCTGTAGTAAAACACATTTATCAGGAGGTCAGCAGCCACTGGACTTCCATTACATAAATTAAATTCACATTTGACACATGATGTAAATTTGGATAGGGGAAATCAATTTGTGTTGTGAGTAAAGTAGATGAAGATGTGAAGAATTCCCCGTTTAGGGTGGGGAGTGATGTCAGACATATGGCTGTTTTCCTTGACAAAACCCCTTTTCCATATGTTGTAAAGACTGCAGTGCAGCAGCAGGGAGGATCACCCTTACAAAAATAGGCATCCAGCTGAGGTTAAAGGTCACTGCCCTCCCTGCCAGTAAGAGCAGAGGAGTGTCAGAGGACTTTGTCCATCTGCAGACTGAAATCAAACCTAAAGCTTATGTTACAGTTCTTCATTCTCCCTTCCTGTGCTTTGTTGTTCAAACATGGCTGCTTGCTTACAATGACAGCAGATGTTTTAAATTAATTTTACTTGTCTCTTGTTTTTCCTTCAGACAAATGTTAATGACAACTTGTGCAGGTGGCCTGCAAATACAGCTTGGAGCATTTTGGTTCACTGTGACAGTAGATGGATTAAATCAAGGGCAGTGGAGTGAGTCACCTCCTCTACTTGTCATCTGTCTTTATTTCATTTGTCACCACAGAGCTCATAAAGGCACTTCACGGCTCTATAACCTCTGCACCTTCCTGCTTACATGTCTCCAAAAAGCTCAGCTAACAGATTTATACCCATTCAAAGCCATTATAACATTACTGCACTAATTTCCTAGCAGCTTTTGACATATTAGGCTATATGATCAGCTATATCTCATGAAGACTCCCAAAAAAGTTTATTTATTTTTTCCTCATGGCCTTTAAACAAGTAATATATCTGGTTAGATTAGATCTTTCTTATCACAGAGCACAGTACAAACACTGTGAAATGGTTTCACTCTATGGTTGTCATTAGATACTGAAACTCAGATTATATCTGTACATAATGTAACCAACTTGAACAGAGTCAATGGCTAAATGATACAATGCAAAACACACAGATGGCAGACTAAAGAGAGTCCTCTCAAAATCCACAAACTAATAAATGATTGGTGACATAACAATGAGAAGCTGAGACAAGACCCTTTCTCCAAGACTAAGGTAGGGAATGGTGGCCACAGAGTAGGGACAGAAAACCTTACTGGGGAAGAGTACTTACTGGATCAAACATGCCACACTCATTGCACATAATACAAGAAAGAATGAGGGGGAAGAGGAGCCACAGTGAGCAACTCTACCACAACCCTCCTCTAGGTGCACAAGGCCACCCCCAACCATCCCTGCAACACAGTTCACATGGTTTAACATGAAGTCTCTCTGCTCTAATCTCAACGGAGACGTTTTTCTCCTCTTCTGATTGGCTGCTGATGGTGTGAGCAAATTTCTTAAATAAACCGATAAATGCACTGCTGGGGATTATTTCAATGCATCAAGTCCATTTTGATTGAATAAATTAGTAAATGATAAATAATAAATAAGTGAAATGAGTTTGATAAAGGATCCAGTTTAAAAAGATTTGTGTTACAAGTTTTTTTTTAATCCCTGTAAGTAGCCTAAGTGTGATCAAAATTTTCCATCATTACATAAAAATAATATGGAAATATTGAAGGGTTTTATCGTTGTCCCCGCAAACTACAAAAAGAAAGAAAAAACGAGGGAAAACCTGCTGTACATCCCTGAAATAAGTCAAGGCCTATGAGCTCCCCAGACCCGCTGGATGACTGCCGTTTGAAATGGAACCTTGCCTTTCTATGGTGGAGGGCCTCCTGAAGAGAATTGGAACATGTCATACACACACATTGGAGCGTTCATGGCAAAGATCTCGCGAGACCTGAGGAAAACTTTGTAAATAATAAAAAAGACTGTTTAGATTTTGTATTCAATAATCGAACACGTTTCAGGTCCATTGGAAAAGAGAAGCAGCCTTTTCATGGTTGTTTTCATGGTTTAAATGTTTCCATTTCATGTCGGTTTCCTGAAAATGCACCGTAATGCTGAGGATTTGAGCCCTACATGTGGACTGGATTCCAGTCAGACTGGATCGGGAGTCTTCCTGTGCCAGTGCCGCTGATTCTGGAGTCAATGCGATCACATTTATTGTTCAGTGTACTACTTGTTTTATTTCTACCAAAACCAGCGATAAATTAATAAAAGGAGGATAAAGTTGTATTTTCAGTCACGTAAATCAGACCATCCAGGTTTTATAGGAAATGATCTGATGACATAAACAACACTCCTACATACAAATGAACGTTATTAGAGAATAAATCTTTAATATGGCACCATAAATTTTGACAAATATATCAAAATACTTCCTAGCATATTCTGCCTTTTGTTGTTGTTTCAGAACCAGAAACGTCCTGCAGACGACGACTGAGCCCCACAATTGATATTTCAGCACTGATGTGCTCAGGATTTTATAGGATATATGCGAATATCTATGCATTATTTTGATTAAAAAGTCACATGAACCATTTGTGAGAACAGCCTGGCCACAGTTTTTTTTTTGTGAAATTAAATAAAGATATGGAAAACATTTTTTACCTGCATTCGAAAAATGTAAAATGAAGTCTTTTGTGGAACCAGGAAAGTCGTGTGGACGTCACGTAAAAGTTCCCCATTGACTTTACATTGCCCTCATTTTTCGTGGCCCCAACACATAATTTTGATCATTTACGTGCCACCAACACATAAATAAGTGGAGGGTGTCGAAATAACTTTGTGTTTATTTCACGTATTTCTGTGAGATCAGGTTGCATTTTCCAATGTCTGAACACTATGAGCTTCTTAAATGAAGAACTGTGGTATTTAACTTGTAGCCTACCTGTGTACAAAAACCCGTCCATTGTGTGTATTTGTGATCCTCTCAATGGCTTCTTTCTTTTTTAAACTTTTGAAAATTGTAAAGCAAATCTTTTAAAATGACTTCGTCACCCATTTTTGTTCCTTCTTACTATCAAAAGAACGACAAATCAGGTAAATCAACTGTAGGAGGCTAATAGAATATCAAAATGGCATTTATGTGCCTCTGTATAAACTAAAGTGTAGTTACAGTTTATATGGTAAATATGGTATACATTCTTTAAAGGGATACTTTTTTGAAAAAAAAAAGAAAAAAGGGAGATTTTATGTAATTTAGTAGTTTGTATCTTACCAACAGTAGACAGTAGGGAAGACAAAGAGTGTTTCCTGATGGGTGAGCTAATAATAAGAGCTACTCATGATTGAGTCTCTGGAAGGACACATTTATTTTAATCTGAAACTATTTAAACCTAAAATAATGGTTATTTACACAGTGTTACTTCTGCAGATTGTTGTTTACCTTTAGACTTTCTCAACTGCAGAAAGTCAATATCAACATGGTCCAAAACAGTCCATGGGATGTAACACTATTTGAAAACATGAACCGTGTCTCAGTCCAGTGGACTAAGTCCACATAACTGATGGAGAGTTAATGCAGTGTAAATATGTAGAACATAACTCCTGATTAAGCTGCTATGTTTTAATTTAGGTTGTTTTAAATGGTGAAAAATTCACTCCTCTGGTGGTCCCATTCTGAATAGTTTGTAGCTTTAGTGTGCCCACTGGGAAACCACCTGATTCCACCAAACTTTAAGTGCTTGGACTGCTGCTCATGGCAGGTAAGACACTGACAAATCATAATACTCCACACAGCAGCGCTTCAGACAAAAAATCCGTTACTCAGTTATTAGTTTTGTCAATAAGTTTTGGGCTAAGTCCTTTCCCCCCCTCTTTCTGTTCCTTTAAGTAAAGTCTTAGGTTCATCATTTTGATGGCCTGAAGGAAAAGGCTCCTCCACATCCTCTCTGTCCAGACCATGCAGATACATGGGCACTAACATGAGGGCAGCCACTGGAACAGACTGTTGCTGGGGTAGTGAACGTCCTTGATGATTTTCCTGAACCTGCTCATGCACTGCAAGTTGGTGTCCTAAAGGGTTGGCCATACTGTCCTGGTTGTTTGTTCAGTGCTCTTGGTGGAACAGCTGCCATGCCAGGCGGGGATACTCCCAAGAAGAACAGACTCTACTGTGGCCATGCAGAATGGTTTTTTCTACAGCACTGTGGAGATCTTGAATTTTCTCAGGCATTTGAGGTGGTACAGGCACTGACTCGTCTTCTTCACCAGGGTTAGGGGTTAGATGTAAACACTATGGTACACCAACATCAAGGCTGGAGATGCTATCTTTCTCCATCTGTAGAGATGGTCCCATAGATCCTGAGAGTTACAGACCTCAGCTTCTCTCTCCTGAAGTCTACTAGACCCAAGGATGCAGGAGACATTTTGGGGGCATTGTCCGGATAAAATTTCTTGCATTTTATCCTATCTTCTTTTAGTTTTTTTTTATTTATTATTCTTTATTTAATTTCTTTTATGTATTTTAAAAAGTTTATTTTCAATTTGCTTTTTAATGCTTCTTCTGCACCCCGATGTAATGCCTGTTTTATGTAAAGCACCTTGAATTGTCTTGTACATGAAATGTGCTATACAAATAAGCTAACCTTGCCTTGCTTAGACATTAAATACACACAATCTTCAGAAAAAGTTACATCTTTTTACCTCCACCCAGTTTTTTTTATTAGTTTAATTTGTTAAGAAGCACAAATAACGATATTAAGCATGATGTTTCTGCAAAGTCCGTAAACCTATCCCAACACTACAGAAGAAAAATCATTATACAATACCTCCCAGACTATCCAGTAGATACTATGTGCCCTTGTTTTTCCAACTGCTTTTGTAATTTAAATCAGACAGCCCTTTAACTGTACAATATGCACTGTTGCAGAAGATGTTCTCATCTAAATGAGTACTTTTCAGACTAAATATATTTATCTCTTCGTAGGATCCCACGTCAGCCAGATCTGCAGCCTCCTCCACGTGTACATCCTGTTAGTGTGACTGTTACAGACGTTTATGACATGATACAACAGCACTCACATTCCACAGCAGAGTCATGGCTGTATCTAAAGGAACAGTCTGGAAACGTGAGAAATCTTTGCTGATGTATTCTTCCGGAGACTGGCACTGTGACATACTGTGCGACCTCAGTGACTCAGATAACACATCATTATCTATTTTCAGCTGAATTTACTGAGCTAGTCCGTCATTCTGTATGCAGTGTGGAGGAGACGGGTTATAGACAGGAATGTGACACATTTTGCATTGTTTGGGTGCTCTATAGACAGTAGGGGAAAAAATATCTTTATTTTGATATAAATGTGGAATTATGCTTTTGCTTTATTTCAGTCTCATACAAATGTATTGATATTGTATGTGTGTCTAAATTTCACTGTTATTGCAAGCATATGTAAAAGTATCTCCTAAAGCAAAAGCTTCAAATGAGTCCTAAACACTCAGTTTCTAGTATTTATTTTCTTTTTTCAGTCTGTGTTTACTTGACAGGATTGCCCATGGTCATCTACCACTGTCACTCTCCAAATGATGGTCTATTTGGTAAAGTAAGTGAGCAAATATGTATATTTTCTATGGACAGCTCAGCTCCAACAGAGATGCTGTAATGATGTGCAGGGGGCAGGGATCACATGTGATACTGACACATTCAGTCCATGTGTAGTGCAAAGTGGGTTTTAGAATCTGTTTTTGTGGATTGTGTTGAAAATGAATTGAAATTACACGGTACTTTTTAAAAAAAAAAAAAAAAAGAGAAGCAAATCATAAAAGTTGAAGCAAAAAAACTAAAAGCATTTAAATGGGAATAGGTTTTAAACTCTTCATATTTTACCTTTTTGGGAAAATTTCTGGTTATTAAGATAGTTTCTCTTCATATGCTCAGTTTTTCTTTAAACAATATTTAGATAAATATTGACATCTATCGTTGCTAAGAGTTAGATGATGATTTTGATTTTCCTCTGTCACTTTAATTCTTAATAAAACTATGATTGGATGACTTTTAGCTTAGTCTAGCCTACTGACCCTTGTGTCATCATATGAGGACATGACATATTTGGTTATTTGCACCATAATGCTAAATTCTGTGAAACTGGAGCCTGTTGAACACTTAGAATTCTATTTGGTGGTGTCAGAAGAGATTTTGTATTTCAATTTGAAATTATATTTATATCTACATCATATATAATAAAATATGTATAAATCCTAAATCTTAAAATTCTATTTATTGGTTCCTCCTAACCTCAAAACTGCTAGACTAAATCTCTAATGCAGGTCAAACTAAAGCTCCTGTCTCAGGAAGTTAAAGTAGCAAAAAATCACAAAGGATAAATGTTTGATTGGGTTTTTACCAGAAATCAAATAATCCAAGAAAACCTCTGAAGTATACTTGTTTTATAATTTTTACTCTTTGACTTTTAAAAAAATGTACTTTCAAAGAACTAATCTGTTCCAGTTTATTCAAGCCAAAAACTATTCCAATTGTCCCCCAAAGCATGTGAGGAAATTATGTTTTCTTTTTTTTTCATTTTTGCAGTTGACTGACCTCAGCCCAAGCAGGCAAAATCTGCATTGTGTTAAAAGGGATTCTGAGTGCTGCTTGAAACTGGACACCCAGAGTTACACTCTTGTCTCCTGAAACACACAGCTTTATCACCTCCCCCTCTCACATGGGAGTTTCACTGGACCCTTTTCTTGTCTAATTCGACTTTAAAACTTGTTGATAAAAAGTGGGAGAGAGCTTTTCAGTTTCATCTCCATTGTATGCCGGCTCTGGGATCACAGCCAAGCCTTCTCTAAACAGGGAAAAGTTCACTAATCTTGTGCTAACAAATGTTTCTGTTGGTTTGTCATTGAATGCAAAGTGTTGAACAGGGTTTAATGTTTAATGTGAGCGTTTACATCTACATAAATGGAATGTATGAATCATGGGATTGACACAGAGGACGCTGGAGTCACTGCAGTGTATGAATGTGTGACAGTGTGGATCCTGCCACTATGCCTCTGATTGATCGTTTGCCCTGGCTACTTGGCTACAGGGATATCCATTTGGCTGACTGGTCAGTGCACATGACTTTCACCTGGGAGGTTGTGGGTTCAATCCCTTCCTGGGCCCTCCTACATCCTACCACAAATGCAAGTATGCAGACCATAATACAAAACTTGAAGCTAAACTCTAAGGTTTGAGACAAATTGCTTAGTCTATGATTTGTCTAATAATGGTTTTAACCAAAAGATCTAGATCCATATCTTTAACTAAGAGGTATGGTCAGCAGATCAAAATTTTCAGGCCTGGATGCTTGGATTCCAGCAGTTAATTTATCTCCTTTCATTTTTTAAAGTTTGTCAAATGAAAACCCTAGCACCTTGCTGAATCTGTCGACAGTCATTTCCACAACAGCTCTTCCTCAATTAATGTGTTTTCAGTGTTCTTGTTTTCATTGTTTATTATTGTGTTCCTACAAAGGCCGAACAGGGGTGTAGGGTGTGGTGGTGCAATGAAGGCATACCCATCCTGGTTTGAAAGTGATACAAGAAAAAGCCTTGTGTAAGAGAGAACATCGCAGCATAGTAGGACATGTTAGTGTACCAATATAGTTGACGTCACTCGGCTGATTCTTTGATGCCGGCCTGCTGTGTGCGATGCAGCTCTAATTCTCCCCTATTTGTTTAGTATAAATTACTAAAGGGGAATTTCAGCAGCTTAACAAAGATGTCTTTTTGCATTGATAACGTGTAACTACTGTATGAGAAAGAATTATGATATTATTTTGTAAATTTCTCTTCAGCCTTAGTGAATCTGTTTACCATGTATTCACCAAGAAAAAAAATCTGATTTGATTAAACTTTTCAACTGCTCAGCATTCATAGGATCTGCCAAAGTGACTAGAAATGAAAATTATTTGAATAGAATAAGGTCCTTTTTTTTGTTTTTCCCTGATCTTAATTGTTAATTTTCAAAAAGTAAAGCTGACTCTTTTCTTTTTTTCTCTAATGTTGATTATAAAAGGCCAGCAGACTGAATACTACTGACCTTTCTTCCAGTCTTTTATTCAAGTGCAGATCAACAGATTATAATATATGATGATAGGATGTGTCCTTTGTGTAAACAAAGCAGTTGTTTTATTGCAGGGCTACTCAATTTGGTCCTACGAGGGGCTGCAGCCCTGAAGGTTTTCAATGTATCCCTGCTCCAACACACCTGACTCAAACGAATGAGTAATTGTGCAGAACCCCATAGGCTGGTGGATCAATTTAATTTGGGTCAAGTGTGCTGGAGCAGGGACATAATGAAAACCTGCAAGACTGCAGCCCTCATGGGACTGAATTGAGTAGCCCTGTTTTAGAGTCACAAGGTCACTATTATGCTGATCGGAGTGAATGTGTGGAACATTCACACATGCCGACAACGTTTGTACAACGTGAAGAAGTGCATGGAAGTTTGCTATTTTAAAGTTTGAACCTGCAGCTGCACACATACACTTGCCCAGAAACTATGAATGAAGCTTTATTTGTTTCCAGATGATACTTTTTCAACACCAAACATTTATAACAAGTTAACACCTGTAGCACCAAGTGTAGGGGAAATATTTGGAGTAAATATTGGACTTTGGCCATAGACACAACTCAGATACTCTATTAACTACATGTTAACATTGTTCTGGCTCAGTTGCTTGAAATAAGCAACAATTTGCTTACGTGCTAGCTTTAGAAGGTAATATTACTTAAGCAATCCACATTGATGGGCTACATGCACCCAATAATCAGAAAAGCATGGTACATTTATTTGAGAAGTAAACCCCAACATATGTATGAAATTGGCCTTCTCTACAATGTGTGCCAAATTCCAGCAACATTCCTCAGACCGCTTTACAACAGCAGCCCCAGCTTCAGTAAACAGCACCATCCTGCAACAACAAGTCTTAAATGTACGTTGTGTTTACAGAGAAAACAAAGCAGGACTTCCTAACAGACCCGTCACAACCTGATCAGGATGTGGTGGACGTTGCCTTGGTAAAGTGCCACAGACAGGGCAGTTAATCTACTCCATGTGCTGGAAACCTGACACAATAACTGAGAGTAGAGGCACAACAGAAAAGAGTCTTTAGGTGATGGAGAACTCCCCAGAGACCCATCGATATGACAAAGTACTGCTTGATAACCGCATGCATCACCCGCATCCCTCACAACCTGCAGTCTGATCTGTGTGGCACAACAGCTACATCCAGGGTCTGAAAAGCTTGATACCGTAGGGGTCAGGCAACAGGAGAGGACAGTGCTAAAGACTGTAAAAACACATTTTCTCTATTAATTTGTTGCCTTCATGGGGCTGGGTCCATTCCTTAATCTCAAATGAGATTACCTGAAACCTTTGGGGTGAATCTTGCAGAGCCAACCCAGCCATTTATGTAGCTCTCATCAACTAAGGAGACACGTCACACACCAATAAATATGGCAGTGGAGATATGAATGTGTAGAGATAGTTCCAAGAAAGCAGTGAATTGGAGAAATAAAATTGAAACTATGACTGTATCACAGTAGTTATACTTCTAATGTCCAAATAAAAACACCCACGGCCCATAAAAATTTGTAACATTAAGAGATTTTGAGTTAATAAACCAGGAAGTGCTGAAGTGCACTGTGTGTCTTCTGTGGGCAAGAGAGACCAGTGATTGTAAGCCAATCAATGGTTTCTACCTGCATTTGGATTAGTCCACCAATTCTTTCTACAGTCAAAGTATGCCTATAACAAATAACAAGAACAACATCAAACTGCAGGGTACCCCCATATTCATGGATGTGCAGTATATCTCCCTCCAGGTCTGCAAGTGACCAAGCTGTCGCATGTTGCCTCTTGCACATGTTGCCATATAAATTCTCCAGTGTTACAATGTTGTATTCTAACAACCATCCATGATGTTCTATCCTTAACAAAGGGAATTCAGTGCCTTTCAAAGTAGAGCAAATCAAAAGCTTGTATGTAATGAATAAGGAATGAAATGTGTTTGCTTCTGTGAGGAAGTAAAAAAAAACAACTTTCATACAGTGTGACTTATATGTCACACAGGGTGGAGGTGGTGTTGGGGATGATGGAGTGGAGAATGACGTCGCATCTCAGTTGTCTGCAGCAGTCCCTTCTCACTGTCAGTCTTCTTGTAGCAGAGTTTTCCTCCTCCTTGGAGTGTGTTGAGCAGTCCTTCAAAAAGAGAGACAGAGCACATCTGGAGCTGCAACCATGAGGCCAAACATGGCGCCAGCCCACACCACAGACACACACACACACATACATCGAAACACACACTCATCCCTGTATGTCTAAAAAGGTTGTGTGGTGATATCAAAGAGTGTGTTTCTCCCTCATCATTCATGCAAACAGGTCTGAGAGGTTTTTGGTGAGTTCTCATGATATAGGGACGTTTTTACTTTAAAATACAGGGAAGAATCGTTCTATTAAAAAAAAAAAAACTGTAAAAAAAAATCCTTCTCAAGCAGTGACCTTAGAAGCGTCTTAAATTATCTTAAGAAATTAACATAAGCAGATACCGTTCCTTTCTCACTGTGGCAAGGCAGACTCTGATGCACGTTAATTGTTCACAGCTTTTCTAATCCAGCCTTGCACATGTGGGACCTGATCCAGTCTGCCTGTTTCTGATTAACACTCATCTGACGAAGGATGCTGAGAGAAGGATCTGAGGCACATTTGTCTGGCTTTGTGGGATTCAAAACTATTGTCTCAACTAGCAATCCATAAAGCATCTATTCTGCTCAAAGTGGTCATTATTGCTAATTTGCCAATCCATCCATTTTCTATACACTGTAAAATCTAAGAAGTTAACTTTACTACAAAAAACAAGTTTGTTGCCTAAAACATTTTTTTGTGTTTTAACTTGAGTGACTGAGCACAATTAACTAGTTTGTAGAACTGAAATTAACTTAATTAATCTTGCTGTGGAAGAAACTTGATGTGACAAATACCACATTAATTAGAAGAGATACTTTGCAAAATCCTAGTTTTTATTTTCAATACACGTGATTTCTAATTAATCTTTCTTGAAGTAATTGATGGACTCAAAATTGCTCTTGGTTTGCAGCAGGAACTTGGTGTGGACATGGTGCCATTTTAACTTAGTTTTTATTGGACGTTTACATTTTGTATTTTTAATCTATTTACATGGGCATTTCTGTTATTTTTTTCAACTTCATTTTTTATGATAAATCTTTTATGATAAAACTGTCCAGCTCTTGTGTTCCTTGACAATTCAAAGTGTCATTTTCCAATTCCACTTTAATACCCTTGCTGGTTCTAATCAATCATAAATCAAACAAATCTCCATAGCCCCCACCATTGCACTTGGTGTTTTTGCTAAAACTAATGTCTGACCACAGAGCTCTCTGTCAAAGTGCAGCAGCTGCCTGTTTAACTGATTTGAATACAGATGACCAATAATTTCAGAGCAGTCACGTGACTTTTAGACATGACTAAAATGAATTAAAAACCCTTCAGTTTCTTCATCAAGCTACATTCTAAAAGGTAAACTGTATTTATATGCCCATAAATTGTTGTTTATATATATAAAACTATTGTGAAAGGTGGATTATTGCTGATTTGAGGTCAACATAATGATCAAAAGATGTTCTGATAATGATTTTTCTGGAGTTTTGGAAGTAGAGATTATCAAGGGTGACATGGGATGATTGTTTTTTGTTCTTTTTAAACGGGTTATTATTCCTAAATAATACAAAACAACAAGATAAAAGAAAACTAAACAAGATAAACATTTTAGCTTGGATGATTGGAAAATTGACATGACAATACAGTTTATGTCTTTTTTTTAAATCTCTTACTGAAAGCATTAGACACCTTTTTGTGTCATTTGAATTATTAATCAGTCAGATAAATAAAATAAAAACAAAAAAGTACTTCCCAAAAGTACTGGGTAATTTCAACTATTACTTAACTCCCAAAATAAAAGTGAAAAGTTTCATTCTGTGAATAAGTCTTAATTTGTTGTTAGTAGAAGTGAACAGCATTGTGGGAACCCCCTCCCATTACCATTTTTCATGTACTCATCTTCATTATACTGATTTAACTTAAGTACATTAATTCTTCCAACATTTTACGCTGTAACGTTCATATGACTTGTTTAAGATTAGTTTTAATAACAACTATTCTCATACTTACACTTACTAGTCATTTTAGACTCACCAATTAATCTAACATGCATGTTTTTGGACTGTGGGAGACACTGGATTACCCAAAGGGAACCCACACATGCTTGGGGAGAGCACAAAACTCCATTCAGAAACTCCATATAGAAAGGCAAGACCAAGAAACCTTGCTTTGAGGCGACAATGTGAACCACCACACCAGCCTTTGATTTACCCAGCTAAATGAAAATAATCCATGCCAAATACAGCTGGCTAATTATAACTGTGGAGGAGGCTCATTATTGGCTGATTACTCCTTTTGTGGATAGTGAACATTTTGATCTTCCACAACGCCAAACCTTTAAAACTAGTTTTGCACTTTCGTGGGAACCCATTACTCAGTGATAATAACAGAACAAAGGGTTCTGCAGAGTGATGGAGTAACAATTCTCCATTATTCTGCTCTGTGGGACTTAAAAAGAAAAAAATAAAGATGGGAAATGTCTGGCAAAAGGAGAAAAAGAAGTTACCCTAAATTGAAACTTAAGCCACTCTGCTGATGTGGCAGAGTAGCTTTTAGGTTAAGAGTAATTATTAAAATCGCATACTTGTTGCATTCCTATTAGTTTCAGCTTCTATTCATGTGTAGCATCAGTTTGCAGTATGCTAATCCAAGAAGTCCAACTGAAGTCTGAAATTCTCTTGTGTGATTGATGTTAGTTGTTATAAAGCAAACTGGAACAGATCTCTGTTGTTTCTTTGAGTGGACATATGCCAGCTGCACTGTAAATCAGCTGTAGTGGATGCATTTCTTTATCACATTAACTCTCCCCTCTTATTAAGGGCCAAATATTGCACATTTACATATTCAATTACCAGTGTTAAGGGAGGAAATTTCAATCTGATAATTGTTGTCTTGGTCCAAAAGAGTGATGCAATTAGAGCCAATTGTTTAAGCACACCAACCCCATTCAATTACTCACGTGCAGCTGACGATTACTATCTGGCTGTTTGAGATGCAAGACTAATGAATGACATCAGGATGGTAAAAGCCACCCTGCATTACTACACACCTGGCTTTCAGCACATACAGCCATCAAAATTAGAGTTCCATTAATAAATAGAGAAACTGTATTCAAGCAAAAGACTTTGGTGATTAATGAGACGCTAAAAGAGGTTTGAAAGTCATCCTCTTGAATGTGTAATGTGATCCTGCAAATGAGAGAAGGGCCAACAAGACTTAAAAATGACTCTTACTCTGAGTTTTGTGGGGTTTTACATATAAGAAAATAGGACTCTTTGCTGAATGTGTTTTCCTGTCCACACCCAAGTTACAAAGGACATAATAAAATGTGAGAATACTTTGATGGAGGACAAACCTCCACAGAGAACACTGAGTTCATTGTTTTGTTTTTGTGTCTTTTTTTTTTTTTGCCTTTTTCCCAAAGTTGATGTCCCACAGCTTCAGACAGCCTGAAATCACAGACAGACAGGATTTTATTAAAAACAGAGAGGATATGCTTGTATGAACTTCTGAGATTTAATAAAGAATGTTACTATTTGCTGAATGTTACATATTACTAAACTAAAATGCACAGTGTGTACTTTTGTTTGACGTATACACCTGAATTAAACAGTGAGGTGTCATATATAGAAAAGTTCAGATCAGCAGCTTTTACACTCTATATCTAAATTTTCACTATTCTAAAGCAATACCTGCTCATTTCATGAGTTTAATATTTAGCAGACCTTGTCCACAACAGACTCTTCAAGTATAAGTGTGATTTTTCTTTTCTTTTTCTTTTTTTGGCAAGCAGTTCTCTTTAGTTTATATAGTGGGTAGTTCACTTGGGGGTTTCCTGAAAACAGCTGCCCCACTAAAACTTTCATTGTGCTATTAGACAAACTGATAGTTGGTTGAACTGGAAAAACATGTGTGAATATTTGCATGATTTGAATAACGGTTGATTCAACTTCCTGCCATTGCCACCATGTGACACAATATTCTTTGATTCTGTAAAAGGAGAGTATGAAAACAAATAACTCTTTTTATTCTAAAAACAATTAAGTAAATAGAAAAGTTCAACATTTCTTTATGTGGAAAGACAACAACTGGAGATATAACTTTCTCCATAACTTCACTGTGTCAGATTGTTGTTTTTCATCTTTCTTTTTTGTGCATGTAAAAATTCTCAAAGTTATAAAAACTCCAGACTAGACCAAAAGAAGTTTTTTCCTACCACAAATACACTATCTGGAAAACCATAACTACAGACTGCTCAAGTCCATCATCAATAATGTCTGCATGGTAACTAGTTAGGCTCACCTCAAAGAATTCAAAACAGTTTTTCATGCATCCATATTTAACCAATCAGCTGACCAATGAACAGACTGGGCTTCTGAGAGGGCAGCCTTAAAGAGACATGAGCTAAAACTAAATGCTTTGGACCAGCCACAGATGCCTCAGCAATGTACAAGAAAAAAGAAATGTGGTAAATGATAAGCATTAGCAAAATCTATCTTAATACAAATATTTAAGTCAGGGTCACTTAAGGTGTTAGAGGACAATGTTCTTGCTGATGGCTTCTTTATTATCTTTTTTTTTTTACATTTCTTTATAGAATGATGTATTGCATTAATGGATAATTATAACTAATGTAATAGCATATAAGCAACAGGCAAAGTTCATCTGAAGTGCTGTAGGCCATTAAAATATTTCACATCCTGTATGAATTGATTTGTTTGATTAATCTAAAATTAGATATAAAGTATAATTAGATGTATATAGAAGTATGAATGAATAATTGGATTCAATGTAAAGCCTCTTTGAGTGTCAAGTAAAGCGCTATATAAATCTAATCCATTATTTATTATTATCATATAATAATATAATGTATAATTACATCTGTTTTTGGAAAGATGGAAATCTAAAAAAAAAAAAAATAATATCATCCATCTATCCATTCTGTGCTACTTGTCTGGGGTTGGGTTGCTGGGGCAAAAGCCTAAGCAAAGAGGCCCAGAGTTCCCTTTCCCTGACTAATTCTTCAAGCCCTCTGGGGGGAATCCTGAGGCATTCAAGCCTGCTGAGAGACAAAATCCCTCCAGTATGTACTGGGTCTTCCTTGGGGCTTCCTCCAGGTGGAATATGCCCAGAATAACCTATCCAGGGAGGTGTCCAGGAGGCATCCTAAGCAGATATCCAAGCCACCTCATCTGGCTTCTATCAATGCAAAAGAGCAGCAGTTTTACTCCAAGCCCCTCCCAGATAGCAGAGCTACTCACCCATATCCTAAGGAAGAGCCCAGCCACCCTGAGGTGGAAACTCATTTTTGCCACTTGAATCTCATTCTTTTAGTTACTATCCACAGCTCAGACCACAGGTAAGGGGAAGGTAGATCCACCAGTAAATCGTGAGCTTTGCTTTTCGGTTTACCATGAGGTCGGAAATGAGATCCTGCCCTAAGTGGAAGAGTTCAAGTTAATAACAATAATAATGGATTTGATCGATAAAGAATCTATAAAGGACTTTTCAAGACACCCAGAGGGCTTTACACCAAATCCATTATTCATTCACTCCACAGTCTTACACTAGTTGTGGTAAGCTACATAGCCACAGCTGCCTTGAGGCCGACTGATGGGAACATGCCAACAGCCTCTCCAACCACCACTAAACAGTCACACCAGTGTTGCAAACACTGGAGGTAAGGTGGATGAAGTGTCTTGCCAAGGGGCACAACAGCAGAATGACTGGGATGAAACAGGATTCGTGATTGTATGGTCCGCTCTACCTTTACAGCAGGTTGATACAGCCGTGTGGCTCAGGAAATTTATTTTTCTGCTCAGAGAAACTAAAGAAACTGGCATTTTAGTGCTGCTACTTGATTTCTTATTAATGGACCTTGTTGTTGGTAAACAAAGTGTTTTTATTTTCATGAACTTTTTTTGAGTATACAAAAAGTAGCTTATGTCAAGTCATCAAAGTTGTGGGTTAGATAGAATGTAAAGTAATGGGAAAACTAAATAAACATAGAAAATCTATTTATGTATCATGACAGAGACTTCCAAATTGTGATATAGAAAAGTAAACATTTTAATTTAAACATCATTGGATGAATATTTTGCTGAAGGGGTCAAATTTGACCCACAGTGCGCCCACCACTCATTTTTACTTTTTTGAACTGCTGTAAAGGGACATTTCAGAATACTTCTCCCATCAGTACTATCAGGTTATCTTTCACTTTTTTATTTTACTTTTGTTCAAAGTGCAGCACAGATTATCATACATTTTTAAAAGTACAACCTTTACAAACCTGGTGAGTGATCTTGTTGCCAATAAACATCAGCTCCATGTCAGGACAGCTTGGCCGGCAACAAAACATCAATTGTTTCCAATTGGCAGAATCTCCTTCCCTCAGTTGTGGCTTCAGCCAATCAGAGGCCGGCTTGGGGGAACAGAGCATGTTCGCCGTGGCAACCGCACCACTCTACCTCTGCTCACTGACAGTCCTCTCTGTTTCCAAAAGACAGCCAGGATAACACCCACCAGTGCACTGAAACCGGCCTTTTCTGCAGCTCAGGATGAGAAAGATCCTCATGTAGGAGAGGAGGGATATAAATGTCAGTGCACGTTTTACAGATTGCATCCTGCTTTTCTTCTCCTCATGTCAAGATTACCACATTAGGAGGTGAGGTTATCTCTGAGGTTTAGGGTGGTGTTCCAAATGATTAAGACATGAGACAATCTGAGAGTTTGTGCAGAACTGCGTTCTCCGCCTGCAGCAGATGCTTGTGGGGGGAAGAGCAGTGATATTTGAGCCACAGCACAGATGTGGGAATATAGCTCAAGACAAGTGTGGGTGGTGCTGTGTGTTTCAAAGCAGCGGGGTCAAAAGACAAACCACAGTTGTTTGAGTAACCCTTCCCTGACCACACATCTGTACACGGGAAAAAACCTACTAAACATACGGACCCTGGTGAAACCTGCTCAACAGAGTGGAGAGTTTTTACTCCCCCATGTCTTTAAAATGACTGTGGTGCTATGAAGAGCTCAGAGTGGCTGGAAAACCATGTTTAGAGGATAATCTTGGCCGGACCATCTGGTCCAGATTTTCTCTGCATTTCCTCTTTTTCCCTATGATCAGAACAAAAAATTGTCTCTTTGTGAGAAGTCTCATGGATCTGACTTACATCTTCTATAGATATTTGAACAACATTCATTCGAGTAGTGCCAGCTTGAATAGCATCCCAAGTCAGTGGTGAACCAGTATAATCTATATTTATACTATTACTGATCACTTCCAGTTGTATCTGCCCATCTGGATGTTTCAGCAATCCTATTGCTCTCCTAGTTTAGTCGCTGTTGACACAGGAAATTTAATCTAGATATCTTGGCGATTATGAAAGTGACTGTAATAGGATTAAACCGGGCTTGACAGAAGTGTAGCACTGCTACTATAGAGCAGTGCACTATAAGTATATCACTGGTGGTGGGCTCAGATCTAGCTCAGTATCTGCCTTATAAAAGTAATTATTTCTAAAAAGCATTGTGGACTAAATTAGACATTGAATAAAACAGTCACACTGGTAAAACATGTGACAGTTTATCTATATTTTCTAAATATTCTAAATGAATAAAAGTTGCATAAATCAAGTTGGAATGCTTCTTGAAATATTGATAAATACAGAAAGCAATGATTTCTTTACCTTGTGAACCAATATTAAAATGTATAAAACATCAAATTTTGAAAACTAGACATTTAGTTATTTAATAAAAAATATTACATCATTTTCATTTTAATGGAAGAAATCCATATTTTAAAAAAGTTGGGACCGGCAGGCAACAAAAGGCTGGGAAATAAAATGTCAGAGGAACACATTACATCTATTTAAGCAAATTGCCAACAGGTCAGTAAGATGACTGGGTAGAAAAAGAGCACCTTAGAGAGGCAGAGTCTCTCAGAAAAGAAGATGATCGCAGAGGTTCAGCAATCTGAAAAAACCCAAAAGGATTTAGTTTAGAATAAAGCTCCTCAACCTAGAACTGCAAAGACACATAGTACATAAAATCAAAAGATTCAGAGAATCTGGGACAACAATTTGTGCAAGGGGCACATATGACAATCAAAATTTAATTCCCCCGGAGCACTGCATTTAAAAAAAAAAAAAAAAGAAGAAGAAAGGCATGATTTCATCATGAAATCCCTGCATGGGCTCAAGACCACTTCCAAAAATGAGTGTCTGTGAACACAGTTCACTGTGCCATTCATAAGACATATGTGAACATGATCCAGAATTGAAAATTCCATAACTTCTTTATTTGGGTCTAAGCGCATTCATATTGGACTGGGGCTGAGTGGAAAACTGTTCTGTGGTCATATGAAATTAAAATTCTTTTGGAAACCCTGGATGCTATACTGGATCCTCCTCTTCATCCTGCTGGATAAAGAACAGAGGGGCCATCTGGTTTGCCAGCAGTGCTCCATTCAAAAGCTGCATCCCTGATAGTATGGGGGTGTATTAATGCCTATGAAATTGGCAACTTGCATTTCTGGAAAGGCACCATTGAAGCTATATACTGGTTTCAGATTAACATACGCTCCCACTCATATGACATTTTTTTTCAGGGAAGGTGACGCATATTTTAGCAGGACAGTGCTGAACTGCATACTGCATCTATTACAACAGCACAGCTTCTTAGTGGGAGAGTCCGAGTGCTGGACTGCCCTGCCTGCAGCCCGGACCTTAAAGCAATTAAAAACACTTGCTGCTCAATGAAATACAAAATATAGTGAGTTAGAATCCTATCAGACAGGAATGACACAAAATTTTCTTTTAAAAAGTCCTGCAACTGTTCTGCTCAGTTCCCAGATGTTTATGGACTGATGTTGTCAAAACTGGGGACATGATGTGAGATCCTTTGTTTTATAAAATGATGAAATGTCTCACTTTAAACATTTGATGTTTGTGAAAACAACATTTATCAAAGTTTTTTTTTTCTTTAAAAATAATTGTTTTTATTTTCATTCTACAAAATGTTCCAACTTTTTTGGAAATGAGGTTGTATAAGTGGGGTGCTTGTGTGGGATCAAAACAATACAGTTTTACCAAGATTATGTAAAAATAAAACAGACTATACAACACCAGCAAGTTTCAAGAGCCTGCTGGTGGATTTTCATGCCATAATAATAATAATAATACATTTTATTTAACAGCGCCTTTCTCAACACCCAAGGACACTTTACAAAGGTACAATAAA
>JBBBVU010000009.1:12315929-12327937 GCA_037177055.1 Atherinosoma microstoma | reverse complement strand
TCGTGACTTAGAACATTGTAAGAGACTATTCCAAGGACTTATAAAAGTGATTTTTGCATAATATGTCCCCTTTAAAATGAAAATTGTTTGTTGCCTTGTTTTTTAACCAATTCATTGACGTAGTCAGTACCCTTGTGCCTTATCCAGGCACAGGCCAGTTACAAAGTAAACATCAATTTTAATAGTCAGTTTCCACATCACTAAATTTGTCCATAACATGCCCTTACTGTAGTATACATTGTTTAGCACAAAAATTAAGGAAATTTGTGTTTGGTCCATTACCTGTCTGTTGCAACAAAGCTTCTTGACAATAAGCCTTATACCGTTGAAAAGTCGGTTTATTTATAGTTTCAAATGGTAACATATTCATGGGATGAGCAAAGCTGAGTATGAGGGTTGTGCCCATGAAAAACTCACCAAATCTTCTCCACCAATGCCAAACAGCTTGGCAAGTTTGTTTTATGACTGTCTACAATCTCCTGAAAATCTCTGGTGCTGATGTGTGAAAACATCCAGTAGCACATGTTTTTAGTGCAGTTTACATAGTGCAGGAATATTCTTTAACATTCACGCTACTTTAATGATTGCGAGTGAAGTAGAATGCTCTTCATCCAGTCTGTTTCACTTGATTAATACATTTAGCAGTTGTGTATTACTGCACACTACTGCTCATGAATGACTAATGAGTTGGATCATGGGAAGTGTGGGATCCATCAAGTGTGGGACTGGTGTATTAGAGACTTAAAGTCAGGATATTTTGACCTCTGGTGCTTTGATTTTCACTGTTCTTTTCAGACTAATTAGACTATACCTCAGTTTAAGTCTTATCTGATGTATAAATATGTAATTATTATGTACTTCAAAGGGATTAGAGGTCAAAGTAACATTCCCGTTACTCGTTTCTCCCCCTTTATCACTAGTTTTGTGGATCACATTTGGATTTAGGTATAGAAACATCTAATCTCAACATAATGGATGGACGTGTTTTTTCTTAAATCATTAAAAGCATCATCTATGTGTAGCGAATAGTCGCTACAGTAAGACATTTTTACTGATCTGCAGATAATGGAGGTTTTTCATAGCATGGGATTTAGTCATGTTGTTCTTTGTACAAATCTGTTCACATTGTAAAAGCATAAAGAAAATGTCACTGGCTTTAATTTAAATGGATAATGGTGCACTCTTTTCCAGTATCAGTTTTATAATAATGTATATTTTCCATTGGAGCTTGGAACTGTTCAAATGCAACAAAACAACTATAATATATGGTATTTTATTTTAGTTAAGAAATTGACAAGCACTCATCAATCAACATATTAAAACATTTGTGCCATCAGTACAAACTCACATGATGGCTCCTTAAAATAAATACTTTTAAGAGGAAATAATACAGACAGAATATGTGAGGTTCAAACCACACAGACAAACATATTATCCAAATGTCCAAGAGATGTAAGGATCTAAAAATCCCAAAGTCAACCCCGACTCTCCAACAAAAAGAGTTTTTATAAAACAGCTAAGTATTCTTAAAAATACAGAATCTTACAAAAACTTATTTTCTTGCTTCTTTAGATCACTGTAAAATATCAGCTGGTATTATGACAAGAAATGAGGAATTTTTCCATGTAATAATAAAAAGAGAGAATGTGCTTCTGCATTTTTACATTAGTATTCACATACATCATGAGTGAACTGTATCATCAAAGTCCTCCACATCCCTGATGGTGCTGCGGTAAAGACGGTGGTATAGCACAGAGCTGTTCGTCACCGCTGCACTGTGTGTCAAGCTGAAGATAGTCACCGGTGACTATTGTAACAACAAAGGTGCAGTCAGTCCCAAGACACCCCACTTCTATGCAGAGATCATGCCAGCCTCCAAACGCCACCCAAAATGATAACACTTCACCCTGGTGTTTTTTGTTTTTTTTGTAGTTCTTTTTTTTTGGTCTTTATAGGATATATAACCAGGAAAGTTCACATTTTATGTATATAAAAACAGAAACTTGAAAACTATTCTTTTTGACACTTTGTCAACTTTCAAATGGTCCAAAAAAGACAAAATAGTCATCAACAGGAGAGGATTTCAAGAATACAGGTTACAGTACAAAAAGTGTGATCCAGGTGTTAGCACATGAAGCATGCATGTGTTTGATGCCCTGCTCACCCCTAAAACCCTCATGCGAAGACATACTGTATAAAAAGGCCACATGGCTTTTCCTTCACTATTAAATGCACATGTTCTCCAACAATTGGCCTCTTTGTCTGCTCTGCTCATTCAGAAACAGACAAAAGGTGCTTTTCTTTTCTTATTGACTGACTCCACAATAAATATGAAGTCTCTCAGGGTCCCTATGAAGTGTGTGTTTGGTACATCAAAGCGCTCCTGAATCTATCTACGACCGGGTCAAACTACTCAAAAACACAAGTCACAGAGAATCCCTGCAATGGGAAGGAAACACAGATCTGCAACTTCAATGTTGGCAGGTGATTTATTAATAAAAAATAAGATAAAATAAAAAACAGCCTTGGCTTTTTTTTCTTTTGTCTAGTTTAAAAGGTTGATGGAAAATTAGATATTTGACAGCTGGTTAGCATAAAGAGCTAAAACCAAAGCAAATAGCAAGTTGGCTCCATCTAAAGGTTTTTGTTTGGATCAATAACTGAGCTTTATAGCTGCTGGTTGGCGGACTTTGTTCATTAACAGAGCCTGGCAGTTTGAACTAATTTCCAGTCTTTTAGCGATGTTAACCTAAGTAAAACTGGCTTAGTTATGACTAACAAAATCAAACTATTTCATTAAAACATGAAAATTCCAATGATTTGAGCTGTAAGTCTCTCACCTTTTTTGTTTGTCTTTAGATAAGCCTCAAAAGAAGTCCTTCCAGGAACTGTGTTTGTTAAAGGATCAATATCGTATGAACGTGTAAACAAAAGGCAGTCGGGGTTTGAGCTTGAGCTTGCTGAGCATCCTCTCCTTCAGATTCGCCATGATAAAAAACGGAGCGCATCTAAACATCTTGCTCTTTCTACTCTAAGTGCAGCAAAGCCTTTCACCCTTATTTTTAAAACTTCTCCATAATCTTTAACATCTGTACTGCAGAAACAATGACAAAAGTATAACTTATGATAAACTCTCTAGGCACTGTTTGATTTCCAAGGCTTTTTGTTGTAGACTGTGAGAAAATGTTAGCAAACAGATAGAAAAAAAATCATAAAAATAAAAAAAACAGAGAGTGATGGTTCTGCAGACCAAACACTTTCTCCTCTGTGATTCATCGAGGTCCTACAAGTCAGCTCGCTCAGCCAAACAGACTCACTTTTCAAGCTCTGTGGTGGAGAGGCTGTCAGGGCAGAAAGTATCTAAAGGGTAAATGTGTCGAATTTTCAAGGTTAGGTATCAGTTCCAGTCTTGACCCCTCGTTCTCCTTCATGAACAGAAAAAAAAGTATCTCAACCCATAATCTTCTGGGGAATCTCTATAGAAGCTTTGATGAAGATACAGTTGTCTCGGACGTAGTTCCTCTTCTTGATCTCCTCATGTGAGATGAACTTGGGGTAGCCAAAGCCAAGGGTGCTCTCGTCCAGCGAGTTGCGGCTGCTGCAGGGCTTCTGGAAGTTTTTCCAGTTGGGGTCAGGGTTGAAAGTCTCTGTGATGTGCTGGGGTTTGGAAAGCGACGGGTCGCTCTGGTCCAGGATGGAGAAGGTCACCTTGTAGGAGAAGGGCCACTCCAGCAGGCTGTCGTACTCTCCCGGGAGCACGCGGATGTAAACGGAGAGGTGGGAGCCCTCGCCGCTGCCGTTGCCGTTCAGGAAGGCCGACACCTGCAGCTTGTAGCCGTAGCGGTGAGTGTAGAATGGCGGGCTGAAAAACTCGTGGTTGCTCCGGAGTTTGGCCTCCTGGAGTTTACGGGAGTAGTCATTCAGTTTCCAGATGAGAACGCCATCGTGGCTGACAGACAGCTCCTCCATCTCTCTCCGCAGCTCCAGGATCTCCTGCCGCTGGCGACCCACCAGGTTACACATCATGGTCAGGTGAGACTTAGTGGTGTCTTCTAAATGACGACCAAGAGCCAGTTTGGGGCACTAGAGGGAAGGAACACAAGATTCATTTTTTAACTGTCATCCAGCTGATTTCCAAAACTGAGATAATGCGATAGATTGAGAGAAAACATACAGTATGTATACACAAGATAACGTTACTTTCGAGAATCTTCAAACAGAAAAAAAAAATGCATTAGAGATACAGTGTGCTTTGCACATAAATAAAACTAATTGAATATCAAAATAAACACTGAATATGATAAATATGTAGACACTTGGGCTGTTAAAATGAATCATCCCTCAGCTGTTGTGTTTTCGTTTTGCAGTGAGCTTCCCATATGCTCTAAATGTTAACAGCACTGAGCCGACAATACAGAGTTCGATGCTCATCTGTTGCTCTTCCGTGTGTGTGTCCACATTTCCACAGATTGATAGGAGTTTTAAAAATAGGTTGAATTGTGCTGTCAGAATGTAGAGGTGTTCCTCTCATTAAAATATACCCTACAGGCACAGCACTGGACATTTGAAAATGGGGGGGAAAAACACCACTTTTGACATGGTGACAAAGAACATATAGATTTGTTTCCAAAAGGAACAAAGGCCAGCAAGTTGGTGAAAGATTAACACATATCCATAGTGGAGTTAAGAGGAAAATTCCTCCAGAGGCAGATGATGCATGTGAGTCTTACTCTGTGTTTGCAGCCAGCATCTTTGAAGGGACAGAGGATGAGTGCACTGCCACAGTTGTCTTTCACGTGGTTAGCCAGGTCCTCGCGTGCGATGTTGGGAGTGCCACACTGGTTCGGGCACTGGACAGGAAAGCGAGGGCAGTGATACTGGTGGTTCTGTGGAGGACAGCGCGAATGATAAGAACACAGCACAGTGGGGTTGCAAAATAATGATTGCACAAAGAAAACTGTCCTTGAAAGTTTAAAAATGAGGCTGCAGAAAGACACCGGAGAAACGGCCGATAAATAATCCTGTATCCCAAAGTTGTTGGCTGTTTTCAACAGTTTTCAAATACTAGCTGGCCAAAAATAAATCAATTTACAATTATATAAAACATAGAAAAGTAAAAGATTTTAATATGAAAGGGTTGACAGCTGCAACTGTTTCTCATTTTGCTTCAGAAATGGACAACATGGGTCCAATTATGACATCACCCGCTTAAATGAGCTTAATTAAAACATAGATTTAAGTGTGTATTTGCTAGAAGGAAACCAAAAACTCTCACGAGGAGCCCCTAAAGAAACAGATGCTGTGTTGCTATATGCTGTAACCAAGACTTAGCAACAGATCTTGGCCTGGTAAGTGGGGGAGGGGGAGAGCGACAAAGAATGCTCAGCCTCTGGCCAGATGTGTGCAGCAGCAGGTGCCTCCACATTAAAGCCCAAATGGCTAAATAGCAGCTCACACCAACATCCAGCTGCCACAGGAGAGATACACTATGAATGGAAACATCCTGCAGCTACGGCTGGTTTTCTGTGCGCAGTTTTGCTTTGCTGAAGCAAGAAACTGTCTATGAGGCACATGAAAGACAAAAATGGATACAATGATACTTGAATGAGAGAAATGTGTCTTTGCACTTCACCATGACAGGCATAACTGCAATTTTGCTCATGAAAAAAAGACTCCAAGCATTCAATTGTGAAAAATGAGAGCTTCTGGTCATTGGTTTTATGCGAAACTGACCTGGATTGTATCGAAGACGAACTCTTTGCCGCAGTATTTGCAGGGCTGTGTGCGTTTGGGACACTCGGCCATGCTGTGCTGGGACAGGAGACGACGCATCATCCTCGCCCCACACTTGTTCTCACAGTAAACACTCTCCTGAGGACACACGCCCTGGTGGTTCTGTGACAGAAAGAAAAGTACAAGGTTCTAAATTCAGTCCATACAATAAAATATCTAGGTTGACTCAATCAAAACAGCATTTAAATGAACAAGATATGGGGAACTTATCTTAAAGCAAGGCTATCCTGAATATTACTACTAAATAACAAGGATGCATCTAACTTTAAGGCTCATTTAGTAGCTATTTTGGAGGTTTTGATCTTATTGGAGCATTAAGGTGACATTATTTTATCTCTTGCAGCTCAAGTTGACAAAAAAAAGGCTACATTTAAAGATGTCCGACACAGTATCTCAAACCTTTTTTAGAAACATCTGAAACGTCACCAAAGTCAGCATCAATTATTTTGTATATTGCTGCAATAGAGCATTAGTCTACACTTTAACTTAAATTTAGTCTCAATTGCTTCTCAGTACAACTGAATTAAATGCCAGGTTCAGAAAACAGAATCCTTAAAATGTGAGTGAAAAAGTGGATTAAATGGTCCCGGAACTGTTTGCAGAGGGGGAGTCCAGAGTAAACAGAGGAGGGGCAGGAATGGTTGAGGTGTTGAGAGGGGAGCTATGAGGTACCTCAGTTTGCTTGCTTAGGAAAATTCTTTCAGTATGAAAGACACAGTCAGAGGTTATTTCCTTTTGCTAACATACGTGTTATTTCAAAACACTCGTAAGTTGCTGACATTCAGACGCTCCTTTTTCCTGCTGATTTTCATAAATACACCTTTCATCTAACGGTGGAAACCACGAGTCTGGTTATTTGCGTCAAGTTCGTGCTGGGTTATTCCAGCAAAATAAAAGAAACCGGTTTGGAGTGTTTACCTCGTAGGCTTCGCCCGTGAACTCGCTGCCACAAAATTCACACTTGACCTTGCGCTTGGGGCAGTCATGCTGCAGGTGGTCGGTCAAGTCGCGGCGTGTCAGCTTAACAGAGCAGCGATTGGGGCACGGTATCACGTTGAAGGCGCAGGTGGAGAAGTGGCCCTGAGGGAGACACCGTGACAGGTTAGCAGACTCGCCCACATGTTGGGCGCCGAGCCAGGTGAGGAGGTGAGAGGAGGGAGGTAAGAAAGGAGATGAGAGCTTCTCACCTGCAGCTGCTTCATCTGGCCGGTCCAACGGCAGCCCTCCTCGCTGTGGATGCAGCGGATGGGCAGCGCCAGGATCTGCTGCTCCAGCTCTGGGTCTGGGTAGATCTGAGGAAGGAAGAAGGAAGGGGTCAGTGTGGCAGATACGGCACCAGCTGAAACTACAACAGTCATCCAGAAAAACTGCCTTCAGTATCCGTTACATAATCAATGCTTTACTTCCTAAAAAATGGCAGTGACAGCCTCATTGAAATAATGCAAAGCTGAAGACAGGGCTCTTGACCCCGGTGAGGTTATTTGTAGCGGCCAGCTTTTACAAAAGTCATTCACTTCACACACAATGACCAGTTCAGTTCCCTTATGAGGAAAAGCGTCAAATACCTAAACAGAAAAACATTGTTAGAGCATTAAATAACTGATAAATCCCTTTTCCCCCTTTTTTTTTAAACCACATCCTATTAAAAAAAATCATTGCTAAAAGGTATTAGTATTTTCTGTGTAGCTGAGAAACACATCAAAGAGCCACTTCATTTCACAAAATGACATGTTCCTTCGTTATGATAAAAATGGGCACTCTGGTTATTTTAAACTGTTCTGCTGCAAATACTCGCCACTGTATAAGATGTGTTAAACCACAGCTAAAGATGGTCCCTTACAGTTCCCTTTTCACTAAATCCGCAGAGCCAAACTATTAAGAAATTGAAAAATAATTAGAAAAAATATATTTGTGCCAGAAAGACATAAATGTTCTGGGATTTTTTTCTTCTGTATAAGCTAATATGCTTATGACTCTTTATCTGCTTGTGACATTTGTGACGACTGTTTTACTAAGAAAAGAAGGCGGTTACAGCAAAGAACAACCATAAGGTATAGTGTCCATCTTTCAGTAACACGTAAGTGTATATCACTGCAGCCAAATTCCTACATAAAGTTGCTCACATTCACTTTTTTTCCTGTTTCTTTTGGGAAACATCTAAATGTGTCAGAAACAGAGTCTACAAAGCAGCTATGTGTCAACTCAGTCATTTAAAGCATTTTCACAGCGTCACTCACTCTTCTCCATCAAAATCCTGATTTTTTAACTGCAGCATCATCTGACAAGATCAATATTCAAATAACTTAAGAACAACATCTCTACATTGATTTCTATCACATTTACATTTACCATGATGTCTCACAGAAAAAGTTAGAAGCTGTAGAATGTCTTGAAGTTTTTCTCACATAGTCTGCATTGTTGTGGTATAGAACATGCTTAAATCAATTCATTGATCTTGCCCCTGCGCAAGACTACTGGGACAAAGGAGAGTAGTCTTATTAATTGACCAAGTCAAGCTGTAACTGTAGCTCAACTTAATTGTGCATATAAATATACTGAATGTGTCGGCCTGAACTTGAAAGTGAACTGCCAAATGCAGCTTTATATGAGGATCTGGGAGCAAAACCTCCCAATTCCCACTAACTAAAACCAAATATTCAACAATTTTCCAGGCAAATCATAACAGGTGCATACTGTAAATAAGTCAATTCTTTTCTCAGCTGCTCGTAGTCACTCAAAGTCGACACTGATACTAAAAGGAAGAACAATAAACATGTTTTCCAGGAAGAAACCCTCATCAAACAGCAGCACAGCAAATCGAGCCACAGCCACTGCAGTGATAATGACTAAGTTTATGGGTTTAGAGGACCTTTGAGAGACATTGAAGGAGAGATGTGAAGCAGAGGAAAAGATGTACTTATCCTCGGTCACTGAGCGATGGGGCTGAGTCAGTTTTTTCCCCCAAACACCCCAAATCCTCCCCATCAGGTCACAGTCCTGAGGATTTACAGCTCTGTGCTGAGCCTCCATCCCCCCATGCTGTCACACTAGCAGAACTCTGGTCAAACAAGAAAAGCCACTTCCTTAAAATGTCACAACAGCCCTCTAAACAAATCACAGCTCACTAGAAGCCAGGCTGAGCTCACGTGCAACTGCATCAAAACATGGGAGCAACAGCTGTCGAGTTAGAAATTCAATAGGAAAATCACCTTCAATGAAACTTTTATCTCTCTCAGTTTGAAGTTACTTTGTAAGGAGTGAAAAGCTCCTATCAGACTTAATAAGTGTATTAAAGTGCGCTTGCTAAATGGGCTCAAACGTTGTGAAGTGAAGCATATATACATTTGTAACACGCTCCTCTTGCACTAAAAGAGCAGGCCATATTTTGCTGCAATGATTACATTTTCTAAGTACAGACAAAGAGGGGAAAAAAATCCTCTCTGGCAAAATGAAACACTCTCTTATTGTTCCAGTATTGGAATCTGCAGGACGGCAATAATGACCTTTTAATAACTTAGTCCCTGGCTGATGGGGGGAAGGGGGGTGTGGGGGTGTGTGTGTGTGTGTGTGTGGGGGGGGGGGGGGGGTAAGCTCTTTGGAGCTGCCAGTTGGGGGTTTATTCTGTCTGCTGCAGCAATTGCTACCCCTCACTACTTCAACAGCAGCAGTACAATCCTTTAATGACTGCAACACTGTTGCTCTGCAGTAGAAAGGTTGTGTTTGTGCACGTCTCCGAAGGACAACGAGCACATTACAATAACCCCTGACAGGAGACCACCAGGAGGGGGTAATTTGCAGGCGACTGGGAGCCTGTGAGAGCCTTGGTAAATAACAACGTCTGACAGGTGTGCCATGAGCACATCCTTCCCATGGGGAATCACAGCCACTACAGGTGCCTTCATCGCTTGCAGCACAGCATGCAGACCCACACTGCTGCCACGGTGATCCTGCAGCGACTCTGGTTAAACCCCTGAACATAAACATTTCCTCTCTCTTGTCCTTTTAAGTAGCTTTGTTAAAATCGTCTTATACTTCAATGTGTGACAACATTGGTGTGTTCCAGCACTTCATTATGACTCCTTGAATTTAAATCTTCACTTTTTAATTTCTACTGTGGCTTTGAATGAGGTTTATTCGCACTGCATAATATCCGACCCAGCAGCTTGCCACTGCTTGTGCTGTTTAAGTCTTAAAGGCTAAATCAGGCTAAAGCTAACAGAGTGCATGGGAGAAATATCAGTCGATGCCAAAAGCGCAGCAGAAAAGGAGATGATCCCTTCCTGTGCCTTATCCTTGTGGTGCCATCTCTCACTTTGAAATGTGGATATCACACGTGAGAGAGCTCTGACTCTGAATACAGCTAGTCCTTATCTCTCCCCTCTCCCCCCCCCAGCACAATCTGATTAAATGCATTTAGAGTGCAGCTGAAATTTATTTCTTCTGGATGGAGAGAGATTTAGTGCAGTGGTTTAAATAAATGATTCTGCGTAATGAAATGAGATGCAGCCTCTAACTTTTGGTTAAGACAAGTTTTACTGCCTTTATGTTTTACAGGAATTCACTGATATAAATATTCAGTTTTTATTGTAACATAATAAAGTCAAAGTCACGTCTTAAACTGCAGTTCTATGTTTAAGTCCAGAATTTTGCTTTATTCCTACCAAATATGCAAAACAAATATGCAAAAATATGTGTGTTTCTGAAACTTGAGCTTTAAAGCCATTTTGGTTTTACGTTTTATTTTCCTCACAGACAACCCAGTTATTTTATCCTAGTTCATTAAACCCCATACAGTGGCATATTGTTGCTATAGGCCAGTCAGTGTCAGCTGAATGGCGTATTTAAGATGAACAAATGTAAGCAACCTAGAAGGCTTAGCAATGATAGTGTTAGGTAAAATCAAGAGAAAATGGTCCACATGTTACATGCTAGTATGTTGGGATTATGATTATGAGAAGGTTAGCATCATAGGCTGAGTAAAACTGATTGATTCTGTGCTCTAAGCTTGTTCTTTCTTGCTTGCTAACAAGCTATTATGACAGGACATCTGGTTGTAATGACTTGATGTGAGTCTCTGCCTGAAATAAGTTGCAAAGGATTAGTGTTAGATTCTTCATGTGCAGCTCAAACTGATGTCATGTTGATATCAGCACTCAAACAGCTCACAAAGGTAGTGGAATAGCTGCAGTTATCTTCTTGTTGACTGTTTTCCTTTCAGTTTGGGATCAACCGTGGATTAAAGTGTGCTGTGCTGGAGTGTTAGTCGTACCTTGGCATAGTCTAACGGAAGTTGATCTTCTGGACACTTGAAGACACCCTCACTGCAACAAAACAGAAAAAATTTACAGTTATTATAATTTTTAGAATAAGTCAATCCCACACATGACACGTTTAAAGGCATCTGAAAAAGAGCAACCGTTTTCAAAATCACACCGAGTAAGATTACAGGCCCTGACCCTCAAGCAGAGATAAAAGGGTCTTCTTTGACCGTTTGTATGATCAGTGCTACGCAGCCTTTAGTTTTTTTCTGTTCAAACTCACTCTTAATCTGAGAAGTTCTCTGACTCATCATGCTGTATGATGTACAAACACACTCACATTCACAATGAAGGCAGATGTGTGAGCCACTGCCTTTAATGACATTGGCTCTTTCATCCTTCCCCTCAGAGGATATGTCTGCACAGATTTATGTTATTGCAGCAGAAAGAAACCACAACTCGGAGCCTGGTCTGTTAATCTATAATACATAAAGAGAGATTTGAGGATTCTAATTTTTAGCTTCTTTTGCTATAGCCTTGCGGTTGTCTTCATGCTGGAGGCCTTTTCCTTAAGAAAATCAGATGATTCGCTGATCTGGTACAGCAGTAAGCCAGGTTTTGTATGTTAATTGAAGCCAAAAATAATACTTGAACTCTTCTTTTACCACCCTGTGCACTTTATATGGAAAAGATTTCCCAGCTCAAATTAGGACCAAATGAACAAGTGCCACAGCTCATTAGGGCAGCCCATTTCCTAAATCCCAACCATGATGTCATCATGAAATATTCAGATTTGTTAATAATATAAAAGGTAGCAGCCACAAGGAGTGAGCTGCTGCACAGTATTGAGGCTCACAGCAAACGCATCTACACAAACACAGGTTTTCTAAAAAGAAAAAAAGAAAAAGTAATAACAGAAGTGGACATCACTAGCTTATTTCATGATGACATCATGGT
>JBBBVU010000009.1:12299527-12313183 GCA_037177055.1 Atherinosoma microstoma | reverse complement strand
GTGTGTGTGTGTGTGTGTGTGTGTGTGTGTGTGTGTGTGTGTGTGTGTGTGTGTGTGTGTGTGTGTGTGTGAAGCCAGGATTTCCTTTGTCTGAGCCTCCCATTTTGAACAATAATGTTCAGATTTCACAGATACTTTGGAGTGTGTGATGTTTTAAAAAAAATCAAACTAAATAATGACGAAATCAATCTGTGCAAATGATGGCCGTTATTTAACTATAACAGTTTTCAACAGTGTGAGACAGAGATAATTAATGAGCTTCAATATATACAGTTTGCCCCTGGTTGAAGTCGTTATGCTAAGCTAACTGTCTACGTGGTGCACATGCATAATCCTGGCTTCAGTCTGTGCATCTGACTTGCAATGAGTCACCGAACAAGTAATAAAAGTTCAACCCGTGTTTTGAACTTTAATGTATATGTGTCTACGCTATGTTAAATTGGCATGAACTGTTAAAGAAGTCAGAGTTAATGTCATTTGTGGCTTTGGCACTTTGTTTATGGAAACTTCACAAAAAGAAAGCTGAATGTTTTTCCAAAGATTTAACAGTTGATTCTCATGTTTTTACAGCTGCCTTTGAGGCTGTCTTACCACAAACCACATTTTGTTTTAATTTCTTCCAAATGAGAAGAGAGGAGCTACTTATAGGCTTTCTGCTGTTTGCAACAGGGACAATAGTTTGCTTAAAACCTACCATACTTAAAGCCTTTACTCAACTTTCTGCACACAAAAAAACTCAAAAGTCAGGTTTTTTGTTTCGAGCGGCCCAGAGGTGTAAAGTCTTCCCTAATAGCCCCTGCAGATTTACTTACTAATTTCACCTATTAGGTTTGTACTAAACAAAGCTTCCTGTAACTGACAGAAGGTATTCCCCCTGTAGTCCTTATACTCTTTATACACATGATGCGTGACTGAAATGTCCCTTTAAGAAGCAGGCATGAGGTTGGGTGGTGTTTCCACCTGTGGAACCAGATAGGTTTCGCCCACAGCACATTTGGCTTTAAGCCGAGCACTCTGCAGCCCTCTCATTTGTCTAAAAAGGGAGGAGCAGAATATACTTTCACAAGAGTGTGATGACACACCTGCCCACAGGTAGCAAGGTGGCCTCTTTACAGGCTTTCTGTGTGGGACACAAACACAGAATGACGCTGTGACAGCTCCTTGTGTGGTATTTAATGCCTACACGATAAGCTGTCCACACCTGTGGTTTGCTAGAGATTATGCTCTGTATAAACTCTGTGAAGCTGACAGGAAGGCAAAGCTAATAGTTACTAGTAAGGCCCAGTAAAGCCATCTTTTCCCTTCAAATAAATACATAAAAAATGTATTCAATTCTGACATGCCAATGCTGCAGAACACAAGACAACCCATAGCAAAGCAAAATTGAAGATGAGATCTCATTTATGTCACATTTACATTTCCTAGATATCAATGAGCATTAAATGAGACCAAAGCGGTTTTTCTCAGTCTTCTCAAATGTCTCTCTTGAGAAATAAGTCTCACAGTGAGCACTGTGGGAGCTCTCTAAATTCTCTCATGTCTGTCTCTTTTCCTGACCTCAGCTAAGACAAAAATGAGGAGTATTGTGGTGCTCTCAATTATGTCTCAATTTGATATCCTTACTTCGAACCCTTATCTCAGTTATGTCTCAGAGAAATTCTGTCTCTCACTGCTCACTTTTTGAGTTCTCAGATTATATCTTTTTAGCTTATGTCTTGCTCCTAAGGGACCCTTAGGAGAGGTAATTCAGAAAACAATGATCACAGAATGATACAAATATAAGAATCTCAAACTGATCTCATGCGATGAGATTGAACAACAGATGAGCAACACATTTTTCCTATGGGAAGTGCTACTACAGTAGTCTCGAGCTGGCCCTCGTTTCTTTATATTCTGCTTCCAAGGGGCTAGACTTCCTTGTAATCTTTTAAAGTTGTCTTGAGCAAAAGTTCTTTAGGCTTTCTGAAGGTTTTGAAGTTTTTCTTTGGATATTAGCTGCTTTTTCAGTCATTTTAGCCCAGCCCTTGGACAAATGGAGGGCAAAAGAACCAGCAAGCCTAAAACAAACAACAAAAAAAAGCTATCTACAGCAAAATGGATAGTGCCTAAAAGTGATATTCTTTAGAAATAATCCATCATAATGATCCAGCTACTGTTTGCTAAAGACTCTCCACTTGATGGCTGTCAAGAAGCCATTCTTAAGGAAGGGAAGCAGGAGAAAAGACTGAAATATGCCCAGTTACATAGGGACTGGACTGAAAATCAGTGGAAATGGGTCATATGGAGTGATTAATCTTATCCAGAAACCTCAACATCACTGAATCGGTGTGGGATCAATCTTTACAGAGAATGGAACAATAGAGATATCCAAAGAAGAGATTTGGAAAGATCTTCAAGAAGCTTGGAAAAATATTCAAAGACTACATAAAAGAAATGACAAGAAAGCCCACCCAGAAAGATGGTTCAGGCTGTGTTGAACAAAAAAAGTGGTCTCACCACTCTTGCCAAGATACCAAACCTTCATTTATTTATTTATTCTACCTTATATACCTGCATTTCCATGTATTTTTGTTCATGTTTCAGTAAATTTTTGTGCCTACTTTGTTTTCTTTACAAAAAATTAGGGGTAACTCAAAACTTTTGCACAGCACTGTAAAATAGTTTATTAGCTATGAGAAACCTATTATTACTGGATTACAAATTTTTCATTGTATAACATTTATTAACATTGTATATCATGTACTCAACCATCCCCTTATCTGCCCTGTTGTTGTGTTAAATATCACTGACTATATTTCACCAACGTGTGATGAATTTTACTCCACTGGGATTTAGCAGATTCAACAGACAAGTGGTTAATTTTTTTTAAGTACAGAGTTTCTTCATCATATCAACACTTCTGGATACATACATGTCCAATTTGGTGCAAAAAGATTTTTTTTTACAACAGTTTTTGACACATGGCAGGATATGTTTAGGGTATCACAAGTCTGAAGTGCATGTCTATTCAGAATATGACACCTGCAAAATCCTATCTGACTTCTTCTGTTGGCCACTAACACCCTCTGGCATCCGTTTCATATGAAGTAACAATGGCTGACAGTCTGCAGGTCACGCTCATCAGCAAGACAGAAATAAATCACATTTGACTCAGTGTCGGACTAGCCTAAAAAGACAGGCAGAAACTTAAACCCTTCATAGTATACATTCATGGAAATTAAACCATTGTAGTAGCTGAACCTCTCCATTTTATGCTAACTTAAACTGGGGGAAAAAAAAATACTATTTTTGTTGTGCTGCTTTGCCGAAGCAGGAAAAAGTGATGCAAGTGGAAGAAAGGCACTACTACCAGAGCGAGTGTGTGTATGTGTGTGTGGGGGTGGATGTCTGGCGTCCTTCCCTGGCTTCATCTCCTGCATTTCATGTAACACACTCAGTGAGACCAAATGTGGACCAAGATAGAAAAACCATTAAAGGATGGTTTTACTACAAGAATCATGGACACCGCCTACAAGAACTGAACAGAAGACAGTTTTTTTTTTTTTTTTATGTTGCTGGGATTTTGTTTCATGCCTATACAGAGACAATATTCTGACCACACAAACACTGTAGATCAGGACACCTGGGGCCATCCCAACTAATGCTGTCATCCCTTATGTAATAATATTCATTTCTATGTGCAGTTCACCTCACCGTGTTGACATTGGTGAGCACAAGCCATCTGTGAGACAGTTCCCACAGTGTTAGCAAAATCTCAGTCTGTTTTCCTTAAATGTCAGCTGCAAGCAGCAGCAGATAATGAGACTAATATTACTCTATACTCAATGTGGCATACAGACTCCAACTGAGCTTGTTTATATTCTGACTCAACAATAACATAATGTTTCTGGGGTAGCCTTTAAATTTCACTTTCAGGACAAGAGGTTGCTCATTCATTGCTTCATGTTGCAGCAAAAATGCTACAAACTTGTGTGTACAAATAATGTTATATCATCATGCATTATATTTTCACCTCCCCGATCCATGTTCTTTCATAAAGCAGATCTACATTTCCTGGACAGAAATATCCACTTTGGGAGAAAGTCAGTCAGTTTGTGTGCAATTTAAATGACGATGACTCATAATGTTGCCAGAAGTGCAGCTTAGACACAGCCATGATAGCAAACCCTAGATAAAAAGCCACCTGCCAGAGGGTGAGTTGGCTACAAAAACCTGAATATAGAGGAAGGAAGGATGGGTATATACAGAGGGTCACAGGGAGGAGGAGAAGCCATCTGTAGGCTGAAAGCAAGCTTGTGAGACTCTATAATCCACCCTTAAGTGTGAGAGTAGGGTAGACAGCACTTTCGACTAGTTATAATCCCCTTGCACTGTCTCCCTTCATCAGCATGATTGGGCTGTGACATGAAGTCTATTTCAGCGAGGGCTCACTTACAACAGAAGGTGCTAATCCAGCTCTTCAATTTGGCTCTGCTGACTTTATGAATTTATAGCCATCATGAACTCAAGACTTCCTCCTAACTCACACCTTTATTATGACTTTAGGGGCTGTTAAAAATTCAGGGAAATATGAGTAAGATTGAGGAAAAAATATTATGGCAATCACGTATGAGGTTAGAGGGAATAGCCAGTTAACTTTACTTGGCTTAATCCTTCCTTTACTTAATAATGCTAATTCCCAGAGCCACTTTTTTTTTAATGGTAGAACTTTACTGGTGGAGAATTACTCAAATATATCCCTATTTATCTCACAGTGTTCATTTATGCCTCCCTTTTGGGTCATGCTCTGATCTATTTGAACTATTTGTCATATTTGATTAAACACAGCAGTGCATGTTTTCTGTTGACAACACTGGCAGTTCTGCTTTTTATTTAGAAAGCCTTTGTAGGAGAAAATAGGAACAGTGTGATCTCAGTGTCATTAACTTTAAATACCATACATTTGAGGTCCTGTCTCTTTAAGAATCTCCCTCCCCCAAAGCCCACTGTCCTCTGATTTGCTACCTTGTGGAAGCCTATAAGAAGCCAATCTGCACTGCCTCTACTTCATGGATGTGCAACCACATATTAAATTTGACACTGCTACATTGCATATAGTGCATAGTGAACCGTATGAGGAAAAGCTTAACAGATCCCAAAAAGCCTGAAAAAACATTTTCAGAAGGTTTAGGTATAGATGAATAAAACAAATAATATAACAGAATGCTGTAGAGCCTTCTGTTTTCCTGTTTAATTTCACCCCAGATTATATGTTGGGTGTACAAAATATAAGAAAATCAATCCACTTTCATTAACACTGTGGGGAAAAAAGGGGAGAAAAAGGATAGACCACCATAAGAGAAGCATACCCACACAGGCAAGGGCCTGCACTGCGTACATGAAAGGAAAGAAGAGCTTGAAAGAAGACTCTTTACGTCTGATCTGGGTGAAGGGCGTTTTGTGCACAGGCTGGGTGGGTAGAGGCCTGCATCTGGAGATCAAGGAAAGTTCTGAGCTTTAACACGTGAGGAAAACCTACAGGTCTTTGAAGAAGTCCTAAAAACTGCTTTCATGGATGCAGTAGGTGTGAAACACCCCACTATCCATTTTACTACTCACTTCCACACAAATTTGAGGATTCAAAAGTTGCAAAAGAGCAACAGAAGGCTGCTATTTAACAACAAATGGAATAACTTACATACTATAAATTCTGGCAGCTTTAATCACAGATGGCTGGTCTAATTTTAACTCCTCGTCAGAGGCAGATTTCTTCTGAAAAGTACTATCTGCAGCAATGGCGGCTAGCTTTGAGGGGCTGCAGTGCTGCAACGCTAATCTCATGAACACCTGCAATGAAATGAGCAGATCTGAGATTGCCAAAACATTTCAAGGTCTATTGGAAGAAGTAACTTACGCACTGTATCCATACTGAGTTGGATTATCAGACTCATTTTTCCTTCAAGCAGTATTAATGAATCAGCAATCGCACTCACAGTTAACAAGAAGTTCAGCATGAAATCAGCGCTAATGTAGATTAAGTGTGGAAGGAGTAGCGTGCTGCCAGCTATTGTACAAGCTGTCTGTCAATATCAATGTGCCGTCTGTAGTAATGAAGCGTACTACAAAATCCTACGCCTTCTAATTTGCAGGTGATGAGTTTGAGGTGATTTCTCTTACTCTATTGTCTGAATTTACACACTTTTAATGACCACATACTTTAAGCCAAACTTGAAAAACCACTGAAAAATTCAATCATGAAACCTCGATGACCCTGTGGTTAGCAATTAGCTCAGCCTTGCACAAGTATTTGAAACAAGGGAAATAGCAAGATTCAAACATTACTTATTCGGCACATACTTAAAGTATATTTGTATTTTAAAGCTACCCAAGAGTGTAAGACTTTAAACTGTGAGAAACCGCTAGTTTGGCTCAGTCTGCAATCTGCTTACCAACACCTCTAATACTCACAAACTAACCACTTAATATGTTGTTTGCTTAATCTGTACGAAAGCCTTTATTCAAAGCCAGGCTCGTTGTTTATGTTCCATAGTAAACAAAGCTGCGAGCTCTGTTAGCCCCATATTTAGCCAAAGTGTCATCAATCCTCCTGGTAAACTCTAACCCATCTCATATCTTCTTATAAACATCCAACTGAGCACATTTTGTCGATGTTCAGAACATCTGACAGATGGTTTACAGGAAGGTTGGGGGGGTTAATGCTCAGTAAATCCAGAGATAAGCATTCTCTATTATAAAACATTGTACTTTAAATGTACTTTCTCTGGTTGGTTTGAATACTAGATGTGCAATCAGTTCTTTACATTAACAATGGATTTAAAGGTTCACATACTGTTCAAGCGTCGGTCTGAGATAAACTCCTGTAAGTTGTGACTGGAGTGAGTTTTAATGAAACATCTCTGTGATTGTAATTCTTTCAAGATATTTAAAAACCATTTAACCAATACAAAGAGGAAAGTGTTTTACATATACAGGTAATCAGTAATGTCAGATCATTTATGCTGTCACCCAAATGAAGCTGTTCAAACTTCATATTTCAGCGTGAATTAACTGCCTCCCCCCCCCCACCCCAGGAATACATAAGAGGAATATACTGCCATTTGTGACCTGATACTAAGAGGACATTATTCCTGCATAACAACCTCTTAATGCTCTCTGTGAGTTCGGTTTTATGAGTCTAAAGTCTCCAAGATCAGTTTCACCCAGACCGGAAGCCAAAATGGACGGAGAATTTATTTCAGGTTTGGCCACCAGAGACGAGACATTAATCAAAGCCCACTTAGAACTTAAATTTAGTTATTATCACCTATGGATGTATGAGCTCATAGGAGCAGAGGAAGGTTGGACGGGTTATTACCATCATCATAAATCTCATTTTATAGCGATATGTTAGAGAAGTCTTTGGCATGCTCATTATGGAGGCAACTCTCAATGCCAAAGCCCACAGCAGACAAAAAGGACTGTTGTTTTTATTGCATGCAGATCTGTTGTGTACCCAAGGGGAAAGCGCCTCAGAGAAAAACAGCTCTCATCACCCTTCCACTAAAACTATTCTTTCTCTGCAGACTGATTGACGCTCTTTAAAAATATGCAGAGCAGAGTCATTTCCAAACACGATGAGAGAGAAACAACACAGTCTGCAGCCAGACTGAAATACAGACTATGGTAACTTCTTGCATCAGATCTTAGAAGCAGACGCTCCACAAACACTATTATTGCTTAATTACTACATCATAGTTTCTCCAGAAAGCTACAGCAGCATATTCGCACTGCAGATAATTCTTTTTATGGACAGCGAATCTTTTAATTAACTTTACCTATTAACCCTGTGCACTGGGAAAGGAAATGAAGCAACAATCTACAATCAAACCCAAGATTTAGCAGTTACAAAAAGGTTGTTCATGGGATGCTACAAAATGTGATTAAATGATCCCATTTCAAGGATGTCTTTTTAATTACTAAATACAAACTGGAGCGTTCAATTATCTGCAAACTAAGCATTGTCCTGATTTACACAACTTTCAACATGAATCCAACATTTTGTAGGTTGAGTAATGTATTTGAATAAAATCAAAATGCTAGGGTATATTCAGATGCTGAAAGTTCTCCACAGAGATGACCCTACCTATTCAAGTCCTAATGTACTGCAGGTCATCCCACTATTTCTACCTACCCTCCTATTCTTACTCAGCTGATTAGGCCCACTATAGACCAAAAAAAAAAAAAGGAAAATGTGAAAGCACTGATAACATAGACATTAAATATTTGATTATTACTGAATCTAAAAGTGGAAAACTGACCTGTGAAAGGTTTTCTGGTGTAATAAGAAAAATTAAAATTGATAGTGTGTCATTGATGATAAATGAGTTTAATAAAATAAGCCCTAATTGTCTTAAAATTCTATAGTAATCCACCATACAGAAGCAGACATATCTACACGTGTTAGCTAGTGTGTGGACCTAAATAAAAAGAATGACGTATCAGAGGTCAACAAGCACCCACGGCTGTGTTTCTGCTAAAGAGTAAAGGACACAGTGGAACAGTTGAAGGCACTTTTGTCACCTTCAGGTTCATAGTTCAAATTTTATAAGTCATTGTGCATCCATCAGATTGTGAGAAAGAGCAAATCCATGCAGAAGACATTAAAAATTTGAACAGAAATCCTGAGTCACAAAGTAGAAATTATGTCTGTAGGTATAAATATGTGAACATAGCTGAAGTTTAAAACCAAATATGCCTAAAGTAATCAAATAGATTCTTTTCATTGACTTCCATTGTGAAAATGACCTAAATAAAAAAGTTAAATGAAAGCAAATCCCTGTACATTTAAAAGAGTTAGATGTACGCATACATCCTTAAAAGAGGCAGATTTCAGCATTTTTGCGTTAAGAAAAAGAACTTCCACCTTTGTTTCTTCGCAGCTGGTCAGTGTCTCACGATCTTTGCCCGACACACAAACCATCAAATTGTTGCCAACACCAAACAGAGCAGCTCTGCCATCATTGATCAAATGTCTTTCTTTCCTATCCTTCATAGATAAGTACACTCAACACACACAAATGAGCGCACACACTTCTCACGCTGACATGCCATGTGTTGGTAATCCCTTATCAGTCTTTCTGTGTGAGGAAGTTATTTCGGTTGGAAAAATGAAAAACTCCCTGTGTGACACATCCATTACTTAGCCAAGGATGAGGACTCCCATCCTGGACGATCATTAAGACATAAAGTTTTACCGCCTCAACACAATGACTCAACCTCACTGATTTTATGCAGGGAAATTGATAATCACATTTACTGATGCATCCCAATAGCTTTTCTGGGAAGTGTCTGCGCAGTGAGGACAGACTGAGGAAGGTGCAGACTAAACAGTTAATGAACTGGATTTTCCCTTGTCAGAGTGCAACCTGCCTCGCTGTGATTCAGCGTTATCGCACCAGCCGAGTGCAGGAGGCACAGCCGTGAATCTGACGTGTCATGAGTAACTCCAGTTCTTCTCAGTCAGAAAAACTTTTCGTCTTGCTTATCCTCATATCTCAGGTCTCTTCCTCCACGCTGCACACCTTCATATTTTTTTCTTAGAGCTGAAAACAGTGTTACATACATTGACATCCAGCTCACTTGAATTTCCATTGAACTGCAAGCAGACAAGAGCTCCTTTTTCCTGACGTGTCATTGAACGGGATTCAGGCCTGAGAGGTGGGCACATCACCGACGGCAACAATTTAAAGCTATACTTTAGTGTCCATGGTAGCTGGGAGGGTAGGTGAGGGCTTTTTAGGTGTGTAAATGATAGTGAGTGCACACAGACACAAAACCTAATTCACAATAAGCCCTGTTCACTGTTTGTTTTATGAGCTGGTGGAGTAGTAGTGTCCCAGACATAAACTACTGCTATCAGTCTGAGTTTTAAGGCTAGATCTGATGAAGCCGAAAACAATACAGAGAGCCACCCCCGGGTGCTCGTGCCCTCCTGTGACTGTGTTCCCAATCTGAGCTGCACCTCCTGCAGTTATCCACTTCACCGCTTTGTGGATGCGGTTTCTTTGTTCAGCTTGCTGAGGTGTTGACGTCAAATTGCCTCCTTTGTTTCAAAAGCCTCAGCTGCATTGTTCACCGAGCATGAATTCTGCAACCTGCCCCTGTTGCTAGGAGCAACAATGAGATAAATGACAAGACTTTTCTACGGTTGACTAAAAGAGCAATGGGAGTATTTAAAAACAAATAGAGATGTCATCCATCTCTTACAATGATAAATCCTTGTTGTTGAGAAGAATGCTTACTTTTTGTAAGATAAATCATAAGTTGCATTGCTGTCATTACTATACAACTAAATCATTCTCATTTTAATGTTTTTTAAAAAAAAATAGTACTTGATGCAACAAGTTAGCTGCATTAGAAGAGATGCACCTGTGATTGCTCAGGTGTTGTTAAACAATGTTTTTCAGAAAGAATGGGAGAAATTAAAGTTCTTCTGTTGTGCATTTTCTGTTTTACATGGTCTTCTGTGACTTTATATTTCAAACTGCTGTCCATACAAAACGGTAAGCCAGGTGAGACCTTAATCAAGAAAGCCAATTGCTGAATGAAGTAAGAAATAGTAATATTTAGCTCTAAAGGGAGATGATCCCCTTGTTAATATCCTTCCTCACTCAGCTGATCCCGTTTCATTTCCTTGGTTGGTTAGTTGGGAAAATCTTGAAAACAAGTGCTCCTTCATCCTGAATGAGGTGACCGATCCATCCGGAGGTGCACCTGACAGAGCAACTTCCTGCACTGCAGCTCCGAGGGAGGAAGGAGCATCAATGCTGCGTTGACATGTCAGAAAATGAGCCGAGTGAGATCCTGAGGCACAACAAGGGAGTCATTGAGCTGCTTGGTTAAAGGACCAACACAATAAACACGCCAGCTGAAGAGAGGAGGATGGAAGAACCGTGGCAGGAAGGAGGCCTCCTTCACTGAAAAAAAAAAGAAAAAAGAGGAAGGCGGAAAGCCAACTGGGCAATGACCTTAACATTGACGAAGGCCTCGTGGATAAATGACTATAATTCAGAGTGTGTTCGCTTCAAGTGAAAGGCTTAACTGCTTTGCCGACACCTGTTCAGCTCCACAGAGGAGCCTTTCACTGAGGACAGGTGCCTCGGCAGCAAGTCGGCCAATTCCCCATGCTCTCCGCTCCAGCTGCCCTGCTGTCAGACCTCGGACACAGATTCCTCACATGCCTAACTGTCACCTCAGAAACCACTGCAGAGCCCAGACAACTACTTGATACGAACACGGACCATTTAGCTGAAGTGGGTGCTTTAAGTGTATTGGTAGATGAAGAATATGCTTCAGAAGAAAAGCTGCATTAGAGCACTTTTCCCACTTTTAGCTAAATGGTGCATAAGTTCTTTAAAAAGAGTGAACATCGTTTCCATTTTGAGTTCGAATCAAATACCAATAAAAATCTAAGAAATTATCAAAGTTTTTAGAAGTTCATCTCCTGACTGAAAACTCATGTTATGAATGTGGTTATTTGACAGCACCTAGCAGATATCTAAATTAATTTTCTAATGTCATTCATCTACCAATTGTCTTTTAAAAATAATAATTTTAGCTATAATGAGTAATGCCTGTTATAATTTCTTAAAACCCCAGGCGATGCCCGAATAAATCTTTTAACTGACCATCAAACCAAAACTGAAACGTCTTCTGAAAAATGTAGGGAATACTCACATCTGAAAAGTTTATCTGTTTATTACTTACTCTATACCAATCAATCCCCCCACCCACCTCACTAGTCTGGTCAGTAAAGAGGGAAATAATGCCAAATAATCCAAATCTGACTGCCACATGAGACAAATACAAGAAGGAAAACCTCAGAACTCAGAAGCTGAATCTAGGACATGTTTTTTGCATTTGCTTAATCGGCTAATCAGCATCAAGTGTGGGCTCCATGGCATCTGGCTGCATTGACCATGTGTGATTTCCAGTTTTTAGGCTTAAATCAGATAGCTGGAATAATTTGCGTGGGAGTTTAAACGTGTGTTGATGCATGCGCATCGGCTCTGCTCAGTGACCTGTGCACAAGACAAACATACTCTAAGGGAGGAGTCAATTAGTACAATAGGGAGCAGATGTCGGCAGCCTGACTGCTGAAAACTCAAACAGTAAAATATTTGCTGCTGAACCCTAAAATCAGCCATTAACACCACAAATACAGTGTTCATTACAAGCCTTGTTGTTAGCGGTGGGAACAGGCAAAGTATGCATGCGTTATGATAAACACACCTTTATCTGAGCTGCTTCACATAGCATGCATACCCGAGCACGTGTGAGCAGTAGCCATGCTTTCCAGATCTGGGCCAATTGGCTGTGTTCCAGCAGCAGGGCTTGGCTGTGTAGCTCAGTCCCAGCATGCTCGCTGAGCCAAGGGTAAGGTGCTTCGCTGCATAGCTGGAATGTTTTGCACCTTTGTTTGGCCCAAAAGGCTGTAGGATTTATTTTAAAAGGAGGTCTTATAGACGGGGACAAGTTCAGGCATGTCTAGAACTGACTCATAGGGCTGCACGAATTAAAAGCTGCCGTTTTATTCAGATATAAATCTACAACCAGCAGTAGGACAAACCCAACTTCTTTTAAGAGAAATGTTTTCACAGCTCTGCCCATCTTTTGTGTGAGTTATGATCAAGAGTAATTTATGTTTCTATAAATCTGAAGGACTAGATAATTTGTCACACGAAATCATGTATAACATTTCGAAATGGGCAAGTACTTTTATTTACAGCTAAAATCGACCAGTTTGAATTGCTGAATGGTCTAAGATGGATTCTTTCATGACTCTGAGAACCCAGCTGTTTAGCAGTGTAAAATTCCCATGTTGTTACAGCAAGATGAGCTGCGTTGTTGACAGCATTTGGCTAGAAAATATGAAAAAATGCTTGAGGACATAGGTGGACGAAGACGTTAATGAGACAAAAACACTACAAACATACTTCTAGAGTTCTCTGAATATATAAGAAACATGAATGGTGACTGCCTATGGTTCTTACGTATTCTCCTGGATCATCTGACACAGGTGGATAGACTTTATCATTCTGAACCTTCATCCATCCCACAGCACTAGTTAAGAGTTTCTGTTTGCCTTAATCATCTTAAAACAGTTCAACAGACAATACCTAATTTACTGACACCAGAGAGAAGAGTAAATTACATTTTAGAGGTGTATACATTAAGAGATCAACTGAAGCAGCACTAATAAAAAGTTTAATTTATTTGTACTACTACACTCCGCACTGCTGATACAACCTCTGCATGGTTTAATATCATCAGTAAAGTGAACAGACCACAATCTACATACATATTACACACTGATGAGCAACTCTATATATTAAATTAACATTAATCCCACCTTCTGTGTCCACAACATCAAAATCAATCGCATGCACTTTTAACTGCATCTTTAACATAGCATGCTAGAGTTTAGGAGGATAAATGAAGGAAAATAAAACATTCAGAGAACAGTGTTCCATGAGTTGCAGCACCCGTCAGATACACTTGATGATCAGGATCTCTAGCTGCTCAGGATGGGGATTGGATTGAAGACTAGATTTCATCCAGTCTGTTGGTTTCCTTAGCTAGGCTATTTGTTATGAATTGGCTCGTATGAATTAATGA